>JAVJGI010000001.1:74970336-74992612 GCA_035590275.1 Ibycter americanus
TCCAGGCTCCTCAGTGCTATTTAACTACTTAGCCCAAACAAGCCACAGCTGTACATTATCCACATCAGCCAACCCACGGTCCCTGAAGCAAGCCCACAACTGTATATACTCAATGTTAATTAACCCTCTACCCACTGTTCACAGCATTTTTAGGTGTTTAGAAAACAGATGTTGTTATATATCTACTTTCTTATGTAGACAATAACATTTTACTGCTCAGAAGCTCCATGAATGTTCTAGTTACAAACCCAGATATTCAGAGACTGAACGTTCAAGTAACATTATGATTGGACCGAAACCAGTATTAAACTGCTTATCTGATCAAATTTAACATTTGCATACTTTCTCTGTGGATTCACAAACACATATTTTGAAGTAACTGAGGAAAAAACCTCCAGAAGACATCAAAACCATCATTCATTCAGGTGTGAATCAAGAAAGGTTAAGACAAGCCTGCCTCCAAGCAGTTTGTAATATTTTAATAATTAGTTACTGTCAAGTCTGAATACATTTAATGAAAAAGCCCCAACTTCTAAAAGTGTAATCACAGCTCTCTGAAGATGCAAAATATTTAGGAAGATTTCAAATCATAGAATTACAAGCCCCACTATAGTCATATCAGGTAACCTTACTCACAGTAATGCAAAAGTTTATTAGATCCAAGCCAGAGAAGGTTATTGCTATTATTTAAAAAAAAAAAAAAAAAAAAAAAGAAATCTTTATAATCCCAAGAAATTTCTTAAACTTTCCATCCCCAAGCTCTGCAAGAGAAAAACTCTTCAGTTGTACTGAGTGCTGTATGACCTTACCAATAAAAAGAAGGCTCCAAGCTTTGAGAGCACAGGCTATCTAATTAGAAACAGAAAACACAGAAAAAAGTGAATCTCCCAGTCCATTGAGCTGATGAATGCCAGAGACAGGAAAAGAGCCTTGAAAATTGTATCTTCTGACTCCCATTTACTTGACTGGACTATGCTGTACGCTAAACATTACCATTACCACTTGTGTATGTATTGCAAAATTAAAAATAAATGTTTACAGGGTCATGAGACCACCACATAATTTCATTGTAAGGATTTTGCAAACATACCTGAGCTTTTACCTTTATTTTTCAAAAGCATCTTTGGAAGATGCTTTAAGATACAGCATTAAACAGTGGCAGATATCTGTCTATGCTATATTAAAATAGCATTGCATTTCTTGGATCAGAGGAATTTTTTTGAAAATCAAAAGTATTTCGATTAATTATTTCCTGCTTTATCTACTGCATCAACAGAAGGTAAAAGACTCCATTTCCAGGTGGTATTACAATTTATAATTTGTATTTTAAAGCAATACCTGGGTATTGTTTATTACCATCAATCAGTCATTCAGTAAAGCTGTATGGCACATAGTCATTTCCTTACAGATTATATTTCCCATAACAAATCAATCCTACTTTAAGACATAAGTTTATGTACATACATCACTGGAAGTATAGAGGAACATTTTCTAGTCATCACATCTCTAAAATAAAAAAATTACAAATCACACCTTCATATATGGGCCAGACATGGCCATGCATGCTTTGAATAGTGCAATACAATAAAAAAATTATATGGTCACACTCTATGAATAATATGGCCATAAAAAATGATGTCAATCTTAACCTCCCCAACAACAACAAAACCCAAAAGCTGAGAAAGTTATTGAAAGAAAAGAAAGAACAAGCAGTAGTGCAGTCATAAAAACTTTCAAAAGGCTGACACATCAAGCATAGTCATTCATGCAGAATGCAGAACTCTACAAGTACAGTTTTGAACTTCTAATACACACTATTGTTAGTCTTGATTTGTGTTATGGTTGCATCCAGATGTCCAAGAAGATACCCCAAGTCTTACAATAGCTCATCTAAACAAGAATTAGCTCTTTCTAAGTCCATATGTCCTTAGATTATCACTGCTACACCACTTCTAGGACAACCTAGACAAACACAGTCCTGTCCCAAAATAGAAGACACTCAACAGACAAGCCTAGAAGACAATATTATCCCAATTTGATAATTCAGAAATCATGACACAGGGGCACTAAGCCTTACAGCAGCAAAACACACACAAAAAAAGAGTACTACTGACTTGATCTTCCTACAAATATTTGAAGAAAAATAGTCAACAGGTGATTTATTTTTCCATGTCATGTATGAAGCCACCTGCAGCATTATGGAATGCTGTACAGACCCACAGTCCAAGTCTTATGCCCTATGCAGAAAAGCAGTCTTCTTCACACCATTAAACTTCAACACATTGACTTTGGATAGGAATTTCTGGGCTCAGTTACTTTCTCAGAGTCCACAACAGGGAACAGCATTCGGTAAAATATATGCAGGATTACTGCAAAGCAGGACTGCACATTTGGGTTCAAAGGTCCAACTTGTACACCTTTGATTCACAATATTTCAGCACTTTTTTTTTCTAAATGGACATCACACGCATGGCAGTGAAATTCTCTTTAATTACAGCTCTCACTTATCTAACTGAACAGTATTAAACAGCCCCACTTAAGACGTGAAACTGGTAATCATTCTTTTACCCAGCAACTGTTAACCCATCAGCTGTAAAATACTTGATCATCAAGAATAACCAGGTTTTACCTTAAGTTGACCTTTTCCTAAGTTTATTAACTGAAAATGGAGATGAGGGAAGAAAAGTCTCTAATTAAATTGCTTATAGGCCAAGCAAACCAGTGTTCAGATTTTTAGAAACAACTGCAAGTTAGAAAATCACTATCCTAAATATTAAATAAGGATATAAACATATTTATTTCCAGTATTTGTCTCGTGGGAATAGCACACTACCTTTCTCATAGCGTAGTGGGAATTAACTCTTCCAAGAAGCTAGACTAGGACAAAATGGATTAGATAGATTATTCCTGCACTCCTGCTTTCATTACAGTACATTGCCACAACAGGGCCTCTAGTTGGTATGCTCATGATTCAGCTGGTTGAGTTGTGCTGACACACAAAACTAACCTGAAAATAAACACAAACCTATCAAATTTGTTAAAAAAAGAAAGCACACAGTTTATAGCCTTGGGTTTTTTTCTTCCTTTATCCCTTTTTAGAGCAACCACATTCATCATTTTCATGGTGTACACAATTTTAAATGCTGGCAAGCTCTGCATGGGTACATGAACAGAATTTCACAGTCTGTTTTGGAAGGGTTGCGGTTTTTTTTCCATAACTTCTTCCCTGTTTTTTTGGTGACTATCTTTATTCATTGAAGGAAAAACTCTCTGGTTAAACAAATACAACACAAAATAACAGCCTTATGAAAATCCTGTAGCAATAACTACCAGATGATTCTGCAACACATTTAATATAAAGTTTTACTTGTGGAAGTTATTTTATTAACTTTCCAAAGTATCAAAGGCACTCACCAACTTTTCGTTATGTTTTTCTTCCCTACCATGTGAAATGCTAACATGACGCACCGTCCTTTAGGCCTCTAAGCGGAGATGTTTAAGTGCACTGTCTATCATCTGTTTATGTTGGTTTGCAGTTTCCCTTCCCTCTGTGCGCGCAGGGATGTTCGTGGGATGTGATTAATGTCAGTGCCAGCCACTTTCCACATAGATTTAACAGCACATGCATTAGGCAGAGTGCAGGAATCATTAACTCAGCACATTCCAAATTGCAACTGATGTTTATTGAAGGCTTCTGGCATTAATTAAACCTCACACAGCTAAATGTTTACCATGATTTTACAGATTGCTGTCCTATGGAATGAGATTCACGACTGTGGCATTAAAGTGCATAGTACAAACACAACAAAAGGGTCATTTTCAAGTTATCCCAGCAACAACTGCATGGGGCAGATTTTGATCATTTGTTGGTTAAATGAATAGAGAAAAATAATCATAAAAATTGCTTCCACCATGAAAATCAACAAAACATGTACCAATCTCTGTGATAAATAAGGTTGCAATTTTATTCACTGATATCAGCAACGTATGATCCCTGAATCACTGTAAATATACCTAGCAATACTGAAAACAACCCGCCCCTGCCGTTCGTTGAGTTGTTTCCCTGTGACATTAGGCCAATTATTCAATAAATTATTTGTACATTTTGGCACGTATTTTGGATAGAACCATCAGTTTGGGTTTAGCACTGCCAGAAGCAAGACAACTATGTGACTTGGTTTTGTCCTGCACTCACGTGCAGTCCATTAAGTGTGCATATTTATATGCACATGCTGGAAGTGATCACACTGCCTGTCCATCTATTCCTCAGTAATTTTTTATTACAGTGGTCAATACTAACTAGTCCAAGCACCAGAGTTACAAAAGTAAAGTTTCTGTAAGTTTCATGAAAATCACTGTCTGGACAGATGCAAAGGGCCTAAGGTGGCAAGGGGCTTCAGCATGAGCTTCAAGCTCAAAGTCAGCCAGATGGGCAGCTGGCAGACAGCTGTGCAGTGCCTTCAGCCCAGCCCCGCCACACTGTGCAGCGTCTTCAGCCCAGGTAACACTTCAGAGCCCAGAAGGACGTTTAGGGACTGTATGGGAAAGTGGGGCATGGAGAATTACGGAGAAACAGAGAACTTCATTAAAAGCTGGAGACATACACAGAATAGGATTTAGCGGTATTGCTTGTTGAAAAAGCTTCAGTCACTACACCAGGCTCTCAGATGCACTGCAAAGGCTTTTTCCCAGGCAACTATTTGCTTAAGCAAGGACCAAAAGGCACTTCTACCCTTTGTGAATCTGATCTCAGGGGAAGTCACAGCATGGATTTTGCCAGTAACTGACACTGGAAAGTTATTAAAGCAGATACCTTTTTACTGTGAATCCAGGTTCATCACTCATGCCCTCCACTCCTACCCACTCACCTCAGTTGAGATACTGAAAATTAAATATGAAGTACAACATATTTAATTCAGTAAGACAAAACCAACACATTTTAATATGCATTATCATGACTTTTCAAATACTTTTGCACATCTAACCAAGGTTCACGAGTAACGTTCAGCAGCTTTGTACTGCTTTGTCAAAGCAGAATAGTTTTGACCAGACAACAAAATCTGCTTTCACTTTTAACATATTAAAGCAATCCAAACCAGCCTTCATATTTTTGATAATACTTGACAGCCTAAGACATAGTAGCATTCCAGCACAAGATGGGAGAGAAGCATATCAATCTCCTCTTCTTTCAAATATTTAATTAATTCAGAAACTTTTCCAGTCATGGGAGTTTGACTTCATGAAAGCTGTGTGACTGTTACAAATTCTACAGCACACCATTATGATGCTGGAATTTAGTCAAGCATTTACAGCACTGATGTTTTGATTTCAATTGATGAAAGTAATGAAATAACATAGCAAAACATTTTCATCACTGTATAAAAGCTATATTTTTCCAAGCACCTGCAAAAGATACTAACAATTCTTATCCTGTACAAGGAAAGTAACCATTACATTCTAGTTTTGGTTATGATGCATATGCACAAAGAGGCTATAACACAAAGAATGGGAAATAAATTTTCTCTTACTATTTCTAGAAGCATTACAGGATCTTCAGAAAAGAGTACTGGGAAAAGATCTGACCTTTTTTCTTTCTTTTAAAAATACAGTTTCTCACCATTATTTCCCACTAACATGTATCATAAGCAAAACATGCTACTATGGTCCCCAGATTACTACAATAATGGAACCAAAAAGACGACTTATAATCATGTCTATAAGCAGCTGTCACATCAAACCATTCGAAGATGAGAAATTACAACTCAAACTATGATATAGTCAAAAAGCATAAGAATTATGTTATACAAGTCTAAAGAGACACCCTAATACTATCTTACAGAGTTTTTGAGACAACAAGTGGAATAAATTCTAATATTGCCTCAGAAAACAAGAAGTGAAAAAGAGATAAAGATGAACCTATGGCACTTGACAAACATCAACAGTCAGTTTATACTGTAACATAAATTCAATCTACCAAATAAACCCTCTTTATTGGCTCATAATCAGCCTGTTTGTACACTATTATTGATAAAATTGTTTTGCTAAAAATTTTACAAGTGTTCTTTAATGCTGCCCCACTGCTGTCTCAGCTCATAACGTGTACCTACTATCAAAAAGGGATTTGTTTGTAAGCGCTGCTTTTAGATAAGCCAGCGTTGCCTAGGAAGATGCCTCATTTGTCAACACATGCTATACACTATAGTATCTTGTAAAGATGCAGAAGACGACAGCTGAATCCTGTCTGTTGGTCAAAAACCAGGGATTCCCTCTGATCTGTAAGTGTGAACCAATAAAGACAGCTTAGAAACAAAAGCACTGTCAAACTAGGCATATTAAAAGATGCAATGAATGGCTGAAGCAGAAGATGGAGGTATAAAACTACAAACAGTGTAAAATTGGACTGGACAAGTAAGCAGCAGAGATCCTTTGGGAGTTAACAAATAAACAGGTAACAAAGGGTTCAGGAGTCTCCTGAGCTGCAAAGTGATGGACTGGGAGAGTGCTGAGGAAAATATCATGTGCTTTCATGTACCAGCTTTTCTGTAAGTGGCTGCTTGTGGCCACCACTGGAGAAAGACAGCTGAAGGGCTGGATAAACCCCTTGCACTGTCCCAGTTATTTCATATTCTATAAAGCCTAAACCAAATCCACTATGTCTTGAAATACTGCAATATCAGCCTTCCAAGCACCCAGCTCACACTGTTTCAACAGATAAGAAACTGGTTGCCGCTACTTTACATCCAGTTATTCCCTGCTTTTTAATAACGAAAAGATACCTAATTTTTCCTCCTTCTGCAGTTAAGCTTATAATACTAGGAGCAAATGAAAATATAAAAATGAGCAAAAGCTACCAAATGGCACATGCTGGGTACAACTCTCTAGCCAATTAATAAAGCTCAAAGAAAATAGTAATCTCTGTGAATACATTTCAGCAATAAGTGCCATGTGATCTAACAACAGTATGTATTCTCAAACTGGGTATTACAGAAATAGTCCACATAGCGTTACCGACTTTGAAAAACAAGCCTTGTCTACACATTTTTACGTGCAAATCCAAGTCTGACTGTACTTGGAAGATCCAGAATCCAGAGTTTAAATCAGGAATACTTGAAGACATAGAAAAAAAATTAAAAATCTTACCATAAACAAAGACTAATGTGGCAGACAAGGGTATGGTTTATATAATTAGGTGGTGGGGCGTGAGTGAGAGGAGAAAAAGCTATATTTCAGTAACCAAAATTAGTGAAATACAGTGAAAAGTACTAAGTCAATGTTACAGTCCATGGGTGATTTTACCAATGCACAATGAATTCATGTTAAAAAAAAGTCTCTGCCAAAACTACTACTGCCATCACAACGACCACCACTACTACTAAAACCATCATCAAATAGCTCATTGGATGTTTTGATCTTGAGTTATAACTATTTAGCAACCATACAACATTATCTATGGACTAAGCACTGGTTAGCATTTTTAGAATACAACAACAAACATACGTCTAATATAAAAAAAATCCCAAACAGCTTCTTTTAATCTATGACTCTTTGCATTCAATTGGGAGCTGTATGGCAGCTCTCAATCAATTTTCAAAATTTCACACTGAATCAAAGTTAGAAAACATGCTAAAGAAACAGGTATTTTATTAACATAGAAGTTAAAAGAGACTGTACAAGACCCTCTAAAGGTGCATCCAAAAGCTAGTAGCAAAAGCAATTTAGAATTTACTTGTGAGATCCTGGGGCAGGGTAACAACCAGTGTGTCTACACCATACTACTGCTACTTAGTTCAGATTTCTGTTTTCTCCAGAAATTTCCTGCAGTGTCCACTATAACAAGATATCTGTGGTTCAAGGAACTACTATAACCTAAACAGCACCAAAAATTGTTAAGTGTAAGCTGTGCAAAAAGCTCAGCCCATTTTTGTGTATTGTTGATACAACAAAATCAAATAAGGTAAAAACCTGATTTTGCTCTGTTCATTAAATGGATTTTGCAGAACTTAAATCTGACTAAAACTTTTTTTTGTTTTTCTTTTTTTTTTCCTTTTTTTTTTTTTCTTTCTGTCAGGACATCAACTAATTTGTTTCCCAGTTTCCTACATATTTTCTTGAAACTCAAACTGACTCAACAGACAACAACTCAGAACACCACTGAACTCTCGTAGTCAGGTGTATATGGACAAAATGGTTTAGATAGTTGTATATTTTATAATCACAGAAGGTTTGCCAGTTTTCACATCTTAAGCATTTATGTCATGCTATTCCATTCATGGCAACAAAAAGCCTCTGCCCTCTGATTTCAATGATACATTTACAGTAGGCCGTCACACCTCTATTTCCAAATTGCATAAAACATGAAATACAAAAGCAGAAAACAGAATTACTTGAACAATGCAATCTCAATGTATAGATATTAGCAGAAATGGTAAATGTATCTTGTCTTTTATGGAAAAATAGCTGTGTTTTTCACGAGTTCCACCGAATTTCTAAAGTAGGTCGTCTTAAACTTTCAGGTTATCCAAGCTATATGTTCAAGAAATACTGCAGACAAAATTGACTTGTTATTCACAAGCACCACTCTATGTCAAAAGAGTGGCAAGCTTCTTGAAATGTGATGCAGTGTTCAACATTTTCAGGAACAGATGCTCAGTTTATTCTGTATACACTGACTTTTCTAGCGTCACTTAAAGAGACAGCATCTGCTTTCCTCTCAGGATTTGCACACAATCAAAAGTGAAGAAGTAAAGGTGTCACGAGGAGGACAAAGATGAAAGTCACTTCAGTGCAAAAGTTATCTTTGAACTGATACTTTTATGGCCTTAGAATGTCCTGACACACGAAAATACAAACACATAGCATCTTTGTTACCTTCTTTACCTTTTTTTCCCTCCACACACAAGGGGAGCACCTGTCTTGTCCATCACAGAATAACTTACATACTGCATACGTTTGCTTTATATTATATCCTAAATGTGCATCTAGACTTTTAAGTCAAGGTCAGCAATCCTTCAGAGGGCAGGGTGATGCCCCTCACTTTCTGCTTCATCTTCCAACCGCTGCCTCACATAGGATGTTTCTGTTTCTCTGTCTGGTTGAACTCCAGGTGGCAACACTGTAACCAAGGCAAAGCTGCAGCTAGGTTGGGTTCTGTAGCTGAGACTCCACAAAACCATCTAGAATACAGGACTCCCCAGTCACACTAACAGCAGGGCAGTATAGCCTCCACCACACTGCACGGCACCAGTCTTCACCCTACTTTCTCATACCCTCCCCACCTTCAGAACCCCGCTGTGTTCAGCAAAGCAGCTCACACAGCTCAGAATTTATATGAAAGCTGAGCAGGCTGGGATGTCTGACAGGTAAACACAGAGGACATAGTCAACATCAGTTGTCAATACACACTTCTGCATTACAAAGTTCTCAGAAGAGAAGATAAGACGACCCTTCCATTAACTTGCTGTCCACACAGCTGGCACGTTTAACATATTGGGCTGTCATCAGAGACAAGTAAGAATGCTTTTTGTGAAATGGAGTCCTCTACGGTTCATGTCCTAAGAGCCAGTTGGAATTGATTCCTAGAAACTCTACTTATCACGGCACAAAAAAATACAGCTCTATGCTGCATGCTGACCCTACACGGGTACACAGTGGACAGGACAGTAAAAGACTAAATACATTATAAACTTTTGCTAAATATATATATATATGCACATTTACATAGGTGAAAAAAGATCATCCTTCCAATAGTGGGTGACAGGTGGTGTCTTCCATTGATGGAAGCCGTGCACCGTTACACCTTCCTGTTCTTGATATAATCTAATTTAAAGAGAAAAACACTTCTGAAGTTCCAGTTCAAATCACTTCCAGCTGCAAAGACATCATTAGACAACACAGTTACATACGCACTGTGAGATGACCTCAGCTTTCAACAGTTTAGCAACCTACTCGTGTGATGCAAAATTTGTTGTCACTAATTACTGCTGTGTATTGGGTCTGGCTAAAATAGAGTCAATTATCCCCATAGCAGCCCTCATAGTGCTGTGCTTCAGAGCTAGAATGGTATTGATAACAAAACAGTGTTTGGGCTACTGCTGAGCAGTGCTCATACAACATCAAGACTGTCTCCAACATTCCCCCCTTCACCAGTAGGCTGCGGGTGGGCAAGATCTTGGGAGGGGACATGGCCAGGACAGATGACCAAACTGACCAAAGGGATATTCTGTACTGTATACTGTCCACTCAGTAATAAAAGCCAACAGAAAGGAGGAGGTGGGGGGGCAATCTTTATTATGACATTTGTCTTCTGGAGCAATTGCTGTCCGTACTGAAGCCCTGCTTCCCAGGAAGTGGCTGCACATCACCTGCTGATCAGAAGTAGATAATAAATCTTCTGTTTTTCTTTGCTTCCACACACAGCCTTTACTTTTACTTTATTAAACTGCCTTTATCTTAACCCATGAGTTTTTTCCACCTTACTTTCTCTCCCCTCCCCCACACTCCCCATCCTGCTGAGGAGGGGAGTGACAGAGCAGTTTGGTGGGCACCTGGTGTACAGCCAAGGTCAACCCACTACAGTCCTTTTTGGCACCCAATGTGGGGCATGAGGAATTCAAAATCAGGATAATAACGGGGGGAGGTAACAGGCAAAATGTAGGCTGAAAATGTCACAGAGCAGAATGATCGTGGGGGATTTCTTTTGTAATTGTGGTGAAGAGACAAGGAGCAGGTTTGCCGGCAAAACTTGTGCTGTGGGAGACCCAGGCTGGAGCGGTCTGCTCCCAAAGGACTGCACCCTGTGGGAGGGACCCACGCTGGAGCAGTTCATGAAGAACACAGCCCATGGGAAGGACTCATGTTGAAGAAGTTCATGGAGAGCTGTCTCCCATGGGAGGGATCCCACACTGGAGCAGGGGCAGAGTGTGAGGAGCCCTCCCCCTGAGGTAGAAGGAGCGGCAGAGACAATGTGCAATGAACTGACTGCAACCCCCATTCCCCATCCCCCTGTGTCACTATGGGGGAAGGAGGTAGAGAAACTGGGAGTGAAGTTAAGCCTGGGAAGAAGGGAGGGGTGGGGGAAGGTGTTTTTAAGATTTAGTTTTTATTTCTCATTGTCCTACTGTGATCTGAATGGTAATAAACTAAACTAATTTCCCCAAGTCGAGTCTGTTTTGCCCATGACTGTAATTGCTGAGCGATCTCTCCCTGCCCTTACGGAGACCCACGAGCCTTTCATTACATTTTCTCTCCCCTGTCCAGTTGAGGAGGGGAGTGATAGAGCAGCTTTGGTGGGCACCTGAGGTCCAGCCAGGGTCACCCCACCTCACTCAGTTACTGTGAGCCTGCAGGAGATGCACTGTGCAGTTGAAGTGCCCCTGGACAAGGGAAATGAAATGTTGAGTGTACAAGCAGGACAAAAGTCTATTGCTGCACTCTGCCTTTACTGCTAGAGGTCAGGAATTCTGGAAAATTTAGTTGCAGTGGTCCAAAGAAACGCTGAAGAATCTTATATGAATGTAACATCAGTACCATGTAACATCAGTAACAACAGTGTCAACTAATTAAGTTATACCTAATAGAATGGAAGTATCTCTTTTGCACTCTAGGAAAAGCCCAAAGTAAATTTAATTTAACACACAAGCATAAATTCTCAGGAAAAAAAAAAAAAAAAAAGGGCTCCAAATGACATTGCCTTTGATTCTGCCTTTCCAGGGAAATCTTTAAATTGGACATAAAGAGAGATCCAAGGTCAAAAGGGAGAGAGGGAGTTGTGCTGTACCATACTTCTCTCACACACCCTTTCTTCTTACATTTTCATTCATTTTGCAGTTCAAAAAGGTAGTCACCAGAAATTCAATGTTCTATACCAATGATTCTTACCAAATTGCCTTGCGGTACAGGTCACATAGTTCATATACTCCCCTCTGTTATGTCTGCTCTTCTGTTTCGACTGACTGCTTTACACAGACGGTTTCTTTATCCATCTCTGAATTTCTGTTCCCTGCAGTTACTGAGTGGTAGTATCAGGATGCTACTCTGCAAAGAACAATAATTCTGATTTCCCCAAGTGTACCGTGTCATCACAATCTGCCAGGTTAGCATACCTAGTTTATCACTTCATTCCCTATCCAAAAAGGAAGCTTCAAAATCATGTATACCCTTCAGACTTCTTTTGCAAATGTGAACCATGAGCATGACATCAAGTTTTAGTCACAAATACAAATGACAGAATACTTCACCACAAAATCAAATTACAAACATTTGTGGAAAGTCTGGGGAAAGAAATTAACATCATCCTGCGTGCTTGAACAGGTATTATTATTTACGCAATTCAGGATGTCACAGAATAGTTGTCTAGACCTTGTAATCTATTGTGAAAGTCTTTCATACTGATGTGGTAGTAGGAAAATGTTCCTTAAAATGCTTTGGCACCTGTGGGAAATCAAGCACAGTCAGACATTAGTTCACATGAAATATCCCAGTGAATCAGGTTCCAAAGATGACATGCAATAAAAAAAAAAATATTAAAACCCAGTTCATTTCTATTGTAGTAAGTTGTCAGAAGGTTTGTTTTGTATGTGATAGAATTTTTAGAGCTCACTGCTTTCTAAATCCAGGTTTGGTTTTGGATTTTTAATTGAATGACACCATATAAAAAACTACCCTCTTACTTGTTCCTTAATAGTAACAACCGTACAAAATATTGTTCAACCTTTGCTGTTTCTCAGAAGGGATAGTCTTCCATTGGGAATAGCTTCGCTGAAGTTCAACTTTCAGTTAGTGGTTTTTCTTACCAGATATTTTGTCTTGGGACTTTTTTTAAAAAATGTGTTTGATGTGTTATGAAAAATTAATTCATGTAAAAACCAGCTTTTTGATTGATTTCTAAGGCCTCCATCCTTCAGCAGCAACTTCTGGCAGGAAGTTGGAAATTTCCAAGGCTTAGACATGCTATTCCAAGGATTTAGCTCACAAGGACATAAATTTTGTGTTTAGCTGAAAAAGAGGAAACAAAATCTGAACTGCCTAACAAACAATGACTACATTAAAAGCAATAAACTCTCATCAGAAGGTTAATTTCTGCAGCTTTTGGGAGCTGGGGTGAGTAGGGGGAAGGCAGGAAGGTGGCTCATGCAACAGGAAATTTTATCACTGCCAGCAGGACCACCAGCAGAAACAAAGGCAGCCTTCACTACCGTACTTCCCACGGGAGTGCTTTACTTTGCAGCCTTCATTTTCCTTCAAAGTTTTGTAATTATATTTCCATAATTTAGTCACATAAACAACATTATCATGTAGGTACTTCTCATTAATTCTATCCCACAAAAAGGGCAGATTTGAATTTTTCACTTATCAGTGTAACAACTGGCTTATAAAAAACACGTTGCAGAAGTAAGCAATAATAGGATATCCTTGCTTTCTGATATTTCTTTTAGAAACAGCTTTTACATATCTCCTTGGGACACAGAATCTTGAACAATGTGGCTGTCTTCACTGTAAAGTGGTTACATCAAAATGAATTTCATATGATCAATTGATGGACTTGTAGAAAGACTACATAATGTTAGTGTTGATCTTCTAAATAAAAACAAATTTTTGGTGATCGCCTTACCCTATTAACTGAAAAAAGACTGTTCTCAATCATATTTCTCTGTGATCAGCACAGAAAATTCTGATGCTCAGCCTCACAGACAGGTTTAAAAAAAATATTAAACACCATTTATGAATTACTGACAATTAAACTATTCTTTTTGATTAGGATGTCTAGCACTATTTTTTCAAAGCATCCATGCCACCCAGACTTCTGAAGCACTTTATTAAACAGATGACATACTTGCACAGGTTGGAGCAGGGATGCTGTTGGTTTGTGGGGTTTTTTTTGTTTTTTAATAGAATGCAGCTCTGGATTAAGTTATTAAGGCCATAAATAACCCATTTTTCAAACGGTGGAAGCACTCCATGATTTGTATTAACTTCTGTGAGACTCCCGAGTACTAATTGTATTTGAAAACTTAAGCAATTTTCAAGGTAAGGACCCAGAAGCATAACTGTAATGGGGGGGGAGGGGGGTGGGGTGTGTGTGTGACCCCAACAACCAAAAAAACCACTTAGTCTCTAAAACTTGGCCATATGATAAATTCAAGCCCTTAAACCAGAGGAGAGGAGAAAGGGGCGTTAAGCGCTTTACTTTCTATAGCACCAGATTAAAATAACATTTACATATTCACAGCACAACATACTGTCAGCAACTGAATTAAGTTTTCAAAAGTCAATGAGCAACAATTGTTGCCGTCAACTTGTCAAGTAAAGCTAAATTAAATTAAACCCTGAAGCATAAGCATGGAAGTAAAGGCATTTAAAAAATAAACATGAATACAAGAAATTATGTTGAAGGAAATGATGGATATTTTAAAGAATATAATGAAAACCATAACCTGGAGATTGGAAAACAAGTGCTTTGTGGAAAAATAATAATTCCAGTGAACGTAACAGTCTGTTTACTTTTATTTATGTAAATATTTAGCAGATATTATTACAGGTATGTAACCTTTTTTATAGACTGCAGTAAATCAAATAATTACTTAAGTTAATGAATGTACCTTTTATTTCTTATTAACACAGTAAATGGTTAAAATGGTGGAAAGAAACAGAATGAAAATGTTTTAAAGCAACATTGCCTTAGGTCATTAATTCATGTTATAGCAACAAGTCTTGAATCTTCAAAGGTTGAAGGCAATTAAGGTTGATATATTATAAATACTGAATTTGCACCACATTTGACCTTGGGCCACACAGTGTGAATCCAAATATTATCAACCAAAATTGCTAAATCATCTCCTGAGTTTCAGGTGTAAAACAGGAAAAAAACTATACTTAATTTCACACAGGTGACAAAGTAATTTAAGGACCATAATCCTAACACCACATCAGTATTAGAGTGGAGGGATAAATTTGCAAGCACTTGCAATTTAAGAAATAGAGGCTTTATTTTACAGTCAGAGGAATTTAGTCTCTCAATAATTATTCCTGCTATGCATTATTACGCAGTGTTAATCATCTAATCAAACAATTTTAATGTTTTCTTAAGCTCCATATAAAATGACAGGTCTGGGGAAACACAAAAAAAATACTTCAATACTTGTTTTTGCAAGAGCAATGAAATGGGAAAGCAGAACTGAAGTACAGCAGTAGCAAAGACAAAAACCAAGCCATTTTAATGTTACAGGAAAAAAGCTTAAAAAAATGATTCAAATAAGTATCTGGAAATTCAGGGAACCATGGAAGATGGTAATGAAGTAGATAGAGTCACCGCTTATTAACTGAATAAATAAATAATAGTATTCTACCAAGAATACTAGCTGCTAACTGCAGAAAACCCATCAGCAACAGTACTTGTATGGACTTTGCTCTGTGATAAAACGTTGCTGTCTGAACTGGGATATTTCAGTAGATCAATACAGGTACCATAGACGCCAGAACACTGACAGTTTAGATCAGAAGACCATATGATGACAAAAATGATTAAAACCTTGATGTTTGGTGAAGGAAGAACATAGAGCAACTTAACAGGATTCTCAAAAAAAATTAATTCATATAAACATATCAGAATACATTTCTTACAAGAAATAACACTAGTGCAAGGCCCTATTTCTATCTCAGACAAGCAAGATAGTACCCAAACAAGAAACAACACAGACAAGAAAACTGAACCAACAAATTTCAGCCAGTGTTTCTTCAATCTAAATGCTCTATAGGGCTTGCTCCCCAAAGGACAAGTCTTTAACTGTTCTATGAACTAGATCAAACTCCTAAAGCAAATACAAGTTAGAAATACCTATCGCTTAGGTGAGTGAAAACTGCTGGATCACGTTTTTCAACTTCATATAGAGGTATGTACACCGAGTACGGTTACAAATAAGTTACCAGCTATATGGATTTTGGGTGCATATTAAAAAGAAAGGCTACAGAGAATTCCAGAACTCAGTATTAAACATACTGCATTTTGAAGTGTGCCCAGACTACCTTAATTGTCTTTGTGGTAACTCAGTTTGATGTTTTCTATTACACAGATACGAATTCTTAACACTAGACTCACATTGAATAGATAAGGAGCAATGGCAGCTGCTTTGCGTTGCCAGGCCTTTTTGAATACAGAATGACACATTTTCTTCGTCCACTAGAAACACAGCCACAAGTTAGATATCTCTAGATGCCTAGATTTCTCTTCTTCAACTAAGAAATCCCTTAAATGTGGATGAGAGAGCAAGCATACTGACTATGTTCTTAAAAAGTAATAAAGTTTAATGGGATGAATGGATTAGAAATTATGATTATGAATTTTATGAAATACATGTTTCTATATAAACATGTATGAAAGAATCCAGAAGATCTGGCTATCCAGAAGATACTGTTTTTAATTGCCTTCTGAAAATTTGAGACAGCTATAGTGTTTTGGACTTCCTTAGTACACCATATTGTTTTTAACTGAAACTGATTGAACATCCTTTGCAAATCTGTTCTACCCTGTCAAATTCCATTCCTCTAAGCTAAATTCCACAGAATACATTTAATATATCCAAATAAAGGAAATTTGCAAATCACTAGGCACCATGTGCATTGACCTTCGCTCTTCTTTTGAATTTGCAGTATGGTTCATTTTAGTCAAGCTGTTGAAACATTTGTGGTATAATGCATCAAATTAAGGCAACCAGCTGTGATGTTTAATTTAAGCTAAAAGTTTATGATCTACAACTACACAATACCTTAGGGAATAACTGATATTTCATGTTACTAAATTAAATGCAGTTACAAAACGGTTACAATCTTCCCCACATTTTACCCAGAGCACATTGTCATTTAAACTTTGGGTCTGTAAAGAGGACAAGCATTCAGTCAAACCTATGTATTACAAACAGTAAACGAACAACCAGTTCTAGCCTTTGCTGAATATATAAATTCAAAGCCTTCTGGTCTAATGTGTTGTTAGATTACTCCTATATTTTATCCTTCATTATGTGTAATGGAGTTTCTCCATTTGTGAGAAAGTGAGAATTAGGGAAAGTCATTAACTATTTTGTCATAATGCACCATTTTCAGCAGATATTTTGTCTATACAGATACGGTACATAGAGCTGAGTAATTGGAACAAAGCCAACAAAAATGCCCCCCAAGCACTTTCTAGCTATGAAGCACCCCTGAAAGAAAATCCCCACCAACAATGGTTAAACCATTGTATTGTCCTTGACAACTGCAATGTATAAAAGCAGAAAGAAGTAACTTAACACTTCATGAACGATTAAGTAACAATACCTCTTGGAATGTCTTGAGAGATTCATAAAGGAGAGAAAAACTAAAATACGGCTACATATTAGATGCAAAAAGTGTGAAAAGTAATGTAATAGAAGTTGAAACTTCAGGTTACATCTAGAAAGGAACAAAGTCAGCTAGAATAGTGATACGTGGCAAAAACATCATGCATATTAACTAGCTCACTACTTTGTTCCTTAATGGTCAGCTGTTCACTTTTTAAAAAGTCTAAGCTATAGATGTGATGGTTTATAAACAAAGGATACATAAGGCACATGCTCCAAACAGAAAGATATTTTGATAACTCTTACGGACAATGTGCCTCTAGTGAATTAGAAAGCTGATTTTCATTGATTCCAAGGTATTCTGAGCAGCTCGCTATTTTCTTAGTCACAACTGATTTAGTAATCTTTTGCAAGAGCCAAACACCCAGACAACATCAGCAAAGCAAAAGATAAGATCTTAATGTTTACCGCAGCCTCCAGATAACAAGCTGTGTCATGGGCAGATTCCAGTATAAGGACAGTCCATAAAGGATGCAACCCCACCATAGAAGTGCACTGGAGTCTATAGTTTGTTGGGCTTTTTCCTAGCACGGGACCTATATGAAGGCAGGCAGCTATGGGAAATTTAATTTTATTAATTTTATCAAATTAAGCATTTTGTAGATTCATTCTGCTTAGCTTAGTGCAGCTTCCCTTAACGGAAACTGGGAATTTACCACTACATCAACAAAATATCTCTATTAGAACTTGCTTCAACTAAAAAGAGGGGGGAAATTTTTTTTTTTTTTCCTATTACTGCAAGAACAACAAACTGTCCACCTTTAACATCCAGAAATTCCCAGAAATTTTAAATACATGTTAATAAAATAGATCCCCATTTTTATTTATCTAAATTCATTTTAATCACCACCCTGCTTCCCTGTTATATTTCAGTCTTGCATGATTGCAGCCAGCAATTTCATCAAAGGGTCATGCAACTGAGAAAGCCATGCTGCTTGAAAGCTGATTACTACTCCAACATCCTCGTGATATTAACTATTAAGATCTAGTTAAGGATGAAAGCAAGCATAGAATCTGCTGCTTTCAACTACATGCTGTTTGATACCTCTCTGGAATCAGAAGAGTCTGCTTTATGAATATTTGAAAACTGGAGATTACCTGGTACAACATAAATGTCTGTTTTCCACAACAATATTTCAAAATCTTTCCTTCAGACTCAGGAAAAAACCCTAAAACTCAAAATGAACAATGCTGACCTCAACCTAAGATAGCTTATAACGTTCTAAACAATTGCTTAAAGGATTTTTAAAGTGAAAACCTGGTGCTGAATACTTGGGTTGATCTTTAATAACATAATTATGAAGTGGCAATCATTAAAACACTCATATGAAAGTTTATGCAAACCATATGCCATCTGTACAATTTCAAACAAGCACTATAATTTCACAGTGAGAACTAGAAACTGTGAAAAAGCAAAGAACTTTGTGGATACAAGATGTTGGAAGGCATAGCTTTAATATCTACAACATTTTCAACTGATTACAGTCTCTCATTCAAGCAGATGCTAGCTACAACCTAGAGAGGAACAAAAACAACCCAATACATTACAAAATAAAGATTCACAATAATTATACTTAAACACAAAATATTTGACAGTCAATTCCTCCTTTGTCTGCCTGCCAAATACTGAAGTCAGAATTTTATGTTACTCTGGCAACACTGAATTAGATCAAAGTGCCTGCAAAAGCAGGCTTTAAATTGTGTTACAAGAATATACTATATAAAGAGTTGGAAAAAACCTATGAAACAAAAAAAAAAAAATCCAGAAAATGAATCCAGAATTCACAGTCTTCGAGGTAAAAAAACCCTGAGTTGAAGCATTTTGTTTTAAAATGCAATTTATTATGCTTAACAAACACCTAGAAAAACGTTAATCATGAGTGATTTTGTTCTGTTTTTAACAGTTACCAAAGAGTTTTTCAATCTCAGAAGCACTTTCCTTAGTGGCCATGTAAATAACAGCAAAAAGTACTGAAAGAACAATGTCAATTCTTTCTGTAAGAATTGGCTGTGTCAGAGAATTCCTGGAGACACGGGTATTTTTAAAATTCAACCAAAGCCTTGTCCATATGTGACCACGAATGATTTGAGACTGCTGTTGCTTCGAACATTTTTCTAGTATTTTCTCCTAAAGATACCAGGAAAAAAAAATAATTTTCAAAAAAGGTAAAAGTAAGTACACCTACCTGCATGCTAAGAAAACAATTTATTTTATTCCATACTGGGACTTCGGATGCACAAAACTGTGGCACATACTGCTGAACTGTTACTATGGCTAGAAAGTGTTCTTTGCATTAGTGGCTTCCCATTCACTGGTGTAAGTGTTTAGATGTTTGCTCTGTTGTTTAGATGTATACAATCGAGTTCCTACAAATATTACTTTACTATTCCAGGTTAGCAAAGTAATAAAGTAAGCGTTTAACAATGAACATATGCCAGAATCCCACTTGAATTTCATTTAAGAGTTGACTTTATCTTTTCCCAATCTGTGCTGATCAAAATTGGTGCAATTTGCAGGGATAAGCATTTGAACTTCTAAAACTATCCCACTTCTGTGTATCACAAATTATACACACAGCACATAACTTCGAAATGTTGCTTACAAATGGTGGGCTTGTTGGAGTATCACTTGAATTTCCATTTTGCAGCAACATTAGAGTGCATAACATGGTATCTTCTGTCAGAAGCCATTGAGAACCTGCCAACATTGATAGATGCATGTGTGAAAAACTGGACAACACTATTGAAGAAATATGGCCTTCAAGGATTTGATATAGCTGCAAAAGCAGTGTATTAATTTATTTTCTAATTTGTCTTGTGGAACAGAAAGAAAACACACAGGAAAGTTTTCCAGGAAAAGTTCATATTCTGCAACTTTCACTGTAATATTTTACTAAAGTATTACCTACCAAAGAATAGTAATGTTCTGTATTCTGTTCTATAGCAGCTTTGCTGACTCCAGGTTTCCTACACACTATTCTCTGATACATAAATTCAGAGGCTTCCCCCCTTCTATTTCTTTTACATTCCAGAAGGACAATGTTTTTCACAATTTTTAAGACTTACCTTGAAGTTAGTTTTTACTAAGGATATGTGTTTAACTTTCTCAATAGTTTTCATTTTTGACAAACCAATTTGGAAAAAATGTCCTTATATTTTGTAAGGATAACTATTACATATCAACAGTTAAGATCTGAGTTCTTTTTGGAGGGGAAGGCAGCAGGGGAAAGAGGGTGGTAACGCTTATAATTTTCCACTAATCAAAATATATGTGTTTTTCATGAAACAACAGGGATGGTTCATGAAAACATCAGTTCTGGTAATACCAAGAATTATATAGCCAAAGATTTTATGGTAAACCCGTATGAAAAATATTTCATTTTCTCACCATGAAATGACTTATAATCCATATAATCTCTTTCTAAAACACTTTAGTGCTGCATCCAACAAAATTTTACATAACACGCTTAAATTTTTCCCAGAAAATCGCAAGAAACTAGTAATACCTAATGATTCTCATGTAAAACTGGCCAACAGGATTTTTAGACAGACAGACAAGACAAAAAGATTTACAGCTTTAGAACTGTATCCCGCAGAATAAATTCCTGTAAGGAAAATCCACTTTTATCCTAAAGTTTCAGGACACTATCAAATGCCAAAGTGCTTCAGCAGTTTGTACATTCAGTAAAAAGTCCCATGGAATAATGGAAATATTCTGCTTTCTCCCTTTCAAAATAAAAACTTTGATTGTTATTAGCCTTTTTTTTCTGTTCAAGAGATTAATAAATTATAATTACAAGGAAGGCTACCGTTTGGTGGGTATGGAATATGTTTTTTGAAGAAAAGCACTGTCTTCCTGGTAAGTTTCATTTTCACGGTTGAAAAGCCCTTCTAGACATCAAGTCATTCATTGCAAGCCACTGTAGAAGTGGCTTGCCAAACACAGAAACGTATGGCCAAAACCAGAAAGCACCTATTTGTCGTGAAAAAAAGGATCTGAAGGCTTCAGTAACCCTTACTGGCCAGCCTGTCACACTTGTTCTTTCTATAGTTCAATGAAGGCAAGAAAGTCCTAGAAAGGAGTGGGAACTAGCTCCCTGCTCCACTAGGGACTGCCTGGGAGACCTCCAGCAAGCTTCTGGGGAAGAGGGAAAAAGAAGTCAGGAATTCTGATATGAGCCGTATTGGTTTTACTCACCTAACATTGTCATTCTAAAGTATAATAGACATTTCCAAGCCTAATTTAAATGCACAGCCTAATCAGCCTATGAGAGACATATCACAGTGAATAGCTAATACTGATGTGCATATTTTATTCTCATCTACAGATCTGAAGGAAGATTAAAAATTTATCAGAGGAACGTATGAATAATTATGAGACATGTTAGTACATATGATTACCCGTGGAGTCACTGTTAATTTCTTAATTCCACATTAATGGAAGCAAGGAAATGGAAAGTGACATAAATTAGTCATGCTGAATATTGATGGAGTTTGGGTAGGAATATGAAGTAATATTAAAAACAACTGCATATGTATGTAAATAAATGTCTACATCTAGGTTAACAGTATATTAGATAGAAGCACCCAAACCAAAGGAAATAATTAGGTATTTTTTAAACAGCTTATAAAATATTGCTACCTTGGTAATAGTTTAGTAAATGCATTTTGTTTGTATTTGATTCTATTTTGCTCAAAACATAGAAATATCTTCAGTCAGTATGTCTAATTTTTTGTTGTTGTTGTTTTCTCTTAGGCAGAAATATAAGTGAAATTACCACAGGAATGTTGGGTGGTGGCAGTGGTGTAATTTATTTTGGTAGTCACTACCCAAAAAAGTATCTGGAAACAAATTTGGAGAAAAAAGAAAAAAAATCACACATCCACCTGAGACAATAGTGGAGATC
>JAVJGI010000001.1:75011781-75104052 GCA_035590275.1 Ibycter americanus
AAGGTAAAGAAGTTCCTCCTCATATTCAGATGGAACTTCCTGTGTTGCAGTTTGTGCCCGTTGCCCCTTGTCCTGTCACTGGGCACTGCTGAAAAGAGTATATTTATATGTGTGTGCACAAACATCCATATATGTATGTATGAAAACCACAAACAATTTAAAAAATTCAGGATTTTGAGCAATCACAACTACACAAAAATCACTGTCTCTTTGCTGCTTTCTTCATATCCTTTACTCCTAACACTTAAAAACAGCATAGATTTTCCTTCACCTCAATTACTCAACAAGCCTTGGTACAAATCCTGTTTAGCACCATGAAAATTCCCTTTGCAAGTCTTAGTTGAGGACTGTTCCAGTTAGCTCCTCAGGTGAGGCACAGCAACCTAGCTCCACAGAGCTCCAAGGACACAGGTTAATACTTTAGTGTGACCTTGACACAGTCATGGTATAAAATACACACTACACTGTATGCTGCTACATAGGAAATACAACCTACCGTAACCTACCATCATCATTTAAGGAGAAATTTAAATCTCTAAAAATGTATCAGTCAAAAGTATGTAACATCGACAAAGCTGATGAACTGCAGCATACAAACTCTTCCTTCCCACCACACCTCCAAGATGCTGCCATTTCCATTTATCATAAAACTCATCTGCTGTTTGCCATTTTTTGTATCTTCATTAGAGTTAAAATTCGTTAATTCAAGATGGTTAAGAAAACGAAGTGAAAAAAGGCAAGAGACCTACTCTTTGTTTTTCTAACAGACCAAAAAGTGAAGTTCTCTGAGATCTTGGAGTAAGCCCAGATCATATTTGCCTGCTTATACTAAAACACCTGCCAGTAAAATGCTGCACGTCTCATGAAGCCAGCAGTCTACAAGTGACACTTCTGCCAAAGACAAGCATACATGGTTCATTATTATTAAAGGAGTGTAAGCCTCAGCAATGTGTCTCAAGGGAAACTTTGGACAAATTTTGTATTTCAGATTTGTTCATTTCTGCTGTGTTATTTTTACCAAACACTCAGGAGCTTCTGCTCCTCTCAGTCAGACCAGGAAGACACTTCGCTGCACTACTGACATAAACATTTATCTATGCCAAACACCACAATGTGACAATAGTTTGTGACAGGGACTTAAACTCATATGCAGAATCACCTCCACAAGTGCCCAGGAATATTAAAGATCCTATCTGACTGGCAGCTTCTCATCAAGGGACTGGTGTAGATGAGGAATCAGAGCCTAATCCCCATTGTGTGTCATAGGATATTGCCACTTTAACACTCCATGTCTGTCTTGTGAAACTGATTCAGAGAGTAATTACAACTCAGATAAGCCTTTTCTAGAATACGTGCAATTAATTCTCCTGTAAAAAAGGGAGAATGAAGCCTGACACTTTAATAATGTTTAAGTACACCTAATCTATTTCTTTTCTGCTCCTAATGTTTCCTAAATATGAGGAAGAAAAAGGATTTGAAAGTACTTACAACTACCTAGTTTTATGTAAATCATCCACAGGTTTGTAATATCCCATCACAAAACAGCCAACACTAAATACTACTACAAACAAGCAAAATGTAGATCAACTGGGTAATCAGTGTAAAGATTAACCTAGATTATTTTTTTTACTTTTTTTTTAATATAAAGACTATTATTCTTTTTAAATGGGAATTACATAATTACTTTAAAATTTCATGGACAACTTTTTTTAAATATTGAAAATAGACTGGACTAATCAAAATTTCTCTTTTTTCCTAACAATTCAAAAAGTTATATTCACCATGAGTTCATTAATTTATTTTTCTAAATCTCCCTTTTGCCCTGTCAAAACAAAAAAAAAAAGTTGTGATTTTTGGACTGTACAGTTCAAGGTATCTATATTGGCATAATTGCATTTTGAGGTGATTTTTACACTTAACCCAAGTGTCTTTCACAAACAGTTCATCAACATATTCAAGTGCATCTCAGGCTTTCTGTTATACTTCAAAGCTGCATAACAAGTGTTCATCTTCATGATGCTTCAAAACTGCAGCAATTGACTAATTGCCCATTATTGAAATCAACCTACAGAAAAGAGCTAAACTCATCATCGGGGCATACCCTATATTTAGGGAACAAAAAACACCTCTCCCTCAATCCCAGCTCCCCCCAAAAAATTCCCCAAAACCAGAAAAACCCACATATCCACAACACAACACACCTCACTCACCCCCAATCATTTAACGCAGGTTTTGGACAAGGAGGCAGAACTTGTTTACGATTTGAAAAGAAAAGAAGAAGAAAAAAAGCAGTTATGTTTTTTTGAGCTGATTCCAGAGTATCTAGTCCTAAAGCATTAATTACTACAGCTTGAGGTAAAGCTCGCTCAGTTAGCACTGTACCTAGCTATTCCAGAAATACAGTTTAACATTTCATAGAGACCCACCTCCACAGCAGAAAAACATCTCCAAAAGCTGGGCTATAAGTGGGATTCATTTCCTAATCTAACTTTGCCTACAGTTGCACTCAAAAACCACCCAAACTGCCTCACTACATTTTATTTCAATGGGGCAGCACACATGACTCAAGTTACACAAGGAAATCGAGGATAATGTTGTTAACGCTTGTTTTTCAGCATGAATGCTACTGTACCAATGACAGCAGTGGAATGAATGCTACTGTAAACAGCACTCAGGGAAAAGATTGATTTGGAAAATGTACACAAAGATGCAGTGGCAGGCAGAGCTGGGTAGGAGACAGCTGAGGTTTCAAACATTTTTCTGTGGTCAATGAAAACCAAGACTTCATTTATTTTGTTTATTGTGGGGGGTAGGGGGGGAGAACAAGAACAAGTGAATGACTCCGATTACCAAATCTTGCAGAATGTATTCACTTTGTTTCTCTGATTTTCTGGATAAGAGGATATTTTTATGAACAAGTACAGCTTTGAGACAAAGCGATGCTTTGAACCCAAATTTTAAGTTCCTGCTCAGGTTCACCGTTCCCAAGGAGCTTTAGAACAGTTTTGGGCACCTGACCTCTTGGAAGTCAGTCTCCAGTTTCTGAAGCAGGTATTTTTCAGGAAATAATGACAGAATAGAGGAATTAATTCCACTGCTCAGACTGCCTATATTTATTCTTCCGAAGACAGACACACACACACTTCTGGTGACCAAGGGAGTCAATCCAAAATTATCACTAAAAAGAGATCAAACAAAAAAATTGGTGAGGAACTTCTTTCCGAAGTTGTTCTTTGTTTGCTCAGAAGTAGGCGAGGGCTCCTTGCATTCTATCCTTTGTACCTGCATCTTGTGGCTGAACATGTGAGCTGCTATTCTCATTGATCAAAAATTTACCCTTTTCTTCCTTCAAGTGCTAGATAACTATTAGGCAAGAGAAGAGCTGCAGGTGCCCTGAAGCTTCACCAGCTTATAGCAAGTCAGCTCACACTCCATTGACATTTTCCACCCTCAGCTCTGCTCAAGGTCTCCATCATGCACTCAAATGTGGTAGAAATACTTCTAAAACATATTTGAAAATTAAAAATAAAAACAAAATAAATCAAAGGGAGGAGGGGAAGACTACTAGAAAAGTCTAGGAAAAAACACTAGAGAAAAAGAAACACAAGTTCATTAAGAGCCAAAATTTACTTGAAGTTCACTTTAGGTTTCTGCAGAAACACTAATTAACCAAAAGTTTTAAGTCTACATGCAAGCATCCAACTTAACAGAAAACCACAAGGACGGAAGAATATGAAAATCTGTACTTTCAAGAAGTATAAATCTGACTCCCACTCAAACTGATTTTTATGTTAAAGTGCTATCTCTGAATTAACATCATGATGCCATGATTTCAAGACAGGCAGGTTGTATTTACAGCTGCTGTATTTCCATAATCAGAATGACAATGGAACACGGGTTGACCTAAGATACAAGAATAAAACCGGTAGTTACCCATCAAGTGCTATGTCTGTAATGTATTGTAGCTAAGTGAAAAGGTGTACAGTTTCATTAGCCAACAATTACTGTTCTACTTATCTTTTGTAAACATTCACTTTCCTACTATTTACAGCCTTACAAACACATAAACAACTGCAGGATTTGCAGAATATTAAAGCATGTTTTGCACCAAATTTTGGCCAATTTTATATAAATGAAGATGACATTTTTATCAGCATTTTCTAGCAATCATTTCAAATTTACTTCGTTTTTAACAGCTCTAAAAAGAGAGTTTACTTTCTCTGAACAGTCCACTGCGTGGAGCTCCTTAAAACACCTCAAGCAACGAGGACTAAACCGCATGAAGCTCCCATTGGGAGGGCAAAGAAACACAAAAAGGAGATTGTGAGAACCGCCTGGTGCCTGGAGTGTCTTCCTTAACCTGTCAGATGGTGGGCAAAGCTGCAGCAGTAGCTTAGCCTGAGGGCCTGAGGCCCTGCAAAAAGTCCCAGGGCAAATCAGAGAGGGAAGTCTGGCTATATCTTTTGGTGGGCCTCAGTATTTAGTAACGCAATGGTGGCAGGGCACAACGCATCTCCATGAAGGGGACACTGGATGTGCAGTGCAAGGGGTGGTGGTCAGAGGGACTGGAGCCCTACTGCTCTTCAGAGGACTTAAAGTTGCATCAGCCTCATACAGGTTCATTACAGGCATCAGGGAAACAACAGGGGCTCACTGTAGGTATACTGAGGCTTTTTAGATGCTTAAGATCTAAACCGTGGTTGGAAAGAGCTGCTCCATAGCTGCCTGACTTCAGAGAAGCCTAACCTGAGTGGCTGTTGCCCCTACAATCATAGAACGGTTTGGGTTGGAAGGGACCTTTAAAGATCATCTAGTCCAACCCCCTTACAATGATCAGGGACATCTTCAATTAGATCAGATTGCTCAAAGCCCCGTCCAACCTCACTTTGAATGTTTCTAGGGATTGGACATCTACAACCTCTCTGGGCAACCCAAGAAGCCTTAGCTAAGTCTCCCTCTGTCCACTAGAGCTTCAGGTCTACTTCCCTGCTGCCCCAGCCAGCCTCCCAGCAGCCAGGCATCTTTTCAAGAGCACATGCTCAGTTCTTCCCAGAGCCAGAAGTCCCTTGCCCTCCCAAAGCACTGCTCTGGACGGGTGGGCACCTCTCCCCCACTGTATGACCTTTTTTTAACTTCATATATAGCATTTGGATGCCATCTGACAAGGAAGAAAATTAACCATCTAGCACAGCATAGCTGGTTCAAGCTATGCAGTAAGGAAGTAGGTGGCAAGCAACTAATTCCTAGATTAGCTCCTGAAAAGAACTATTTGCTAGAGTTACCAACAAGGAATAAAGATGATTCAGAGACATTTCCAGTCCTACATGCCATTTACTATAGAAAAGCAATCTTCAGCCCTACAAGATTATCTCCTAGGACTACCAGGGCATGGCTACAGCTGCCTAATTTTAGGCTTAAAAAGAAAGTGAATAGGAATAACCTCTTATTTCCAATTATTTTTAATTCTTAAAATACTTCATTTTTAGTGATTTTTTTTTAACCTGCTCTCATGATTTTGGGGCATTCTCTTGTGATTTTTTCTCATTCACAGCATCAAGGAATCACTTAAAAAAAAAAAAAATAAATCAAGCCCCTGTTGGATTGCTGAGGTCCTTCAATAAGTATACTTTAGTTTAGTGATGCCACGAATACTAACAAAGCAATACAGTCCCTTTGTTTCCGGAAGATTGTCAAAACATTCAGTTCTTGTGAGCTCTTTTACTACCCTGTTACTCTAATTCTAGCTGCTCTAGAAATCCTGGCAGCTCTTACACCACAAACATAAACAAACCTCTTAATTTCTTACAGATAAATAGCATTGCAGGAGAATACACAGTACAGATTAAAAAATATACAGATGGCCAAAGCTGGCATATTGACTCTGTACTTACACACCTCATGCACAAAAATCCTGTTTCCAATCCCATGGGCACCCACTATCCTTTTTTTTTTTTTTTTTAAGATTTCATAACCTTAAGTCTAGCTTCTGTCATGTTCATCTCCCAGTCTGGCTTTATTTAGTTCAACAGGAAAAAATGAGATATACTGAGGCCTTTCAAAACTTAGCTTCATATGACTAAATGTGGTCTCAAGACTCCCACTTATAGACTCTCTTACAAGTCCTAGAGTATCAAAACTGAAGTCAGTTAATCATGGATTAAATCTATGATACTTACTTTGAATCACATGCAAATCCTTATTTTGTGATGCTAGGAAGAGGTACTTTTCTGTCTATTATGAGGTACATGAACTAAATTCCCTATGGGAATTTTTTCTGCAACTGCCATATACATATGAACTTTGACAACAGTTAACAGCAAATAAGCTACAGCTCACTGTATCAATATACGATAATTTTACACTGGCAAAACTGTTGACCAGTTAAATAGCATATGTTCTGAACTAGACTGATATGAAATTAATGCTCCAGGACTGTGCAGAAGCTTGATGTTGCTTGTGACTCATTTTGTCATTTAATTTTAGATAATAATTACATAATACATAATTTCTTAATGTAGCCAAATATGACAAAAATAATACCAATTACCTGTATTTATTTTGCAGATGTTGCATAGCAAACTAATCCTTAATCTTTGAGCAGCGTTATGTTTTTCCCATGCAAACTTGAAACTTAGCTATTTGTGCTGGTGTAAAATTATACCAGTGTTTTTGTTTACTATATAAAAGATGCAGTAATGGATGGACTTGAATTCATTCTTGTCCAAGTTCTGAGCTAGTCGCCAGGCATGAGACAGAAAGGCATAAAAAGCCCCTGAGCTAGATCAGATAATTAAGATCTAACTAGAGAAACAACCCCACCTCCCAAAGGGTGCTTATACAAAATCTTAGGTCTCTGCATACCTGCAGCTTCCATGGAAGCAATGTATGTGCTCAATGTCTTCCTGAATGCGGTGACCCTACATGCTTTCTCTGTGGAGTCTTTAAGTTCTCTGTTTCTGAGAGAGTAGGTGGGAAAATCTCCCTCCTTTATTTAAAAATACTGAAGATTTGTGTGGCAAGATTTTGGTAGTGGAGGGGTACAGGGGTTGTTTCTGTGAGAAGCTGCTAGAAGCTTCCCCCATGTCAGATGGTGCCAATGCCAGCCGGCTCCAAGACAGACCCATTGCTGGCCAAAGCCAAGCCCATCAGCAACAATGGTAGCGCCTCTGTGAGAACATATTTAAGAAAGAAAAAAAAAAAAATCTGCACAAAAAATTGCAACAGAAGACAGAAAGGAGAACATGTGAGAGCAGCAACTCTGCAGACACCCAGGTCAGTGAGGAAGGAGGGGCAGGGGGTGCTCCAGGCACCAGAGCAGAGGCTCCCCCGCAGCCCATGGTGAAGACCATGCTGCGGCAGGCTGTCCCTCTGCATGGAGGTTAACGCTGGAGCAGATATCCACCTGCAGCTCATGAAGGATCCCAACACTGGAGCAGGTGGATACCTGAAGAAGGCTGTGGCCCATGGGAAGTCCGTGCTGAAGCAGGTTTGCTGGCAGGACTTCTGACCCCATGGGGGACCCACGCTGGAGCAGTCTGTTCCTGAAGGACTGCACCTTGTGGGAGGGACCCACGCTGGAGCAGTTTGTGAAGAACTGCAGCCCAAGGACTCATATTGGAGAAGTTCATGGAGAGCTGTCTCCCATGGGAGGGACCCCATGCTGGAGCAGGGGAAGAGTGTGAAGAGGAAGGAGCGGCAGAGACAACATGTGGTGAACTGACCGCAACCCCCATTCCCCATCCCCCTGCGCTACTTGGGGGAAGGAGGTACAGAAACTGGGAATGAAGTTGAACCTGGGAAGAAGGAAGGGGTGGGGGGAAGGTGTTTTTTAAGTTTTGGGTTTAGTTCTCATTGTCCTGCTCTGATCTGATTGGTAATAAATTAAACTAAATTCCCCAAGTCAAGTCAGTTTTGCCCATGACGGTAATTGCTGAGTGATCTCTCCCTGCCCTTATCTCAACCCAGGAGCCTTTTGTTATATTTTCTGTCCCCTGTCCAGTTGAGGAGGGGAGGGATTGAGCGGCTTTGGTGGGCGTCTGGTGTCCAGCCAAGGTCAACCCACCAAAAAGACACAAACATTTTCATCATGTACTATCAAAAATGTAATTTTAAAATTATATTAGTACAGCCTTAATAGGACAGCAAAATGCACTTTCATGTATTTAGGGTTTTTTAATTGCTATGTCACACATTTTACGTCGCTCAGTCACTTGAGAGTATTCTTTCTATCCTTAAAATGGTAGTACTCAAGCATTAGTAGTTCATGCTAAGGAAAGTTTCAGTGAGTCTAAGAATATTTATTATTTTAATTAAAGACATCTATTAAGAAGAAAAAAAGTATTTCATTTTCTACTGAACAATCTTTTGCATGTGAAAAGCAGCTCACAGGAGAAGTATTCACAATTCATCAGGACACATGCATGACCCTTCAATATTTCTGGCATATGCATACAGCACTGTGCTACTTCTCTGCCGCTCATACTGCAAGACAACTGTCAACACAATCTTTTCAAAGAAACTAGCAGAGCATCTAGGTAGTAGCCACTTCAAAGGCTGACAGGTCCTGAGAAATGTACAGTCGGTGTTATCAGTGTTCATCTGAATGATTAACGTAGCCTTAGGCTAGCTATTCTGTAGTGGGTGTGAAATTGTATTCCTGCAGTTTCTGGTCTGGAGTGACATTATCAGGTAAATGAACTTAAAAAACCTCAACTGCTTCTCCAGCTTACCAGCTCCTCACGAAGTTGGGCTATGAGTTCATCTCTTTCTTTCAGCTGTAGCTTCAGCACAGAGCATTCATCTTTTATTCCATCCTACAAAAACATCAAAAGAGATGTTATAATAAGCTTAACGGTTTTACTTTTCTATTGACAAGAAAAGGCTGTTTCACATAGCGTGAGATAATTACATTCAAGTAATGAAACTCAATTCTCCTTTGTCATGTGTGGTATTTTCAATAACATATTCTAAGTCAGTGCATAAACAAATCCAAAGACATTACACAGAAATGTGAATAGCTGTCTGCACAGAAGTCCATTTCATTTTTATCTGAATCTTTTAAGCCTTTTTACTGAAGATCCGATCAGGTCATTCCTTTTCAGTTAAGGAACGGCTCTGAAATGTTATAATTTTACTCTTACAAAACAACATTAGAGAAATATCAGTTTAGAAGCGTTATTGTGGAGCTCTTGATCTTGGAGAGGATAAAAAAAAAAAAAAAGCACAACAGACATTCACAGGGAAAGTAGAGCACCCTTCCCATGCGTACATCTTTTGTCCCACATCAGCCAAAACAGCTGCAGTTCTTATTTTAACTGGGTGGAGAAAGAACATAGTTAACACTTAGCGATATAACCATTGACTATAACTCAATTCGACTTGCAGGAAAATTAACCTAATACCTAAGACTGTAGCCAAGCCCAGGTCCATAAGACAGTCTGCAAGCTGTCCCCAGGCAATTTTGTGGGTTCATGTAAGTCTAAACACCTTATTTGAAGAACAAATGTCAACCACACATTTTTGTGGTGTTCTGATAAACAGCCAAGAGGAGAAACTGAAATGAAATAACTGAACTGTTGAAGAATAAAACCCCAACAAACTAATCAGCCAACTAGCTGGTCGTTCAACTACACATGAAGACCTGTATCTTTACATCCTCCTAGTACAGACACATATTTATAAAGTTTGGGAAATGTACTGGTCTGGAGTATAAGTATTTAAAAAAAAAAGGCAAGAAAACTTTTGGAAATATGGTTGTATTTGCACAACAGTTTAAAAATCAGAAAATTGGAGCTCTAGCTAATAGATAATAACAAATACAAAAGCACAGAAATTATTTAGACCATGAAGAGCTCAGGGGTTCAAAAGGGTATAAACCAGCCTGATTAACTTGAACTCTGTCAGTACTAACATGTTTGTAGCTCCAAATGAACACACAAATAGAAGACAACAAAGAGTGTGAAGTCCATTTTCCTCAGTTAAATGTTTGATTATAATCATTATTTTTCAAAGTAATTATATCACTCATCGTCCACTCTAACACAATTGGAAGAAGAAACAAGATACTCACTTATAAAGTCCCAAACATTTACAACTGCAATAAAAAGAGATACCCTGTTTCTGGCTGACAGATAATGAACCTGCTTACACAGTACTTCAGTACTATATACAGATCTCTTGAAAGATTCAAATTTAGTGCAAGTTCTGGCATTTTTCTATCTCCTTTAAGGAAAAACTCACAGGAATTTTTCATTGCTATATGGTATAGCAGCATTTCACTCTTACTATGTACTAATAGATTGCTGTTTAGGAATATTAGCTAAAAATAAAATACTAGCACATCCCAGAATACGGTCCTCAGCAGGGAATACGTTATTAGTACATATTTAACATTTTTGTTAACAGAAATACCTGCTTATAAAAAATATACTTTAAACCATAAAGTATCAAGAACTTCACTGCTATTTTATCAAACTGAGGTATTTATTTTTTAAAAAGTTTTAAAAATGATGTGGTATTAGCTATTTTACCTCCATTTCTAGTCACATTATTCTGAGTTCTTTTTGTCAGCATGGTTTCACTTTGTTGCTATCTCCTGATTTTGCCCTTTTTAACTTAAAAAAGGTTAGCAGAAAACACAGTGGAAGAGGTAAAACAACAAGGTCCCACGGCCAAGACTATGACAAAAATAGCTTTTAGAAAGCATGTGCAGCATGCAGGCCTGTAAGTGTATGGTAACTACAGCAGGAAAGACTATTGAGATGAGCTTTGGAACTGGGTATTGCCTAAGAGGCAATGCAGATGCAGGCCTCCCTTGGACTAATGAGAGCTTGAAGAATGGTTTTGCCTCTCAGGGCTTCCAAAGACTTAAAAACCACAGTGCATGTCTCCTGGCAAAAAGCAGTCATGCACCCAGCTGGATCTTCGTCACCCACACAAGGAACTGACCCGTCTTGCCCAGTTCTCCAGGCACTTAACTTCTATATTCCATGCAACAATTCCCTCATACCATACACACCGTAACTGTTGTTAGTCTGGAGAAAAATACCTAGGGCTAACGTAATTTTTCCCTTGTCTTGCCATGCATCCGTGGAACTCTGATTAACACTTACCAGTTGGACATGGTTCTTGCAAATCAATACCTAGCATTATCAGCTCCCATGCAGACCATTGCAGCTCAGTAAAAGCGCATCCTGCACTTTATGGGGAACCACTGTGCTGAGACTATGAGGGTTGGGGCCACACACTTCATGCATTTGCCATCTTCAGAGAAAACAATACCTATTTTTTCCAAGCCTTAGCTCATACTGAAAATGATTTAAGCTAGTAGTTAGGTAAACTGAAGCGTAGAATGCAGGCGCTACAATCATTGCCACCAAACAGAAGACTTCATCTGCACCCAAGCATCTCAGCAAAGCTGACCTTCGACAGGATTTCCCTTGCAACTTGCTGTAACAGGCACATCAATGTGTATGCAGGAGTTACCCAGAATTGTCTGGTAAAAGGGAAATGCTAGCAATTCCCAAATTTTTAAGTTTTGTTTAGTAAAAGAAGTAATAATGAACATAGTCTATATTCCATCCACTCTATACCACACTGGATTTGCAAGCAGCACAGAGCCCTTTTTCTTGTTGAGCACAGTGTAGAATTAGGATTTTAAAATCCCATTTTGTTGCATGGTGTCTGCACCGGCATCATTTGTTCTGCAAATGGAAGACAAAAGGGAAAAGGAAAATGGTGCTTGGTTCTTCTATTACATTTTGAGGATGTTTCTGCCACAATAGCAACGGAGAACATTAATAGAACAAAGAAAATAACATACAGAAATAAAAAAGAAAACTCATCGACTGCAGAAAGGCTTGGGTAATTTCAATATCCCATACAACTGTCTGAATGTAGTACCAATAGAATAAAGTGTTATGGAACCAGCTATCTGTTGCCAAAACAGTGAATACAGCTCTTCCAGAAAGTAACTATTGAAAGCTAGGGAAGGAGAGAAGGCTCCAAAAATCACATTCTTGTGCAAGAGCCAAAATATTTTAGCGAAGGCTTGTGTGGAAGATACCAAAGAAGTTGCATGCTATAGAAAGGTGGGGGGCAGGAAAAACTGGTGGAATGCTGTGTTATTTAATAGTCCGTGGGCAAACAGCAATGCCTATTAGCGTGAATTCAGGAACAGTTCACCTTCATTCCTGAGAAGGCCTGAAATGTTTCAGTATCTCCTGTGTGAAAGTGTGGTACCATGCAAGGCTGATACGGAAAGATCAAGAAATTTGTTGAGACAAGCTTCTCAAGGTGAGTGAGGAATAGGAGACAGTCCAGTGGGGATTTATAGTTTAAGAAAAAAAACACAATCTACCTGAAAGTCACAGTTCCCTTCTAAAGAATTGTCACAACAGACGTCAAAGAGGAAGGGCCTTGAAAAGGATGGCCTGCTTCTGGCACTGTGTGCGATCAGTGCATTCTAAGTCTACACTAATTACAACGCTGGAAGAAACATTTTTCCCCATAAAGTAGGGCTTTTAAAATATATTTTGAACACTTGGGGGCCTGCATGATTCAGGGTGTTCACTATCTGCACATTCCAGTAGATGCTTGACCCAGGTGTTCTTACGTTCAGACAAATAATCTTATTTATAATGCTGGGTATAATCATGTATGCAAATTATTTCTCATATTTTTGCAGCCCTTACAATATTTATAGAGTGTAAGAGAAAAACTGATTGGCATATAAGTATATCTGAATTCACATACCAACCGGAATAAATTAAATGACCACAGATTTAAAGTCTGCTAGGTAACACTTACCATTTGTATTTACTAAGCCAAGATCCTTGGACACTCTGGTTCCTTATTTTTCTGCAAAATGAGTTTATACTGGCATATTTTATTAAAGCTATCAGTCCAATGAGAACATGGATGTTATGAAAATAGTAGTCCAAATAATTCAACCATATGCTCTATGCATGTTTTCATGAGCTACCCATATACACTGTAGCTCTGAGGCCATTTTTTTGAGTTTAATATATTATATGTACTACATATTACATACATTACATACATATTACATAGTATAATGATATTCTCATTTTTACTAACATTGTTCGTGATGTCATTATGAAAAAAAAAGGGTAAGAATTCTACTCTCCATTGCAGTAAACGTGTTCATAACTGGCTTGTCCAAGACACTCAAAATACTTGATAAAAAGAGAAGTCACTTAACAGGTTACTCTTACAAAGAACTATTAGACACAGCATGATCAGTAAATAAAATGGTGCTTCTTCAAACTATTTTATTAAATGGAGGTAATCAAAACGTTTGTAGTCTAAACTCCAGGTGTACTTCATAAAAATGCAAAAGCAGCTGCATGCAAAACGTCCATCATATTTTCCTCATTCATATTCTCCAACATTGTAAAAAAAAAAGGCAATTCAGGATTCAGTTGTATATTCATTATCAATCTGCTGTTATTGTACATGTTTATGGTTAGAATATTCTTCAAATTATCACCCTTTTACTTATTTTCATTTGCAGGCTGTCGTGGTTTAACCCCAGCTGGCAACCAAGCACCACGCAGCTGCTTGCTCACTCCCCGCTCACCCAGAGGGATGCAGAGGAGAATCAGAAAGGAATGTAAAGCTCAAGGGTTGAGATAAAGACAGTGTAATAGGTAAAGCAAATGCGTACACGCAAACAAAGCAAAACAAGGAATTCATTCACTACTTTCCACCGGCAGGCAGGTGTTCAGCCATCCCAGGAAGGCAGGGCTCCATCACCCATAATGGTTACTCAGGAAGACAAACGCCATAATGCCAGATGTCCCTCCCCCCCTCCTTCTTCCCTCAGCTTATATACTCGGTGTGACGTTCTATGGTATGGAATATCCCTTTGGTCAGTTTGGGTCACTGCCCTGGCTGTGTCCTCTCCCAGTTTCCCGTGCCCCTCCAGCCCTCTCGCTGGCAGGGCCTGAGAAACTGAAAAGTCCTTGACTTAGTGTAACCCTTACCCAGCCACAACCAAACCCGCCAGTGTGTAGTGTTCTCACACCGAATCCAAAACACAGCACTGCACCAGCTACTAAGGAGAAAATTAACACTATCCCAGCTGAAATCAGGAGAAGGCTATGACAGCAATTGCTGCATCTCTGTGCTAGTATTTTCCTATTTTAGTTCAATTTTGTCCATCTGGGAAAATGCTAAACATAATAGCAAATCTGTTTCTCATCAGATCAGGCCACAAGATGACAAATTGTACTCTGTGTGTGAGGACAGCTGCAGCAGGTTATGCATAAGTGCCAAAAAGTATAATCATTTCCATTTTGAAAACTTACTTTATACCACTTCATACTTCAGAACAAATAGGCATATCGTGTTTACTGTAATCTAAGCGCTCAGAACTAACCAAGTACTATGGAAGATGAACCTACCGCAATTTTACTGTGATATTAAACAGAATATGCTGCCAAAAGAATACCACAAAATTAGAATATTACAAAACTCATTTGATAAATGTGCTGATTTTCAGATGCTAAGCAGACTGTTTACCAACTCATGGTAATGCAAAAAATCAGCAATTACTTAGGAGGTAGTGTCTTGAAAAATATTATCCCGGAACAAAACAAACTAAGAAACTTAAAACTGTGTATCAGGTCCAGTAAGCTACAAAAATGCCATAATACTTAAGGCTTCCTCTGAATTATGCAGCAGATTTATACAGCAAAATTAATAAATTTCTGGATAACTACCTAGAACATCCAGAGAAAACATAGGGTATTTTAACATGTACAGGTTTTTTATGCCAGCAATGTAGGAGTCTAGACTATGTACAGGGTTACAGGTATCTTTTACCATTCACTTTACACCACCTGGCATCTGAAAAGCACGAAGTACTTCCGTGGATCTTGAAATTTGTAGAGAAGCATCATTACCTTACCTCCAAACCGAGACCCCAATTGTGTTAACATGTATCACATGTTGACACACACAGTTTTATTAAAAGTAAGAGCATCTACGTATTTGAGATTACTCATATGAGTAGACTTCTGGATATTACAGGCTGTGTTTTCAGAAATGGGTTTTCTGTCAGATCATTAATAGTTTTACTGGTTGTTATTATTATTACTACTGTTTAAATGAAAGTCTTTGTGCTCTAAACATGAGGCAGAGAACCTGAGACTGCATTATTTGTCTCAGGTGGCAAAATGAAGTCACAGGTCCATCTTTGAGAGAGGGTCCCATGACGTATTTACACCATGTTACCGTGTGAACACAGTATAACTTCCCAGTGTTTTATTTTCTCTTTCTTTGTTCACTCTATCTCTACATATTTTATCAATTTATATCTGTCATATCAATTCCTTTCAATCACACCAAGAGAGAAATGAACTGGCTGGCTGCAATTCTTCACATGTGCAAAGCACATTGAATTTGCTTCTTTGGCTCATCTGTTGTTTTGGTGCTGTGCCAGTCCAGTTAGTCTTGGCTGGAGTCCTGACAATGCTCCCGAAGAGCGGCCGCTGACTGCAGGCAATGGTCACACTTAACACGCCTGCTTCTCACGTCACACTGCCGTGCCAACTTTGGCTCAAGCACAGCGAAAGGCCAAGAGCAAGTCCATGCTTCAAAAATTCCCTTTAAAGCATAACACAGCAACTCAGAGCAATCTCCCACAGCCACCTTGACTCAACACAAGCAGAGTCTCACTACAGGGTATCTTTCCAGTAGCAACAAAAGAAATCAGTAAAATCCTGAATCAGCTTTGGAAGCTATGGTCATATCAGAAACACATCATTATGTACATCTTTCATGCAGCTACAGCATTCAAATGACGTTTCTAAAGGAACAGGTCTATATTTTATTTCTTGGTCATGAAACAAAATGGAGTTTGGGGACCACAGGATCTGATCTTATAATGATAAATAAGGGTGATTAATCCTCATAAAACCTAATGCAATTCTACACCATGTTCTACTTAAGTTCAATTACATGGAATATATCAATAAATATTTTACTGGAACTATTCAGGGCAGCTATATCCATTTGAATACTAGAATTCAATTGATATTTTACTATGAAGGTAACACTCAAAGAGACTACATAAGCTATGTTACTTTAACATCAAACATTTATCAATACAGAGCTAAACAAATAACTTTTTCTTCGTAGTGCTCTAATTGGCAGTTAACAGTGAAATACAAATTGAGCAAATTAATGTGTTTTGGTTTTTTGTTTCAGCTGAATTTTGCTCTCTTCAGAAGCGACAGTAAAAAGCATGGAGTTTAAAGGAATGCAGCTTGATTAATAAACTGCAAAACATAAAACTGAATGATCATACCAGGTGAAGCACAAGGTGTATCTAACGTGCAGAAATCATGAACAGCAGCCAGGAGTGGAAATGTGTAACAAACATACAAATGTATTTTCCCCAATACTACCACTCCACTTACTCTCTCCTTATGGCTCTTGCTGAGCCAGAATTCATATACAAAGTACCACACCTCCTTTGGTGATATCTTTAAATAAATCTATGTTCATTAAAACAAACCAAACCAAGTGAAACAAAACACCCAATCCCATAAAATCTTCCTTTAGTTTCAAATCTGCTGCCCAAGTGCTCCTGCCTTAAGACAAGACAGGGGTATCTGCTATTCATCTCCTCCATGTCTCCCATTGTTTTGTAAGTCTGTGTGCTTAATGTGCTACTCTTGTCATCTCTGCTTGAAGCTTGGGAATGCCTCCTTTCTTACATAAACCACTACGTATCTCTGATCAAAACCTATGATCGACCTTTTCTAGTTAAATTATATCATCCCTTCAAAATGGGTAATCAGGATTCCATATAGTACTCAAGCAGCAGCTCAGCTATCCATTTGCACAACATTGCATTATGATATTTTGGTTTGCATTAATTTCTAAGTGATTATTCAAAATAATTCTTAAGAGCCCAGATTTACAGAAAAACCCTAAATCTTCCATGTTTTCTGAAGAAGGGAAAAAATGTAATCACAACCCCATCTGTAAACCTAAAATCAACTGTCACAAACTTCAAAATAAACAGACTTTGGGAACAACATCCCTGTACTTAATTGGTCAAGAGCCCTGCAAGAGCTGTTAAGAATAACAGCTCAACTCTGTACTTCTCTTGATTTGGTAAGTACTAAGCCGGTGTTTTCAGGGAACTATACACAATGTCTGAAAGTTCTTTCCTCATTTAGAAAAATAGGACTGTTCTTCCCCGTGTGTATTCCTTTGTGTCTGCTGACATTGAATCTCAAGTGCCTTTCATCTTCAAATCATTTGGTATGATGAGATCTTTCTGCAACATTTCACATTCCATTTTAATTCTGATTATTCTGGACCCTTCTGGAAGTATAATTCTTCCTTTAGTAAATGACTACTTACTCATATCTTTTGTATTCTACACCTAATCTGCCATTAATCCAAGAGAAGACTCTCCCACTCATCCTCTTATTTTTTAAAAGCCTTTGATGAAGGGCCTTTTTGAAAGCTTTTTGGAAATTGAGTTAACTACACAAAACAGATCATCCTTATTCACATGCTGATGACTCCCCCAGCAGACTTCTGAGGCATGATTAAAACCTCAGAAAGTCAGGTCTGCTCTTCCCCATTTATTATATTCATTCATGGGGCAGCAAAATCTATTTTCTGGAAGAACTTCTACTAACTTAACTGGTAACAAAGTCAAATCAAAAGAACCTTTTAAAAAATGCAACCAGACCATAAAAACCTGTCATCTTACATCTGTCATTTCACTAAGATTCAAGCAACAGAGAACAGGCTAGAGTTATCAATTCAGCAATACCGTGTATCAGTCTCTTTAGCATACTTGAACGAGTAGCTGGTGCAAGAGGTTTCTTATTCTATGCTTCTGTTATTATTCTCAGATACCTTCAACTACCATTTCAAGACTTGTTCTTCAGACTAGTTCCCCCAATGCTGCTGGTGTATCTACTTATTGGAAACAAACACAGATAATTTATTTACTTTTTTTACAATAACGTTATTTGCCAGGAGTGCTTCCTTACACAACATTTATCTTTCAGCACTGCAAATTCTCTGGAAGACCTCATGCCACTTATTAATTTGAAGAAAGCCTTTTATAATCAGGGTGTGGGGTCTGTTTGTTTGTGTTAGTATTTTGGCCTTGCTTATTTTATTTTTACATTAAATTGTAACCATGAAGTTCAGCAATTTAAAATATCATATTCATATCTAATTTTTTGCCGTAGTACTAAATCAACAAAATCAAAATCCCTTCACACTCTTACATGCAAACATCAGTCATCTAATACATATAGTTTCACTACCGCCAAGCCAGTAAATGCTCTTCTTCATATTCAGAGAAAAAGTGTCCTACACAAAACCTGATGTTCTTTAAATGGAATGAGACAAGTCCAAATGAGATCCTGGCTCCCCTGGGAAGAGATCAATATCAAAGTTCCTGATGGCACCAAAAAAGCACAGACCACTGAGCTGAAGTCTCCCTTGAATCTGCTACAGTGTTCTTCTATCAGCTTGAAAATGTGACGCTGTTTCCATTATTTTATGCTGCATTCAACATTTATGCTTTAAAATGTTCTTTCTCCTGCTTCCTGGAACCACAAGAAAATTTCAGACAGGAGGAAAGGGGAGCCTTAAAAAATAGTGACTTCAGCTCTTCCAGTTGAGGAAAAACGTGACTAAACAACTTCTTGTGCACAACAACCAAAAGACAAAACTGGGTGGTTGGGGTTTTTTCATTTTCCAGTTACTACGTTTAAAGCCAAGTCAAGATTTTCTTTAGGATCCAATTAAAAGTAATTTTAGATTGACCAAGATGATCCAGGGAGAAAACCAGTGAATAAATGTTTAGATCTTTCAAACACATAGGAATTGACAGAAGTAATCTTATTAAATGCTCTCAAGAAAATAAGTAGAAGAGATCCAGCCAGCTCTGCTTGAGTTTATAATTATGAAAATAATATGTAATTCCAGGAAACTTTTTAGGATCAAAAACATAAATGCTTGTATGCATGGATAATGCGTGCAAATAACAAATACTCATACAATTAACAGTGATGTACAAGTTAGCACTAAATACCATTTAGTGCAGGCCTGTAGAGTAAGTTAGAAGAATGTGAAAGCTCATGGTGGCAGGGTACCTGGTTCTCTGCCAGATATTCAAGAAAACTATTAAATAGGGACAAATACTACAAATTCTTCAATTTATATAAGCAGGGTGTCCTTATGAGACAGAATTTAGATTGTTTTTTCATACATCCCATGTTTTATTTTTGTATAAAATGGGAAATATGTTCTAGAGACAAATGCAAATTCTAAGGAAAGCAGTACCACAAGAGCATATAGACTAATAGAACAGTAGACGACACATAAGTACACTTTGGAAATAAAAAGTTGACCCCAAATTAACCTAAATGCTTCCCTCACTATTTTGGACTCTCAAGTTTTGTTTGACCACTAACATTTTATGATATTAAGAGACTGAAATTATTAGTTCTAAAGACCACCTTTATTCTGGCAGGTAGACTAGGGAAAAAGCTGATTTCAAAAATGCCTATTACATAATAAATGTTGAGCACACTACCATATATAAAGAATCGTACTATTTTAAAGGCAGTGACATATCCGTTTTTAAGTTTGAAAAAAACCCTTTGATTTGGTATTTAGACCACCTTAAGACCAAGTGACTTAAGATATTCATCAAAAAAAAAGGCATGAAAATAAGCCTACTCTTAAGTAAACTACAAAGGGTCTGCAGCTTCTTTGATAAATGTTTGTAGGAATCAGTATTTATTTCATTACTTACAGAGATGCCTAAAAATTCCCCATTACCTTATTCTGCTAATCATCCTGTGCAAATAGCTCCATCCTGGTTTAAAGATCTTTGTGATTTCAGCAACCAACATAAGCATTCTGGAGTCCTGATGTTATGAATGAGATCAAACTAGTGCCAAGATCAACAATTTCAAAAAAAGGCATCAAATTCACTAAAAATCTATTTCTTAGTGCCCAATCTGAAATTATTTCTTTGCAGACACAGTAAGTTCTGGAGCAGTGACTGAAATAAAATTTTATGAAATCAGTATCTCTTGAAAACGTCACAGATTTTTATCCCCACCCACACCTCCATTAATTGGGGACTTATTAAAGAAGTAATAGATTGAAAATTACTCTTAAAATAAACTTTTAAAATACATAACTACAAAATACAAAACTACCTTTTCAAAAGCATATTTATTTCACTTTGTACAAATTTTTGTTACTATATAAGAGAATACTGTGGGTAGTGAGGCAGCCATACATTTTTAAATACAGGGAATTTGGTAATTTTGTTACACTTTAATAGATTACAAATTGCTTCCTTATTTCCACTTCCCCCACCAAATTCTCATATACATGATATTTTGAACCGTGGGCTCTTTTCAGTTGTAGCTTCCAAATGCTTCCATACTAAGAGGTTTGTGTCACCCCCTTTATATTTTTTATTTTTTTATTTTTATTTATTTTATTTTATTTTTTCAGAGTAGGAAATTCAGATATACAAAAGGGAGGTAACCACTCACCTGGGGTACCCAGAAGAACCTGCAATAGGTGACAGGTTACCTGAGCTTTGTGCCTATGAAAAGGACTCCCCTGTTAATATCACATGACACACCATGTAAACACCAGTATTATGTTAAGCCTAATGACATCTTTATCTATGGCCATAGTAATTCAAATTAAAAAATAAAAAAAATAAAAATCTCAAACATAGTATCTTTTCTTTGGCAACTCTTAGAGTACTTTCCTACCACTCTAATTCCAGTTATTCCCAAAGGCTCCCTAGACCCACAATGGTAACCCAGAAAAGTAAGACCCTCATATCTAGATAAAGTGAGACCACAGAAGTACCGTACACTATGTTAACTTTTATATCATTAAGGGTTATGGTGGAGGACATGATGTCCCCTCTGAAACTATCTATAATATTCGTAATTTGCTACTGCTTATACACTATCAAATGTATTCTATCAGTAAACATACTATATAATATTACTGACCCTTTAAATAAAATATGAGCAAATAGCAAAATGATGCCTAGCTGGTGGGCAAATCAGTAATTCGTTTTGATATTTCAAAACGTCTTGCTACACTTTATGTAGAACTTGCACATATAAAACATGGAGTTTTTTTCCTGCCTTTATCACGCTTGCTAAACATGATTGGTTTTGTTTCTCTAAATAAGCACTTTTGTGAATTACTGACATAACCTCTTTCACCTACTGCCATTTAGTACACTGAGCTCTCAGACACCCGCTTCTTATGTAGAACTGCTGAAGTTTTATCCCTTCTTATCAGGTAGGCAAGAGTAGATTCTGAATTGCAGTGAACATACTTCACACTGAGTACAGATGTACAAAGTCAATCACTAGGTTTCTCAAATAAATACAAGGAAATTTCAGGGTAATGGAAGGATGTAATTTTCAATGTATATCCTACCCAAAGAATTATTGGCTCTGTTTATTTTTTATTCAAACTACTCATGCTACTCATTATTTTGATACTTTCAATGAAATATTTTGCTTTTTTTTTTCCTCTTCAAGTGGAATAGGGTCACATTTCCATCAGCTTCTAATATTCTCTAAAAGAATTTTCAATTTTGCATGCCAATGTTCAAGCTAGGCAGTCATGAAAAAAAAAAAATATCTAAAAAGACTTAACTAGACTATACATTCAGTGCAACTCCCTCACAAACTGCATACCCAATTACTTACTGACCTTAAATGAAAATGCATTTTTCATTTTAGAGTAAATCTTTGTTCAAGCAATGTGACATTTTGCTGGTAGTTTTTATGCAGCTATATAAATCTTTAAATACCACTAACTTTGCACAGATATAGAAAATCTAACTTCTGGAGTGACATTATTATCATTACAAAAGAAACGACATCTTTATCTCAATGAGCTTTTAAGCAAAAATAAAAAGGTTTTGTCAGATAACTGAGACAAAATACAGCTATCAGAAAACAGTTATGCTGTCACAGGACAGTTAAAAAGATATGACAAAATTTAAATCTCTTAAGACAATACAGTACCAACTATAAATACCTACCTAGTTGGGCCAGTATGGAAATCAGTACAGTCTAACTAGTAGAACACTTGTTGACATAATAAACATGCTAATACAGAACCACTCTTCCTGTTTCTGAGCTACCATGTATAGAGATACATCCCTGCACTAAGCCAAGTAGAAATAAAATTCTATGCATAAAATGCTATAGAAATAGGGCTGAGTTTTGTTTGGGGTTTTTTGTTTTGTTGGGTTTTTTTATACTTAGATCCCCCTAACGTGCACATTTTAAATCAGAATATTGCAAGTATACAAGTCTTGCAGAAGAAACTTGAACTATACTGTTCTTTTCCCCAAAATGAACTAAAAATTTATTTAGGAGCACTGTAAATTTGGCACTGTCTATAAAATTTTCCTCCGTAACAGGGATCAAACAGAACCCCTAATAATGCCAAGATACCACAGGAAACAACAACGGCCATGAAGAAAAGACATCTTTTGTTTGTTTCTTTGTAACCGAGTGGCAGATTACCGCTTTTTCATTAAGACTGAAGCCAGTTGGGGATTTTATAACAACATATTTTCTCACTTTAAAGTGTTTATTTCATTAGAAAAAGCCCTTACCTTTTTGAATTAAAAATAATCATTATGAAGAATCTTACAGGAGCGAAATCTTTTCATACCACTGAGCTGGAAGAATAGTCATTACCCTGCACCACCACCTACCCATGAGCTTAGCGGTCGAGGTTACCCCTGGGGAGGTGGATACAGAGGCATGTGCTTCCATAGGCTCACAACGGGGGCTTGAACCCGGGTCACCTGCATTTACTGCGGCTACCCTGGTCACAGCCTTATAGAGATTTTTGAGCAGCCTGCACTCTCTCTCTACAGGAAAATGAAACAAAGCCTCAGTAGTTTGCATAAAAATGAATTCCTTTTCCAAGTAGAGCATCATTCAAGCTTCTTTGTTACAAATGAGAAAAAAAGTGCAGAGTCTGTGGCAGAGAAGACACAGACGGAAATTTGCTGTTTAGTATGGCTTCTGCTTCGAAACAGTGTATTTGGCTTCATCTTTTTTGCATACAATGGAAGTATACGTTTTGCAGAACTTTTTATTAGTATTAATATACATGAAATGAATGGAGGTAAACTAAAGATTAATTTGCCTGGTAATAACGTTGTAATTATGCCTGTAGGATTTGAATTAAAAGCATCCAAATGCTAACAAGAACTAGCTAACTTCAGTGGGTAGCTGTGGTAAGTTATTACTAGACTTGATCTTTTACTGATGGGGAAAGCTACAGGGTTAAAAATCTAAGAAAAATAGGTGGTTCTTCTACATGGATATTCATATGAATCATCTCTTTCCACTCATAAATCTTACCATTTAATTATTTAATATTTGTCATTATGGAATTGGGAAGGCTAACCTTGCAACCTCTGCTCATTTTGCAGAAAGAAAAATGCCAAGAAACTCAGCCAAAAATGAGCTTGATGTTATTTTCTTCAGGCAGTTTCCCAGAGATCCAGTTACTAAGACATTTTTTGTAAGTCATATTTTAAGTGAATTGTGTGTGCCACAGAGGCATTAATTATGCTGTCACTTGCAGTGCAATATTACACCTAGTTAAGTTTCTGCATGATTTTTCCTTCACCACCGTTACAGGGTCTTTGCTATTTACCCTTTCCTATTTCAATTATTAAAAAGCATATTCCACTTACAGGAGACCTCTGATGTCTCCTGGGTTTTGTCAGGGAAAAAAAAAAAAAAAAAAAAAAAAGGAAAACAGATGCACCTCAGTATCCATTCTTTACTGGGCAACTGGGCAACTGTTCTGTCCTGACATACCCCTAGAAAAGCTTAGCCAATAGATGTGGTGAGTGAGACCGGATAGATTAATGAGCTCATTATAATTCATTAAAGAGTGATGTGAGGATGACTGCCCACTTTAATTAGTTTTATTACTGGAGGAAATTGTTTCATATGCCAAGCTCATCACCAAGCATGCCTGGAAAACATTAGTGTGGTAATCAGACTTGATACAAGAACCTTTCATTAGCCTGTAAGGCTAAAGGCACTTATAATGACAAGGAAAGTATTAAAAAGATGGACATGAGAGTGGCTAGCATAAAATAATTTATCGTGTCTAATAATTCAGTGATAAACAACACAATAGTGATTTCAAGTTAAAAACTTGGTGGAACAGCCGTGTTGCTATGGCACACCATGTACTCTTCCTGTAATCATGACATTAGCTGACAGTAATAGATTTAGAAGGTTTAATAGGTCAGGTTTGCTCAGATAATAAATCCTAATGCAAATTAACTATGACTCAAATATTCTAATGAAAATGTTAATTGGTAACTGGAATTTCTGCAGAAATATGTGGGCCTCTTTTCCCGGTCACTCCCCAGATTAGCAAACACATTTCCACACATTTCTTGACAATTCCAAGTTGCAGATAAACAACAGGTAAAAGATTTTTGTAGATAACCACAGGTTAAAAAAAAACCACGTAAAATAATAGTAGATTTGGATGGAGAGAAATGGAAAATTTAGTTTAAGAGTTTTGTTCAGTCTGCAAAAGTCCCACTGAAGAAAGGATTACATTCTAGGATCCATTTTTTTTAACATTTTAAGGCCTAGAACATATTCACATTCAAGGTCTTTTCATCATTACGCAAATGGTTTAAGGTCTAATCTCTGTAACCTCAATAATGTATTACAATCATCGCTACCTTATCATCAATTTAATTACATTCTCTTTCACTCTAAGCAACAGTAAATCTTCCTAAGCCCTACATCCCTGATTAGTTGTATTTTGAATATATTGTTTAGTATTATCAAGCTCTGTAACTTATCAGGAGTTAGGTATTTTTTTAAATACAAATGTTATGGGAATACCTATAAATGCCCCTGTTCTGTCCACGAGCAGAAGAAAATGTTGAAATTATAGTCTAAATTGGTCATTGATAAGATCATGGATGATCAAATTTTTCAATGCTATGTCATAATGAAGTATGGTGAATTGTGGCTGAGTATGTCTTTAGTGATTGGAATTCTTTCCATTTTAAGATAATTTTCAGGTGGTTTTAGAGTAGCATAAAGGAAGATTCTGCCCCCCCACCCACCCCCCAAAAAAAAAAAAAAAAGAAGAGGTAATTAAACAACATAAAATAAAACTGCTTCTAAAGTCATCTCAGTTGTCAAACACACCATCATATTTCCATGCCTTGTGTTTTTCAGCCACTACAAACACCCACTATCTCAAAGCCATTCTTTCTCCTCACATTTTCACAAACAAATCGCTGGTGACTATTTGTCATTACATAATGGAGCAACTGTCTGTTGTTACTTTGTTTCTTGTAAGAAAATAGATGTCACTAGTCCCTCACTCCTTTGCATGAGCTTTGCAATATTTCCCTTGGCAAGCAACCCCACTGGTCATTAGGTGGGTACGATACTGTTGAGACTGACAGGGCAGCAGCATCTGGCTGTCAGGTATTTTCATGCTCCTGTTACAGATATGGTACATATAATAAGTGTCGCAAATGGAAGGTTAACAAAAAGAAATAAAGATAGCCAACACACGGATTTCCGGATTGTCTTCTGTACAGTTCTGTATGCTGTTACCTTAAAGGCAGTCCTTGCCATTGCACCGTGGCTCATGGTATAAGTAAAACGAGTCTTACAAAGGTCTTCTGACATAGGTCGTTATTACAATCTTACAGAAGAGGAAACTGAACAAAAACAACAATGAAAAGTCTCTGAATAAAACTCAGAGTTTTTTATTTCCCATTTGTTGCCATGATCATAACTCAATTCTCTCTTTTGCTTCTTATTGCTCTCACATCCCTTAATCCTCCTTATCCTTGTATTACACCTGGGTCAGGCATAATTAAGGGCTGTATACTTTTCCCAAGCCACACTGGTTCTGACCCCAGAAGATTATATTCCCCAAAAGATTTCCAGTTACTTGAGACAGGGTAGGGTGAACCAGTATTACCGAAACTGAAAATATTTACCTATAAGATTCCTGGGTCTACTTTCAATTGTTGAAACAGATAGAGGGATTTTTGTGGGTGTTATTTTAGGAGTGATTAATACTGATTTCCCAACTGGTTAGTATTTGCATGTTTCTCCCTTTTGTACATAATGTTTTTGAGGCAATTGGAGTACCTAGTCCAACATGTGAACTGGGAATCATTTTATATTTTAGTAGTCCAATGTAAGGAGAAACATTTTCTGCAGTTTAAGCTGTAAAACAGTGAAAACAGAAACAAACCAAACCCAGCACACCATACCACCCCCCTTTCATATCTAGGTGGGAGGACTTGAGCAGATTTCAGCACAGTCATCCAACAACTGTACACTGTAGATTTATGGGAGCTATAGAAAACAAAGTAATTTCAGCAATGCAAGATACAACAAATTCAAGAAAAAATTTTTCAACATCACCATTGTCTATGTATATAGGATAAAGCTAGCTGTAGCTTAGCTAATCCAGGCAGACTGAGCACTCTGCACGTTTTGAAGACTGCCAAATTACTGTCATCTCACCTTGTTCTCACTTGTACCACATACTTATTATTTCCAGTTTTCTGGGAGCTGTGGAGTGGAACTGGGGTTAAGAATCAAATCTCAAGCAAAGCAGTAACATAAAAGAGACATTGCAGAGCAGTTCTGTCTTGCTACTTTGAGTTGATTCTTTCTGAACTTGAAGTACATAATTGCCCTTGATAACACAAAATTAATGTAAAGGTTGGGTTTTGTCTGTTAGAAAAGCCTCTCAACATACTAAAAAGATGCGTTTGACCTGGAGTAAGACCTATTTGGTTTGATTTCATAGTTTTCTTTAGCAAGGGGATTATCTTGCCTTTTAACTCAAGAGGTTTATCACTTATCAGAATAAATCTCTGTTGGGGGTGGGGGGAGAAGATTCTGGAGTTTGGGATTTGGTTTTTGTTTTTTTTTTTTTTAAGAAAGAAAAGAGGTGGAGGAATACTACATGCAAGTGAGGACACTTCCTTGTTTCCTTCTGCATTATAGTTAAAATATTCTGAAAAGTTTCATTCTCTTTATTATGTATGCTTTATTTATTGTCGTACCATAATACCAGCTTAAAACCATTTTAAAATGGTTCCCTGAGATATTAGAAGACTGATCTGTATACTTTTCATTTTCTTTTTATAAGGCTACATAACAGAATCCCTTTGTACAGCTAATGCTTAAAATTCATGCAACAAACCTGTTTACATGTTTTGTGAATTACTATGTCATACACAATAAAGAAATAGCAGGAAAATAATTTGTTTACTTGTGAAAAGAATACTTTGAAAATCCCTGTTGAACTGGTCACTGAATCAATAAATGATGCTAATGTTGTTCCCTGTTGCCACTGAATATTCTATTTATACAAGTTTGGCTGTGGAAAGAATACAGTGACGCTTCTACCACTCGCTGTTCGTTGTTAGTACTAACAACAAAAGCTGTTGCTGAAGTACTTGACCACTCACATAAGAACCATGGTTTTGTTTTAAAAACTAACAGCAATAGGATTCTTCAGATCTCAGACCCATATATGGCTATACAGAAACAAATCAGCTACACTTTGAAAATAAATTTACAATTTCAGTTCCTTCAGGTTTTCAGTACCTGACATGGAAAAATCAAAACAGGGCTCCAATTTTGAGGAAATACTCATAAAATTCTCCAGTACAATGTGAATAAGCAAAAATCACTGAAAATTACGGTGACTTTTGCTGTGTTTGGATAATCAAAACTATTATTTTGTTAAATATTTGTTTGAAGAAAGACACTCAATCAGATTTCAAATTATACACGAATGCACAAATTGAATTTCCCCATTTCTCATGTTCTATGTAGCTTTAATAGCCAACTGCAATGTATTTTAAATAACATAACACAGTCCCTCATTATATTATTAGAACTTTATTTACCATAGTCTATTTCATTATATTTTCTCAAGTATGTCTCTTTGAAATCCCTATTAAAAGCTATCATATCATTCATATTATTCTCCTCTCACGAAAAATAAACCTGAATTTTTCATCAGTATAACCTGTTCATGACAAATGACTTACCCAAATAACATCACTGATCTGTATCAATCTATATGTCAAATTCAGCCTTTGGGACTCGCACTTCAACGATCTCAGTCATTACCTTTATTTATTTTAAAGAAAAAGTACTTACTGTCCTACACTTCATAGTCTTTCTACACATATTTTTAAAAAAATGTCAAACCCAAGCATCAGCTCCATCCATAAAAAGCAATAACAAGGCAGAGACTAAACTATGAGAACTAAGGAAAAACAATCAGCAGAAAAAGCCTGAAATATTACAGACCACGTATTTATGTACCTAAAATAAAAAGCAGATTATGCCTGTTAACCTGGACCATGATTTTGCTAGCACATATATGTATAACAACTGTTAGCATTGAGTACACTCCCTCTTGTACAGTTAGTTATGTGTTTTCACATAACTTAAAAGTTCTTTGTCTTCTTGCTCAATTCAGATTACATAGAACAATTATCTTATGTCAGCAAGTTAGGAGTGGAAGAAAGGGCTATTTCATTCTCAGTTAAGTTTCTCAATTGGAGATTAAATGAAAAACTGAATGAAAGATGATGGCTCTTAGGGCTAACTTTAGCTGATGGACATGGAGTATTAGTAAGCTCTTCCTGAGAGTGTATCTTGTGTTGTCAACGCTTTGAACACTTGTCATTCAAAGATCTTCAATCTGACACAATAGCAAGCAGAACTTAGACTTAACTCTTCTTTCTCAGCTGATGCTATATTTATTTGCCATTGGTATTAACTTTGTCCTATAAAAGTCAAATGCTACGCCTGAAAATACAAAATGGCTGATTGAAGCAAAAAAGCAGAAGTTTTAACTAAAATTAGTAGAGAAAATCCATTCAAGTGTGAAACTGCAGTGAAAATATGCATGATTGCATCTGACTTCCCCCTCAAAGAAATTCAGATGTGTGAAAAATCCTATGACAACAATTACAGAATGACAGAAAATGATGTCATCCTGGAGATACTGTCCTTCAGCACCTTTCAACTTGTGGATGGGGAGTTTAATTAGGGCTATAAACTAGGGATAAAGATGACTTTCATATCTACATATATGATTAAATATCTGCCCTAATGAGGCCCTGATCTTTAAGCACTCTATCTCATCAGTTAAATCTTTGAATCAAAGATCAGAATTTACTGTCATTGTTGATCAAATGACTCATTTTCACAGGAAGTACTCATCACATTAAAAGATGCTTCCAAAGAATATCTCCTCTACAGTACAGAGACACACTGTTTTGTTTCTTCTGTCTGTCATATATAAAACAAGAACTCATGCTAAAGGCTATGAAAACATGACCACCACATCTGTAATCTATAACAGTCAGTTACGTCCAGTATGGGACATGCTCACACTTTGAATCAAACTGAAAAACATTAGCAAACACATTTTACTAAGTTTAGGTAAAACAGAATCAAACACAGGTCATGAACTTTGTTTTTTTTAAACTTGAGAATTTTTAAGGTTAAACAAGTTTGCCTGTATATTTAATAGACACAGAGGTAGTATCCAGACACAATAACAGCAAAGCTGCAGCATAGCCTTCCTTCCACATACACAGAAGCAGATCTTGCCCAGGTGAACACTGCTGCATGCATTATCATTAATAAAATAATTACTTTTGTACAAAATTCACCCTTCACCAAAAGACCATTGCCACAATATTCATGCAACTAGATTCTCATCCTCTATATATCTCCACAGGTGTATGGAGATTGAGGATTTGCCCTACATATATTCCCAACCAGTAAAAATAGGCTTAGTACTTAGTAGCAAGTGTTATGAAAATTAATGGGACTATGCAAACTAGTAAGCGTGTGTTATACACCTACAGGACTGAGCAGTAATTTTTTTATATCCTGCAGAGAGATGAGCTTAGACTTCAGAGAACAGAAAAAGCCAGACTGATTTTGCAGAGGTATCAAATAGAATGAAAACCCCAGAGCAGAACTTCTCTATTAAAACAGAGGCATAGATTTTCTTGATTCAATGGAAAGAAGCAGCTTATGGGAGAAACACAGTGGTTTATGGTATCATAAAGATCAATCTGGGCAACCCTTATTTTGCTCTCTACAAGAGCAATGTGTGTTCTGCCAGGCATCTTATTTCCTGCCTGGTTTATAATTTTTTATTCTCATCCCTACAACTTTTTAAGTTGTTGGTATGTAGCCAAACCTGTCAACGCAAGGATGAAATTATTTCACTCTACATAAAAAAAAGCAGATGAATTATTTACTGTTTAACCCTATTGTCAATTTTCTAGTAAAACTCACAAAAACAGAAAATCCTTTTGCACTGATACAAATCAGCTATTGTAAAATGCTCTAGGAATTCTATTAGCCTTTTTAATCCAGTGTATTAAAAGCAAAGTGGTATGTATGCATTAAGTATGAATGAGATCAAAAGGCATTAAATTTCTAGCTACCAAAAGTAAATAACATTCTAATTTATTAGCAAAAGAAGCATTTACTGACCATTTGCTGCACAAGAAGTTCGCTGAATCGTTTTTGTCAGTGCTAAAGGTTCCAATGAATATTCAATGTACTTTGTATATGGAATTGTATATTCAATGACACAACTGAACAAGAAAATATATATAAACCAGCTTATTTCTAGAGAACATAACCTGTTACATGCAATAAAAATGTATGCTTTCGAATGTAAACATAAAATATACAATTCTTTCCAGTGGCTGTAACTGAAATCCTACGACACTTCCAAAGAAAGATAAGTGTCTATGCAGTTCCTTATTTGATATAGGTGACAAAACATGCATCAAGTAAGGATTGCGCTTTTAATTTACTCTTATCCTCTCATTTCATTTACTGACTCCTATCTATCCTACCTGAAGTTATTCCATGCTACTGGCAATACAATTAGATGCAGAAATTAAATTATATTGCTCTGGACACCATGTCTGCTTACTTGGTCTTGGATATCCCACAGGGGTGCTGCTCCCTCATGCAGGAGTGCAGTAGGTCAATGCTGTATCAGGATAGCTGCTTCTATGCCCTATATCCTTAATCAGCTCCATGAACAGTTGCTAAAGGCTACCTACACATTAAGCTCAGTCCAGTTCAGATGCAGTTTCTCTTATCCAGGGCCCCCAGAGCCTGCCAATACCTGCTGGTTGAAACTGGATTGAGAAAGGGTTAATCTTATTTTGAAAGTGATGCTTTCTCCCCTGCTTATGAGACCCAGCTCTCCAGAAAGCCTAATGAAGCGCCCAGGCTTGTGTATGCAGTTACACAAACCCACCCACCCTCCAATCACAGAAGGGAGGAAAAGCTGTGAAAGAAGGGTAAATAAGTAATATAACAGAAGAATAGATTAAATAAGACACAGAGGAAAAAAGATGATATGATAGAAGAAATATAAGGAAAATCATGAAAGAAAAATTAAGCTAGAGGAGTTATCAAAAACAGCAGAAGAAGAGTTTACAGCTTTCGACAGAAAATACAATTAAAAGGAAAAAAGAAAAAAAGAATAAATTCCAAAGAAAATCTGATGTTAATTTTTTATGGTACAATTTATAATAACCAATACCAGAACAGATTCAGTACTGTAAATAGTGCCGTATCATGTATAAGCAGAATATAATTTTCTTGTAGAAGAACCTAAAAAAAAAAAAAAAAAGTTTTATCAAATGTCCAAACTTTTAATGTATAAGAAAGTAATTTGCTGAAAGACTGAGTGCAGTATTTATCTTTCATTCTTGCCTTGGAAAGAAAGGCAATCCTGCAAAAATCATCTAGAGGAAATAATGGCCTAAGGAATGAAGTCAGGATTACATCAAGAAATGCCCACAGCCAGAAAATTCTGGGTATTAAATAATTTTTAAAGAGGCAGCCCCACTGGAAGATTGGTGTTCCGGCAGGGATAAGAGACTTAAATCAATGAAAAGACAACAAAGGAAAGAGAGAAGAATTTGATGTTACAGACCATAAGAGAGAAGACTTTAGGGAGGAAAAAAAAAAACCAAACCCAAAGATCAACTGGACCCTGAGCACACAGTGCATCTGGACAGGAACACAAGCTAAGGATCGTTTGCTAATAGGGGAAGCTGAGAATTACATATAGAAAACAAAGGGCCAGAGCAAATGAGGCAGCATGAGGTATGGCCTCTGGATCCTAGATGAAAAGCATGGGGATTGATGGAAGGGAAAATATGCATAATACTTTTTAGTCTTTTTTTTTGTTCCCCAGATAATGCTATGATTGCTATACATTATTTCTGTATCATTTTCAGCCTCTGGATTCAGATAAAAGACAGACCACATATGGCTGGCAGAGCACTTCACCTCTTCATGTCTCTTCAATTCAACCCATGTCTTAAAATAGCCATGTATCGTGCTCATTCTCCTAAGACAGAAAGGATGGATCACCACCTCATACAAGCTTCACTAGTTAAGATTTCATAAATGTTTTATAACTTTATATGGTACCTATTTCAGTATCAACAGAATGTGATTTAATGGAGGAATGTGTATATCCTGAGAGAGATTTGACAGAATATAATAAAAATTTACTCTAAGCTTGATATAATAATCAAAATTAAATACCAGTTCGTATTATTTTTGCACTGACAAAAACATTCTGTCTAAGCTTTATGTCACTATAATAATCTTCATGATAAAAACTAATCAATATTTTATTTCATTTTTCCTTGTAATGCAGGTGAAACTATTATAAGAAGTTATCTGGTGTATTTTTCAAACACAGAATGGCCAAAGAGCCGTCTAGATAATCAGAGGATAGTGCTGAGATGTGCAGCCTAGGAACCAAGAAACGAACTGCACCTCATTTTATTCCCTTCTCAAGCTTTCTGCTGAAAGCCAGGATGGTATATGACTTACTCTCACCAGCATACTTGGCTAACTCACGATATTAGTAGGCAGAAGTCATAGTTTATCCTCTCTGATCATACAATATAGCTCAATGTGTTAAACCGCAAGGCTTTTCATCCTCTGTCTTCTCATTCAATACTCGTTCAGCAATACTTCTGATATTTTTAAATCACAGTACAAAGAAATTGAGAGATTGCATTTATGACTGTAAAAACTTGTTCATTAAAGATGTCTTCTAATTGGGTCAATCAATACTCAAGTCTAATTTGCTGAAGGAAAAGTGTAGAGGGACAAGAACAGCACTTCACAAAATGTGTTAATTTACACAAGGAGAATAAACCACTCTTAATTGTAACAAAATGCAAAATGTTCATTCTTTTGTGATTGGTGGGGGAGTAGTTTTTATTCAGGCTGCTGGAGAGGATGGTGGGATTAATCTCATAGCATTTACAAGCTAGAGGAGGTCCCACTTACGCTGCTGAACTCAAACTACATATCCCAGAGCTGAGAACCATAATGACTAAAATGCCCAGCAGGAGCTTGCTGCAGGGACAGGAGAGCTGGGTAAGGGAGCAAGGGAATACCTCAGTCCAGAGCACAGCCTCCAGGGAGGGCAACCAAAGGGAGCACAGTCATGAAAAACATACAGGCAACTTAGAACAGGGGGTGGCAGGGTGATGGAAGACATTACTCTAAGGGGTGGGCTCCTCTTTCCAGGAGAACTAGCTAGGCAGCTCAGTAGTCCAGCACTAAAAGAAAAGGACTATTATTACTCTGTCGAGAAAGAAAACCAATGTAAATCCAGGTTTCAAAAACAGAAATAAGCCCAAAAATGGTGAAGTGTGAGAGACTACATCCCTTTGTATTTGGCATTTCCAGAACTCGAAGCCCACAGTGGAGGCTGGTACAACTTCTTGTTTCCCATCACACAAAAAAGGTGAGGACTTTTACTGTAATAAAAAGGATAAGAGATTTACAAAGATATGTGGAATTTGTGTTCAGAAAGACAGGCCAACAAAGATCAAGAAGGATCTAGGAGCCAAGATGGGGCTTCTACCTGACTCTCAGGAAGGTACCCCTTGTCAGAGATGAGGGGGATTCAGGGACTGACTCATGTTGAAGGTGGAGTGGGTTTCTGTAAACCTTTGAGGGAGAATATTATACAGATCAGATTGAGTGCATCTCACAGTTGGGAATGCTCTGGATTACATCTTGTTTGTTAGACATAAAATATGACAATTAAATTCTAAAAAATTACAAGTTTATTATCAGGCATAAAACCTGGATTATTATCTGAGCTGCAGCTAAACCGTTTCTAAAAGTACATGTAAAAACCAGTTTAATTCAGCTGCATAATAAAACACTTTCAACCAAAATACATAATTTCAACTTTCCCAAAAGCATTTAGGCTATGTAACCTTAGCTAATAAAGTCGTAATAAACGCAGGATCAAAGTAGGAAGATGTCAGTATGCCATATGGAACAGATGCAACAGGAATTAATATCTAATGATACCACTTTGTAAAACTTTGGTAAAAACCAGGAGATTTTCTTAGTTAAAGTTACCTGACTATTCAGGATGAAATGAAAACAATTTATGCTCGTGTAGACTGCTAAGTCAAGCACTTGCTGATCCTAATTTTTGTTTTTTGAAATCTTTAGAAATTAATGATGATTTGACAGACTTATCTGTATTACTATGTTCCCAGGGTATAAAATACATGTTATGTGTTACTCAAATTAAATAATATCATATCCCAAAGACCTACTAATCATGTAACTTTTCACCAACCAAAAAGCAACATGTATCTTTCTTGAAATATTAGGTTGCAGATGTATCCCCATCAGAAAGGTTAAACAGATTTATCTTTCAAGCACAAATAGGATGGTCTGGATATTCATCAAACATTCCTTTTGGGATCACAGGTCTGTGCTTTCTTTTAGCAGACATTCATTACTGCACACTCACTTGGCAGATGCACAATATCCAAACTGCGCAGTTGCCATATGATGGCTATTCATTCTGAACATCAAGTTTGTTGAAATTGTTTCCATACATATCTGAGGGCACGACACCACTTCAGCTCTTTATTTTATTTTTTTTTAATCTATTTGTACAGTAGCACTCCTAGATAAAGACATTAGCAGTAAAGATAGCAAATTATCACATTTTCTTCTGAATTTGGCATGGCCATATAATAAAAGAATGCCAGAAAATCCATGTGCTGGTTTTTGTTTTGGTTTGGTTTTTTTTTAAAGAAATAATTGCTATTACTACAACACTAACAATCAGAATATAGCTACATTATAAATATGCAAAAGATTTTTAGTTGCTGAATTGGTTTGAGTGTTGGTAAATCCTGCTTTTATGTAACATGTTCCAATAATTAGGACCCTTCCTCAAGAAAGCATTACTGTTCAGTGTGGCTGCTATCATTTTGAAGAGCACAATTTTAATGACTCTGATTTTATTTCTCCAGCACTGAAAATGCCAGAGTAAGCACTAAAGAACCCAAGCATATGTGCAAAGATAGGCACATGCTTATATTAGACCTACTTTTAAGACCATAAAAGGAAGTTGTTGCAGTTGAAGTTACATTTTTCAAGATATTAATTCCAGAAGTGGGGTATGTCAAAGTGTCTTCAAAGACCACGTGCACAAAACTTCTTATGTTTTAAGCAAGACATCAGAGCATTGAGACAACTTTTCATGAAAACTGAAGGATACTTGCTTAATAAATTTGGGCAAACTACTGTAAAATCAATATATTGACATATACCAAAGTTATATGGACATTTCTAGCGGCATCTTATATTTCAGTTGGTAGGTTTATTCAGCCAAAAGTTGAGAGCAATCTACATATTGCAGTGGCTTTACAGAACAGGACAACTATAGTAACTGCGGTAAATATGGACATGAACAAGTTTTCTAAACAGAACGAAGAATTTTATAACACTACTTCTTTAGAAATGTACTAAAATAAGCAGGAACCTTGTACACCTCTTGAATGTGTGTTTTGTTGTACATTTTGCAAACTGTACAATTTGCATATTTGAAAAAATTCGTTTTTTCAAACAACCCTGTTTCTCCAAATGCTCTGTAAAACGTGTAGCTACTTTTATTATAAAGACTTAATTTATATAAATACCTACCATAACTACCGTAAATTTTCTTCTATTTTAATTATAATCAATGACAAGCACAGTGAATCCTTTTAACTGATATTAAGTACTTTTGCACATTCAAATGAACCAGTAATAGACTTTACTGTAAGTATTAGAAATACTTTGGAAGCCTTTGACAGTATGTCTTTGCAGACCAGCCCCAAAATGAAGAAAAAAAAAAAGGCATAAGCTAACTACAACTCTTGGCACTTTGATCTTAAACACTTTAGCTGGTTGCTCTATTTGTAATTTTCAAATGTTAAAACTTCCATACAAAGCCTTGTTATGTACCAGAGCAGGCACTAACTGCTTTGAAGAGCAGCATTTCTTTTTTGTACAAGAGATGCTTATGAATAGCTTTTAAGGAATCTTTAATTTTATGTACCAGCAATTCTTAAAAGACCTGACTTGAAAAAAAATTGTATTTTGAGTGCAAAATATCAGTATTTTCTTCATGTCTTATGCTAAGTAGCAAAAACTAAGGAGCAGTTTAATAGTGCCCATCAGTGCCACTTTTGCAAACTTATAGCTAAAACCAGCCAGTTTTGAATGACAACATAACTACATCTGGAAGAGCTACATTTAGAGAAAGAATCTCCTTCCTGAAATCAGTAAACCATTTCTGTCCAGGCTTTTTCACTTTACAGACACTGAGGCGGGTGGGGGCATGGGGGCAGGAGGCGCAGAGTAAGAAAAATACAACTATTTCTCATACTTCTGACAACCTTGAAACTTAAGCCCCGGCTATATTCTCCTGATTTGTCTTGGCACTGAATTGCACATTTGACTCTAAACACCCAGTTAATCTTCTGTCTCTCTGCCCCTTCCTCCCACATGGAAAACCCAATGATGAAGTACATTTTCAGGTTAGAAAATAGTTTAGTGATTTTCATTTGATCAGGCAGATTTTTATTATATTTTTTTTAGACACTGCTGATGCATCCCTTTTTGCACAGACAGAATTTCACAATTCTAATACAATGCTTTCCCAAGAGCAAGAGAAAACAATGTTTCTGCAGAAGCTTACTGTAAAAGCTCCTAGAAAGGGACACTGAATTCATTTGGTTTTCTGAAGAATTAAATGAGAGTTTAAGAAAGATCTTTACCTTCTTAGCAGGGAAAAAAAATCCCAAATAAACTGACTGGTAATGGACAAAGAGCTGAGAAGATATTATTTGGCATCATTCACCACTGGAAAAATTTAATAGAAGCTGGTATGACTACAATGGAAAGACAGAATTTCCCCCCCTTCGCATCACCACATAGAATTGAAAGAGACAGCTGCAAGTACACAGTTGATCTACTCAGAAAACACATAGCAGCTGGCTTTGCAACTAGCTGAGTCCCTCACTTTAAGTAATTTTTGTTCTTCAACCTTGATTGCTTAAATGAGGGTTCGCCAGCTTCTGTTGTGGAGCCAGCTTGTCTGTTCAGGTGACTTTTGGACAGCCTATCCTTTCCCAAAATAGTAAAGTAGGTGGCATACTCCAAATAATGGAGAAAACAGTGACAACTACAAGACCCATCAGTGAGAGAACCTGTATCTCAAGGAGGTCACAGGGACCCTGCTCAACCCTTTGTCCCCAAGTACTTTTCTCATGCTAGCACAGATCTCAGCTGAAATGATCCCGCCCCTAGGGCAGGAGCATCTCCTGCATAGCCAAGGCCTTTTCCGCAGAAATGACCAGAGAAAAACACAGAGCCTCCACATCACCATTGTGAAGGACGCTGCCCTCCAACCCATCCAGCAGTATCTTACTAGTCCCCTTTTCCAAATTTAGTCCTTGCTGCCTGCAGGGTCCCCCAGCACAGCCCCTCCCAGTTCCGACAAACAGAGCCTGGATAGAGGGGAATTTGACAGTAGAAAGCAAGCTACCTTCAAGTATAGACTAAACTTTGCATCAGAATACTAACCTTGCTCCTGTGAGTCCATCACATGTAAGTTAGTCAAACTAGCGTTATTGAACTGGTAAGTCATGCCATTTCCACACATGCTGGCCAACTAGCTAAAGAAGCAGCAAATCCTCGACTTCTCTCCCTGTTCAGACTTTCTTGCAGGGGGATATGGTTCATCAGCCATTTGGTGACTATCACTAAATTAGGCATCTTCTACTACTCTTTGCTATGTGTCTTTCCTGCTATTTATTATCTTTCTGCTGTTCTCAAAAAAACGTTCATGCCTTATGAGGTGTATCATCACATGGTACCTGCAACCTTTTTATGATGACACATTTAAAGTTTTCTTTTTTCTCCATCTTGTTAATTGCTTTATAAAATTTAATTTTGACTGATTAACTGAAACATTGTTATCATGCCCTAATAGCTACAGAAATCTGATGGATATATTTAGGAGCAAGAAATTAGCGGTATTGTAATAGAATGTGAACATAGATCTAGCTGTCTTCACAGTCAGTTTCATCTGTCTAGTGATGTTGTACTCTTGCTTTTCATACAGAAGTTATATCTTCCTTTCACTTCTGAGCGAAGCATCAGCTCTAAGCTTATTTTCTGATGAAAAAAAATAGGACCAAGACTTATGGGCTTGAGTCTGGTGGTTTTCGTTGCTTTTTTTTTAAATGAAGTCACTGAAAAGATAAAACTTATGTCATCCTTACCATTATGTGACATCTTTACATCTCTGCCTGTTCCAAGCCTCTCATCCAGCTGGGTGACAGGAAAACGGAGGGATGCAAATAGTAATTTGCTTAATGGAATTTTCATTGTTATTTGAATTTCAATTTCATTATCTGTTAAACAGGAAAAAAGTGTTTGTTTCCTCCTGTGATATGAGGGGAGGGGGGAAAAGACTTGAAAATAGTGAAAAACTGGTAATAAAAGGTTGCTTAGAATTCAATAATAAAGACTCTTGTCCTAAACTTTCAGAATTTATATACATAATGTAATAGATGACTGCTCAGAACTTAAACAAAATTTTAAGATTATCAGCCTTTTTCAAAATTTCGTCATGTTACGTTATTTACAGCAGCTCTCTGGATCCAAACTGATTCATTAGGGGACAATGTTACTTACAGGGGAACCTAATTTTCATTGAAACCATCAGATAGGCAGCTTTTAAAATCTCATCATATGCACATGATTAAAAAGAACTAGGACAACGCAATTCCAACATGTTTCCCGTAATGTAAAGTGTCAATTCTTCTGAAGCTCTGTTATGTTCTTAATATGGAAAAACTAATTAAGACATAGCTGTATTAAGGCAAGACATTGCCCATCCCTTTCATGCACACCAGATCTAATCTTACCAGTTTGATGGAACATCCTCAGTCCTGCCAAAAAGTAGTAATTAAATCATAACATTCATAACAGTCAAACAGTCAGATGCCAGTATGGACTATTTGGTGTGAATTAATATTCTTATTACCAATTAGCACTCCCATGGTTTTCAGTATGCAGCCTGCAGTATCATGTTCGCTGCCTTATTCTTATGTATTTTGGTGTCTCGAACATTTGCAAGTACTAATATTTTGCACATCTACCATGGCTGCCTTTTGAGCACTTCAAAGAATTAATAAAATTAGTCTCACTATGCCACTGAAAAGAATAAATGTACTCTGGCAATTCTGCAGATAGAATTTAAATCACCTACGTTATCTCCCCCAGGAAGATATGCAGCTTCTGGGACAGAAATTCCATATCCTCCTATTTTCACTTTTGTACCTTAAACCCAAGGCCATCTTTCTCTATAAATAAACTACTAAAACAGCACAAGGCTTCCACTATTTGCAATTTAAACACATTTTTATAAGCCACAAATGGAAATTCCTGCCCCTTCAATCTTCTCCCTTTTGTCTACCCAGAAAGAGAAAGAAAAATCCAGTGCTGCTTTTAAAAAATCACAGGTAAATGCAGTCTTTTCTTCTTCTGAGGCACTTGATAAGAACCTTTGACTGACGTTTGATTTACTACTCCCCCCTCTTTCCTTTATTGCCCTTTTCTCTCATGAAACAAAGGAGAAAATTAAGAAAAGCAGGCTGTTGTCATCAAGAGCTACACAGATACAGCTCTAAACAAGAGCAGGTGTAATTTAAAAAATAAGCATCCTAGGAATTGATAGCATGTTTACAGTAAGTATTTCTGTAAGAAATAGATACTTTTATCTGTGGGTGGGTATATATCAGGTGAAATCAGTTCCCAAGCGAGCCTGCTGGTAAACTTTATAGTAAAATAAACTTTATATTAAACTTCCTAAAAACTCCATAAAGTCCAAAAGGCCTTTAACTCACACAGCCCAAAAGGCTCTGCTAGGATTAAAATGAAAACACATAACTTTTCAAGCAGACAAAACTTTTCAGTTTTCTAGGGAGAACTGAATAAAACTACAGTCACTTCTCAGCTGCCTTTGCACCACAGGAGAGATCTCCACCGCTTTGCTGGCCTGGCTTGAGCAGTGCTGCTCACTGTCCACAGCAAGCTTTGCCCAGGGGTCCAAGACCGCCTGCAGGGGTCAGCCAGCCACCCTCACTACAGTAACCTGGGCTCCCCATGCAGCCCCCAGACCCCTGCTGCCCCCCTCACCTGCCCCTGGAGGGAGGAGGCAGCAGCTCCTCGCCCTGGTGGGGGCTGGCTAGCTCTCTCAAAGGCACTAGTGATCTCCCCCTGCCTCCAGGACAGGCCCTTCTCAAAAGCAGCATAACCCTTATTTGTTTACATGGACTTTGGTAAGAATTGTTCAAATTTCTTGGGCAGAAAAGCATCGGTCATCTCACATAACACTCCACTACCACTTGCATTCTGTTACATTGAATCTTCTCTGTGACGGTGGTACAAAGCTGAACTCTTGCTGCCTGTTCCAGCTCTGCCACCTGTAACACCTTTCAGACAAGCCTTGTGGTGCTTCTCTTTATGTACCAAAGTCCTACTATCTGAGAAACTATGTGCTCATTCCTGGCATCTTTGCAGCCCATTGGTTATCCCTCTAGTGGGAACATATTATAGTTGAAGTTGGATGCTTACATGTTCTTGACTAGACCAGATCATTGTCACCTACAGATTTACTGTAAGCTGTTTCACTCAGATAATTTTGCTCTAGCTAGTCACACAAGGAAAAAGAAAGGGGTTTTTGACTAATAAAACTTACTCTAAGTTACTTGTCTTGAGCCTACAGTTCAATTAATAACTTATTGGAACAAGCAGGTCCTGTGCCAAGAGACCAGGTCCTACCCTTTCCTCAATCCCAGCTCATTTCCCACCTGTATGCAAGCAAGCAGCGTCAAACCAAAACAGGGATCTCACATACAAACAGGTGTGATGGCAGAAGTGAGGCTGGAAATGTGACTGCTTCTTCTGAAACACTGAGATTACACCAACTTCAAAAAGAGATTAAGCCAGAGAAGCACCAAGTAGCAAAGTGGAAGATCATGAGGTCTGGATCTGTCATTGACAAGTTAAGTCACAGCTCCATGCTTTACTTTTCCCTTTAATTACGTTACTTTAGAAAATTTTCAAACTTTTTTTAATTGAAGAACAATAATCGACATGTTAAAGAAAAGAAGTAGGGAAGTTCATGCCTCCTCGGTGGTTTATGATCTTGAGAAAGCCACCCAGCAACTCCATGCCTGCACAATAGTATGGCAGCCCTGCCAACCTGTACTATACATACACATTGTTACATTGACTTTTTTAAAAAATACTCTTAAGAATTTCATGCATGTAATTAAATATTGACAAGCGTACAATTCATTCTCTAAGGTCATCTGCTACACAGATGTATTTTACATTCCTTCCCTGAACATTTTGTGGTTAAAACAAAGTCATTTTGGATCAACAAATTCTATTCAGGATTATCAGGTCTTCCCAGTTCAAATTATAATGGATGGCATCGATCCACAATCCTCGTATTTATTTATGTGTTCACAGTGTTTTTCACACAGCTCTAAAATACAACAAAAAAAGCATCCATATTCTACCTTTGTGGGAAAACAGCAGAATCACATAGTTCTCACCATCACAAAATGTGCCTAAATCTGTTAAGTGCATGAAGTTTAAAAAGTGACTTCAAGTCTAATAATTGTAGCCTAACAATTATTTCAATAAGCTCTAGCCTAATAATTATTAAAATAAACATTTCCCAACTGTATGGTGCGATACATATTTTGATGTGCTTCAGGAATGGAAGAGATATGTTGCCTTAAAATGATGTGTATTTACTTCTCCTGGATAATTCTTGATCATTTGCAATTCATTAGGTACAGACCTCTTCCAGCCCCCAAAGAGATAAGTAAGGTAATGAGTTAAACCAAGTGGGACTACAGTGCATACAAAAGACAAATCAGAAATGAACTTGTATCTAACACCTGCTGAGTATCATGTTACCTAATATGACTTGATGACACATGCTTTCTCCTAGTGACCACATACTCTGCTCATCTGAATAGTTCTACTAGCTTTTCTTGGCTTATAGGCTTGTTCTTACAATGCTCCTATCTGGCATTTAAATAAGAGCTGATACTCCTAAAGAAAATATGTATAAAGTTATGCAGATATATTAATGCTTCCTGTATCCTTCTTCAGAAGAGGAATGAAACAGTTAACAGTATGAGCTTTCAAATTGAGTTTTAAAGTATCAGTGGGCGTCTCTCAGTTGACTCTTCCTAGCGAGATGATAGCTGTCATACAAACAATATTATCCTTCCAAGTATATCATTCTGTTAAGTCTGTAACGTTGTCATATTCCTAGGTAATTGACTGGAGCTTCATACCTTTTAAATCTCTTTTGTAGTCATTTTAACTATCAGACGTTTATTCAGTACTTTTAAATAACTTTATAGCTAGAGTTGCAGTTTAAATAAACGTCAGTAATTTCTGTAAGGTGTTTCTTTGAAGTATGTGGCATTACTGCTGTTTTGTTTATACCACCATAATACCTGTAAATACTAATTTTCATGCCAAATGGTTTTAATATCAGAAACAGCTATCACAATTTGTCTAGAGCATTTGAGTGTGTTCCTCTTTGCTGAACAATAGTATAACAAGTGGAGATCAACCTACTCTGCAGGACACTCCTAACACCACCACTGGGGACAAGGCTATGCTGCAACCAAAAGAATCACAGTAGGAAATACAATCAGCTCTCCATAAAAATTCTGACAAGCCCCTGAATTCTTAATTTTTAAAAATCAGTTGCCTAAAGGACTGAGAAAGAGTAAATGTCAATACAAGAAGCTGGAATGACACATTAAAATTTCCTAAGACGCTCTTTATTTTTCACAACATCTTTTCACAATGGCACAAAAGAAATCCTCCCTTCTATTCATATTAGCAGTGTTTCTCATCATATACCATTCAAACATTTTTATTTAAAAACAGCATTAACATCAACTGTCACATTGCAGACTGTATCTGAACCCTTTTTAAAGTAAAATATTTATAGAGGAGAGATTTTCTAGTGTTAGCCATGTGGCATTTTGTGCAATAATTTTGTTCTGTAAAAGTTGATATCACAAAGACAAAACTGAGTCAAGAGGGTGAAATGATGAACATGCTGTTATGTAAGACAAGACAGGGGAAAAAAACAGATGGAAAAAGACACCTGATAAACTGAACTCATGCATTGCAAAGAAAGATGACTTCTGTTGATTTAACCTAACAATTGGCTAATTCCAGTAAACATTTTGGTTATGCTGACAAATGCTTGGTATTGCTCAACAGTCTAATGCTCCATTAGCCACAGCATGACAGAGTCAGGTTTTTATTTCCGCTGCCTTAACACCCACATACCAAGGGATGAAGACACTACTGGATTAATTTAAAGAAACTGTACTTCCTTAACCCAACGGACTCACAGGTAACTTCCTTTAACCATTCTTAAACCTAAGTTGATCTCCCAAAACCCACATCTCAACTGCAAAAAAATATTGCTGGTTACAGGCTGGTATGGCTGAAAAGTAGCACAGCATTGCTTATGTATATTGTATACCTGCAGGGATATCTTTTCAGCTGAACCCTTTGATGAATTTCCCTGGTAGTGCTCTGAGTTTCGTAATGTAGAAAAGTCAGGTTAAAACTATCTCATATATTAATCTACCTTCAGACTAATTTAATGCAGGTACAAAGTAGAACATTAGTCACATTGATTTGGATGATGATTTTTATTAATACTTCAGTCACTGGTCCAAACTACAGGTCAGTGGTGCCCCATAGTGCACATATTATGCTTTGTAATGGACCTGGGGAGGCATCATTCCTTCATTACACAGGAGAGAAGTGGCATGGTCCATCTGACATTACACATCCATCTGTCCATCCATTCACCCATCCTGAATTGGACACCTTTGGTACAACCAACTGCCTAGGAAGACTGAAGCTGCAGGGCTCAGACTTCCTTTGGCTCTTGCTGTGTGAATAACAAGTCCCAAACCTCTGGCCTGAAGAGCCTACAGAATCACCATACCAAGCTCTCCAAATACATAGAGCAGGTGCTTTGTTTGCTTCTGATCTTTTGTTGACTTAAGTCAAATCACTGTTTCTTGACTACTTGTTTCTCTGCCATTGGATTCACGCTGACACTAAATGTCACCTTTCTTTGCAATCACATTTTTCTTATCTTTCTCCTGACAATTACCAACAGTTGGAAGCATACAAGAACCTGACAAAGTGATCAGCTGTACTCTAGTTCACAACATCATGTTTAGTTATATTTTTCACCCTGACAATACAGTCTGAAGAGATGAAGCTGCTGCAATTGGACAATCAGAGAGCAACGTCTTTGATATATCACAGAACAACTCATGCACTTTAAATCATAATCATGAGTCAATTTAACTTAAACTATTCCCTACCAAGGCACACACTTGCTTAGATTCAGTTAGTTTTGCCTTTTCGCACCCGTCTGGGAATACTCTTTTAAGCTAATTGCATCGCAAAGCTCACCTACGCTGTTGCTTTGAATGATTCATGGAGGTATGCAAGACATTCCTACGAACAGGTGAACAACTATCATTTCCACAAAGAAGTTTACAAAAATGTTAGAGAATGGATTGAATACAAATGGACACTTGTGGCAGAAGACTGACTAAAGTTTTTTAGCAAATGCCTGCCATGTGACATGGGAAGACCTCTGTGGATAGAAAATAACAAGAACTGTGCAAAGGAATATTTAACACTCTACATTTCCCATCAAATAAAATGATGCAAACTGAAAAATAGTTTTCTCAAGATACTTTTCCATTCCTATAAGCAAAGAATTTTTAGTATTACACAGAGAACTGACATGTCACATAGTTACAGTTACTTACCTGTTTAATACTATATGGAATTGGAAGTTATCTTAAAATATAATTACCATTCCTCACATCCACTTCTTCACTGAAAAAGAAATTCTAGTTTCCTACACATGAGTGTGAATGGGAAGATCTGTTTGCAGAGTGGGCTTGGCTTCCCGGTTTGGTTATCAAAGGAGTTGCAGAATTCTTGTTTTGAATGGGAAGTCCAGCCCTCTGAGTAAGACACAGGTTAGTGAGGAATACCTAACCGCTGGAAATCGAAACCAGGAAAAGCAGAACCAGTTTCCCAGTCTGAGAGCAGGACACCGTGCAGTATCACCAATACAGTGGTAATACCTCAAGCCTCTTTCTGTGAAAGGAAGATAACAATGCCCCTTCATCCTACAGGAGCGTTATGAAGATAAGTGTTTGCAAGAGCCTCTGCACCTCAGAATTAGTTGATATTTATGATTATTAGTCCCCCCAAATTTGCATGCTGAAGATATCTAGATGATATGAGTAGCATTTTAGGATTGCAGTACTGATATAGAAGGGGGTGGGGGGGAACAGCTTCATAATATCTGTTGATTTTTTCCCAATTAATTTCATTTACTCTAAGGACCTCTTTCTAAAAGGTGCATACCGCTTTATAGAATAGATTAAACCAAATAATAACATTGGTTTAATTTATGGACAGATAATTCTGTGGGTTTTTTCTTGTCATGATAAGGAATTATCATTTTGCTAACAAATTTGAATTCATCCTCACGCATCACTGGCAATAATTACGGAAATCAGACGAAAAGTACTGGAATCAACCATTGTGTGGTTGTACAGGGAGAGAGGATAAAGGTATTCAAAAGAGGAGACTGAAGAAAATGGCTTAAAAAATTAATAACTTAAAGGCCTGTCTATTATTATTTTAAAATGTTTATAAGCATGGCAATGAACATCAAATATACAAACATGCAATTGAAGGAGCATCTTCAAGAATACAGCAGAGCATAAAGCAAAATAATGAAGATATGAAGAAGCCACAAGTACCATTTGGGTCACTTCTAATTATGACAAATACCTTACTATCACACCTAAAGGCTTTGCTGCTTATAACTAGGGACAGCCGAGTGACACTGCACATAATCTGCTTGTTTCATACCTGTGCAGAGCACAAGAACGTCCTGAAATGTTTGACATTTCCATGGAACAGGAAAACTGTTTCTCATCCAAATTTAATTCTGTATTGATATGACGACTAGGATTGGAGTGGTCAGGTTTAACAAACTTCTTTCCACAAAGTCCCTTCTCTTAGTGCTGCTCAGTGCTTAGTGCAGCACATTACAGACAGAGGAGCAAACACACAACGAGAACTGCTTGCAGAAAGATGCTGGCCTATTGAGCTTGCAAATACAGGAACACTTATTTTATGGCTAAAGAGACTGAAAGTTTGATCAAAACCCCCTGACCTATACAATCCAAACAATCACTCAGAAAAAAAATAATCGGTCAACGTTATATTCCTAGTTCCTTTCTCAAACAGTACCCTAAATGCATCCTACTTCACAGCTGCAATACCAGCATGAAAACAATATTTAACGTCTTTAAATTTTTTTCTCTCATACTACTAAAAAATTGATAACGTGTGTGTGTAAAACTCCTGAATTCTTTAACATTGTCCTGCCAAATTAACTACTTTATTGTAAACATTCACTGTCACCAGTTTTCTTCCCATTTATCTTTTTTCATGTTTTTATTGCATCTATTTTTACAAGACACATAATTATACCCTGCAGATTTTCAGTTAGTGCATGTTTCCTAAGGATTTTGAATTTGATGCAGACATACTATCTGTGAAAGATGTGAGGCTCCAGGTATTTTAGTGAAATGTAAACAAAAAAACTTTAGCAAATATTTGTTTGAAGTTGCTAGTAAAAACTTGATATTTAATTGGCCTTGAAAACAACTTTTTATTCCTCAGATCCAACCTTCCCTTTGTCCAGTTTTAGATAAATAGATTTATTTTTTTCCCCTGAACTTCATTTCTATCTGCCAATTTATTGAAATAAACTGGCTATTTAGGCATCTTGTTAGAAGCACCAGAAACAGAGTTGCTCCGTACAGTCAGTCATGTGGAGCATTATGTGCTTCTCCCTTTTACATAAATATGAAACTTCACTGTGTTTTGGAAGGATCCTGCCACATGGAGCGGGAAAAAAATAAAATCAATCACACTTGTTCATTCCTTTCTTGATAACTGGCAACATCCAGAAATGTAGCAGTTGCAGCAAATGGTAATGTTGATTTCAAGCAATGAAGCTAATCAGACACCAGAGAAACAGAACCATTAGGAGATGAAAAGCCAGCGCTAAGGTGACTAATTAAATTACAGTTGGGACTATACAATACTGCTGAGAGTAAATACTACAAGAGTAAAGAACTGGCAGGAGGTCCCTATCGCTCCCAATTCCTAACAAAGAGCAACCATGCTGCTCTCAGTGATGAACTTTATTATCTGCTATCTAGAAACTCAAGGACTCAGCATCAATTGAAAAGGATTTCTCCTACCCATTTTCAAATCTTCAGTTCTGTACTTAAGGATATCTACCCATTCATTGTTCATTTATCCTGATCTGCAATGCCTTTGCTAATCTTAATCCCATCAAAATCTACAATTATTTGGACATAAATATTGTTCTGTGCTCATACCAAGACGAAAAACTCTTAGCGATTAACTACAAAGCCAGATCCTATGAAGCAAAATGATCATTTTACCCCAAAGGAAAGTTGCCTTTTATGAGAGCAGACAAACATCAAGTCTTACAGATACTGATCTGAGAATCAGACTTGTCCACGATCTGTCATGTACTTTAGGAGAACTTCTTTCCACTATGACCAAATTAGCCTTGATTTAATTTTCCAGAAGTCCTGTTTGAAACACCAAAACCTACCACAAGGCTACCCATAACAGTGTACAGCTCTTCCCCTCATAGCTGCGTGTGCTTCAAACACCATAAAACATCATCCAAACTAAAACTGTGTTATTTCTTCTCATCTACAGCATTCATCTTTGCTTGAAGTTATCAAATCAAAAAGAAGAAGAAGTTTCTTCCTCAGTTTACGTATTCCCTCTGAGTTTGTCAGACTATCTGCATAATATTTTGTTCATTATTCACCTGGTCAGAATCAAGCGACTAAGTCTGTTTATAGGCCTTTTTTCTCCCCTCCCATCATCTCTTTCAACCATGAAGGTACTGCTCTTTCTTTCCTTTTGTCTTTTTTTTTCTTCTTCTAAACCGCAATTTGTAAGTGAATCATATCCACATCTGTTTTTTATAACAGTGTTTACACATTTTTATTATCTAAAAACTATAGTGGGTTGTTTAGTTTTTGGGTTTTTTTTAATTGTCACAGTTATCTGTAAGTTACTTGAAGTAGGAATGGTATTTTCCTATACATGTTCCCCACGACAACATCGCAACATGCCCACAGCCTAGAGACTAAGGTTTTAACATTTTAAAAAGAGATAAAACTGACACTTTCCATTTTCTCCATCCCCAGTATCTTTCAGGACTCTTATTAACCACTGATAAATGACGAAGTCTGAATAAATAGATTTCTTATTTTACACACGTGGTGAGACACAACTTCCCTGGACTGCTATTAAGAACCAGATCATTCAGCCACATTTAAGAACGTTTTAACAAAGATGTTCTTTCACTTGTTCTGTTTTGTAAAAATTTGTGTAAAAAAGCAAAAGACAACTTGATGATTCTTGAACAAGCGATGACGCATTAAAAGGTCACCTTAAACACACCAATATATTTCATTACCAATCATCAGTATACTGAACTGTACTGGAAGCAAGGAAGAGGGCAGAGAGTAAGTGAAATGCACATGCTATGGCTTAAAAATCAGAGCACACCATACCTTTCAGAAAGGACTTACCTCAATAATACTATAACCATGTTATAGTTCTAACATTTAAATACAGGGAAAATATTTTTTTCACACAGAACTGGATTTAATGTTATGCAGCCCCGCATAGGTTGGGGGGAAGAAGAACAGCATTTGAGAAGTCCCAACCAAACACTGTAAGTCACCCTGTCCAGTTGTATCACACAATCAAAGCCTCCCAGACAAGCCAATTTCCTCAGCAAAATTAAACAGCCCAGTATAAACACATTGTTTGAAGGAGGTTATAACTTACCAAGACACACAGCATGACTAAAAGACAAACTCAAAAGAAAAAAAACCACCCTAGGAATACAACAAAAGCCAAACTACAGTAAAGCAGCATTTGTCACCTCTCAGTACTTTGTCTGTCTCTACTAGAAAGGTAGCTAGAGGAAAGGCAGGATATAACTGGGTTTCTTAAGTGGCACAAGGTGTCTGTGTTTCAGCAATTAAATCCTGCCTTTAATTTCAGGTGATTAAAATTAACAGAATATATCCCCCTCTCCTTAACAGCTGTCTAAATTGCTCACCAAAATATCTGTCTCTTTAAACACTAGGAGAGCATTATCAAAATCAGTTATTTTTAGTGCTGTGCTTCTGAGACATCCAACTTGATAAGAATTTCAAAATGCTAACCCTGTATTTCCTACAGTAAAGGATTATGTTTGAAAACATGTGGCTGGGTCATTAACATTACTTATTTAGACACTGAGAAAGTTTTTTGTACATGTTTTAACAGAAGAGGCAAAGAACTTTTTAACGGATGTTTTCCATTTAAAAAGTTCTATTTGACAAAGCTGAAACTTTTTTTCAAAAACATGTGAAGTTTCTATGCAAGTGTCTTTCGGAGATTTTCTAGATGAAAAATGCAATCACTAGCAAGAAACAGAGAGAGATGACCTGCTACTGTGAGAATACTCATCTGAGATGTAGGAAACACATTTCCAAGTCCCCAGTTTTTTTATTCTAGGAAGAAAACATCTATTGTTCTAACACATACTGGAAACAGGATCATTATTATTAAATAACTCCTTGCATTGCAAACAGTTCTACATTTTAATTATATTAAATGAAATTTATGAAAATACTCCAATTTTATCTCACAACCATACAACCACAAAAAATACTCTCAAGTTGGAACGGTCAATACTGATATACATTTTTAACTCTAAAATAATTAATGGGGTTAAAATGGTCAGTACAGACTTATATTTTCACTTCTAAAGTAATCGATGCCTCTAACAGAATCCATGCCATTCATGACCTGAAGGCATATGCCACTGTGGTCCATGGGTACGGTACCATTGATTTAAACAGAATTTCACTCCGAACCCCTTGGAATAACTCTGCTCACTAAAAGAATGCTCATCATATTTTCCAAATGCCAGTGTCTTACCCCAGATTTAGTTAAGCCTACTGGTCCCTAGCCAAGAGGGAATTGGGAGGATTTACTTTCTGCATTAAGATGATTAGGACGAAGAACTTTAAGTGCTCTTACTGGGGATATCAGGATCCTCCCACAGACCTTCAAGAAAATACTTTTTCATAGTCTTAGTGATAACATGTTTTCAGCAACCTGTAATGCTACAAGTTTTATGATTTTTTAATCTTACATATAGAGCACTCAGCAGGAAAAACCTATGCTCTAGGTATGTATCAGAATTCACTGTGTGAGCACATGTCTGCCTGAGGGAAGGAACCTAAATGAACCTAATATTTAGCCTTGTAGCACTGATTATATTAATTTTTAAGTTATGCAGGAAACCCTGTTAACTGAAAAAAAATAATGATAATTGTTCTGCATGCCTTTGGTTGAAGCATCATCTGTGTTTCTGGTTGCTTTTGGAGATTTTAGTAAGACAGACATTAATCCTTTTTCTGTATGTGGCTCCCTGAGAAAATAACAGAATTTATAGCATTAAAAGCATCAATTTTGCCTAAGCCAATGGCTTGCAATTTTGAAATATTGAAATAACTCTCACTCTATGAAGAAAGTTTCAATAAATTAAGGAAAACAAAAGAAAAGAAAATGCATGTTCACAAAATCTGGGAAAGGCAGGCAGCTCTGATCTAGGCATACAGGCAAAAAGAAATCAGGCAATACAGGCATAGTTCCCTGTAACATAACCTGAATGATTAACTCATATACAGTATTCCTAAAATTGTATAACAGTATCTTTAGATTATACAGTAGCTCCATTGTCTTCTGTATCTCCTCCTTTAAAAACCTGTAGGAAAAGGTAGACGTTTCTGGTTCCACAGTGTACAGGATAGCTTTTTCAATGGATGCATAAAAGGTACATAAAGACACATTCAAATTTGCCCACAAAGGTAGCGCATTTTCAACAAGACCAAGAAGTCAGAATCAATGGCAGACACAGAGCATGCTGGGAGCGAGATAACTTGCTTCCCAGACTCAGTTTACAGGCCAGGATAAACTAAGACCTGAAACAAATTATTAGGCCAGGGGGAAAATGGGCAAGTATATACATAGGCACGCTTTTTTTTTTCCTTCCATTAAGCTGTATTTTGATGATGTTATTCTTTGTCATTCCATTTCATATCAGTCAAAGCTTAGGACAAGAATTTCACAGCCACATCCCAACCCCACTGGATGAGCTGATGCAAATACTACTCATGAAACAGGTGATGTGGTTCCACTCAGAGAGACTTGCTGGCGGAGCCCTCTTCCTCAGGAAAACTGTGTACAAAGCTACTGAGAAAAAGCAAAAGAGAGTGAATAGATGCACAGATGCTTCTCGCAACAGGACCCATAATACCTACTTCTCACTCCTCCCTTCAGAATAAATTCAGTGCTTTTGTAGATCTCATATAGTACAATGATAAAGAGAGTGAAACAAATCAGATGTATAAGTCTTCTCAGAAATAACAAAATTGAAGGCTTCCATCAAAGGCAGAAAGCTGCTGTGACGATGAGACTTTTGAAAGTCTGTGCTACACCAGTAAAACATAAGAAGTCATAGAGAAAGTGAATACTGATACAGGAAATAAAAGTAAAGAGTGGGAGGAATCGATTAAACCACTGAAGAATGATGAGAGACTGGTTTAAAATTTGCTGGAGACTGGGGCGGCAGATTAGGAGAGGTGGGGTTGAGTGAGTCATACTTCCATAATGCTATTCACTTTAGTAGAAATACCAAAAATATTTCTGTAACAAACAAAAAAACGCAAAGGCTCCAGAGCTTACATGCTGCTCAGTGGAAGCAGAAATTCAGGTGGAGGGTGGAATGAGAGGGACAAGACTTAATGACGCCTCCAGCTCATGAAAGAGGATCACTGAATCCTGACTTGTATCTGTCCATGGGTCATAGTGTCTATGTGATTATTTCAAAGTCTGTTTTGAAAACAAAAAGAAACAATATATTAAAATGGTCCTACTCAAAGAAGTGCAGGCAAATACTTAAAATAGTGAAAATAGTGCATTTAAGGAAGAGAGGGTAAATAGGTTGGCTGTGTGTCACCTAGCATAAGAAGCTTTGTGAAGTACAGGCCCAATCTGTTGCCATTATTGCTGACTAAGTTAGGACAAGACCTCACCCCTCAGCTAGACATGTAAAGTCACACTCTCAAAGATAAGTCACTTTGGCTAACCAGCGATTATTACTGCAACTACCATATTGATTATTCCAAACATCTGCAGTCAAAATAATATGATTATTTATCAGATGGAAAATTTATTTCATGTTAAAGTTGTATGCACAAATGTCATGAGCTTCCAGAGTCATGCCCATTAGTGACTGTAAAGATCTGCATTTCCAGAGCCTGTAGAGTTGCAGGACGAATGGTAGAACTATTAGTTTAGACCTAATTTAGCATAGATCTATACCTTATTAGACCTACAGCAGTGGTAAAACTGCTAAGGACTGTTAGTTTTTGCCTCTTGTGCTGGCACTGCCACTTCTTACTCAGGGAACTAGCATGAAGAGTATTAATTACACAAGACAGAACACAGTAAGATAATAAATGCTGAAGGAAATTCTCAGCTCCCTCAAAGAACAAAAGAAAGAATGTAAGGATTTTTTTTTTTTTTATGTTTAACGTCAGTTAGTAAAGCATAGCTGAGATTAATCACAGTATCAAAATACAATCAAACATTGCTACAATAAATTACTAATGTGGTTACTATTTACAGCTTGGTTGTGGCTAATAACCAGTGAGACTGATGCTCATTATAACAGATAACGTATAATTAGGTAATATTAGATATCTTATGTACTAAATGGCTGTCACAGATCCCTTCTTAAAAGTGTATGTTACCATATTTTAGAATAATTTTAAAAATAATAAAATACTATTATAATCAAGCATAGTATAATGAGTAGGAGAAAGGAACAGGTTCTAAAAAATGGATGAGACATTGCTTGGTAAGTCGACATTTCAGAAATATCCCCTCCTTCACTGATCTTCTAAATGAAAAGCAAGATTATTTTTAATTACAGTCTATAAGCACAGATATAAGTAGTCATAATTAAAAGTCAGTTTTGCTATTATAACACAGAATAACACTCGAGTTAAGGTTGCATGACAAATACCATTCTGCTCTGTTGTATTTCAAATTCTTAATTCTGAAATTTTTGAACTGTGACATAACTTTTTTCCACAAGATAAGGCTCTAATTCTTCAAGACATATTACACAGGGACAGAAGGATAAACATCTGTTCAAAAGAAGATCCTCCCTACAAAAAAGTTTAAGTGCAAAACCACCAACAAAGACGATGTTCTTTTGTGAAAGAAGAAATAAACTTTTCCTGTAAAATGGGAAAAGAGCTTGCTTTTTTAAATAGCTTTAACCACAGAAAACAACAGAGGATTCAAAGCTGGAATTTGAAATACAAATAACCCTCACTAAAAAGAAATACCTATCAGTATTTTGTCAAAAATTGGTTTAGAAAAGCTTTTCAAAAGTGCACTGTCTGCATACATATCTGAACAGGATCTTTTTCTAAGTTTTCAAAGAGCATGGCAAGGGAAGACTGCTTCAAGCGCATGTGTGTCACTAACTCCAGGATCTTTTTCTAAGTTTTCAAAGAGCATGGCAAGGGAAGACTGCTTCAAGTGCATGTGTGTCACTAACTCCACAGGGAGAGGAAACCCAAAGCCACATAAAAAATTAGTTGCACTTCTGGCTACTCTGCAAAGTTCTTCCTTCCTCAAGCAAAACCAAATTCCATGACTATTTCACTATTTACAACAGTTATGGGTGAAGGTTGCTGAATGGCATTAATGATACATTTATGTTTTCATTTTTTCAGGGTTGCTTTTAGGATTAAATAGCATTGGAATTTGGCTACCCTTATTTATTACTCAATTGTTTTCTATTCCTTTTGCTAGGTATCACTGACACTTCTTTAAAAGTACTGTCTCAACATAAATAAAACATAATGATTTCATTAAAATAATGGTATACAATGGACCCAGGTGGAGTATCTCTTGCTGTACTGAAAAAGGCTTTCCTCTAAATATTCCTGAGTATGGTTTCACATGATTTGGATCTTTCTGGCAACGCTGCATATCACAACATGTGCAATATATTGTGAAATGGTGGCCGAGTTCAGTGTTACCAGAGCTGAGATGCAACATGCAAGCATTCCCATGGAATCTTGCTTTCCACCTTCCTTACATTCAAAATCTTAAAATATTTTTGAACAAGCTTGGGTTCTCCTTCATATTTATAGAGCACATATCCTGTGGGATTAAAAATCACAGGGATTTGCTTTGGTGAATTTAGATGTAATAAGTGTATGATGACGGGATTTGCATTCTTTCTTTATGCAGAAATACATACTTTCTTTTGAAGATTAATTGAAAAAATCCAAGAAAGGACAGTTCTCTTTCTTGGTATAAAACCAGGAATGATTGAGAACAGGGACTTGGTTTCATTTCACAGCCTAATATAAAAGCTCATTAGCTCAGAGATCTTCAGCTATCCCATAGAGACACAGCATTTATACTGCCCCGCTTCGTTACACCTGTGTTGTCAGAACCACAGAATGGAATTTCTTTTTCAATCTTCATTTCTACAGCAAGGAGGTGGGAAAGGTTATTATCATGTTGCTAAGGGAAATGTATCATCCCATCATCAAAAGCCAGTATTATAGACTGACAGTATGTGCAGAGGGTTATGGCTTGTAAAACCAGTCATTCACATTACTACTGGAACAATATTGCTCTCTCTTGGAGTAAGTCAGGGAGAAATAACAGAAACTGTTGCATTTTATATTACTTTTATTTCTACTTAAGGACATTGGCTGTGAGATGTATTTGACTTATTCCTGGTCTGGCTCCATTTCACCTGAATTCCAAAGGAAAATGTTTCCCATTTTGAAAATGGACTGAAAACGAAAGATTAAATAATGCTCTCTGCCTTCCCCACCCCCACGCCACCCTGGTTTCTTGTACCATTTTCTACTATAAAATATAAAGGAAAGATACTTTTAATATGATGAAATGCCTTCATTTTTTTTTATTAGAGCAATTATTCCACTCCAAGGAAGTAATTTACAACCCATTTTGAGCTATACAAGCACCAATACCTTTAAAAATAAAGGTACTACACTGTATTTGTCAGAGTTCTCCTGACGCAGAGCACTGTTTGCTTACCTCAGCTAAGAATTTAAGCGTGAGAGTTTATTGTAACTATTTCAAGTTAGATTTTCTTACCTCTTACACCTTTATCTGAGCTGAGCAGCCCATTTCTTTATATGCGTCTTAGTGGTTTCCCAGGCACAGGAAGAAACAATAAGTACTGAATCTGTCTTATAACGTTGAGTAGCCTTCAATGTGCATTTAATGTGGTAATCCAAGGAAAAAAGATGCGTGTGCTCCAGTATCCTGGCACAATATTGCTCAGTGTCAGTCAAATCTGATTAAGAGGTAGGGGTCTTGAAAACATTTAACCTCAGAAGAGGAATGAGAATCAGTGAACAGCTGACCATGGGTATCCCATCTGTACCTCCACTGATTAAACCACTGAGCAAACACAGTCCTCAACCATTCTAGTAACAGGAATCAGCTGGCTAGCTAGCTGGTTGTGAACTGTAGGGCACAAGCCTTGCGCAGATATACAAAATATGGGGAGGGGGGGCGGAGAAGAGGAAAAAAAAGGGTTTTTTATGACATCAGCCAGGTCTGAAGGAGGCTGGCCTTTCCTATGCTAAAGGCTTGTGCAGGAGAGATGCAAACTTTACATCATCAAACTTCATTAATTCTACTTCTTAACCTTAATTCAGCATTATCACAAAGCAACTGAAAACACAACTCAGGCTACTAATTGTTTTCATACAGTAGGCAGAAACTTATTGGGGAAAGGGGAAATTTTAAAAGGGTTGTTCCTGTCAGTATAACTTTGTCCATATTATGACATATGTTTGAAACGATGGTGCTGAAAACACAGGTTCACTCTTCCTTGTCTCAGCAAACAACTGGCAAGGTGACCATTTTTCTTGCAGCCGCAGCACTGCTCTGAATACCTGGGTGGCCTCAGGAGACCTATTCCAAGAGCCAGGCTCTGCCTAAGGCCATTCTGTGTCCCAGGGCTGGATACCATGAAGTCAGGTGAAAAAACGACATAGAGCCACTTGTTCCTCACAGCTTAAACCTTACAAAGTTGCGGACATCATTCCATCATTTATTATTAACATTAACTAAAGCCTGTGACCTACACTGAATTTACACCAAAACTGTACTTTGACATATTTTTAACATCTCCTCTATCTCTGCAGTAACTAATCATTGTTTCATTTACTTGAAATGCAATATAAAGAGAAGTATGTTGATGAAAAATGACACACACATATACAGGAATGCACATTTCAAAATGTACCACCAGCAGACGAGACGGATAAAAATACAGTCTTGTAAACAATGGTTTATAGCTCTAGTCTGCTGGAAGAATAATCCTCTCAAAACCAATAACATTTTATTCTAGGTATTTCTTGAAAACTGCATGGTGTATATATATAAGAACAACTGTTGATATCACAGTAATTTACAGAAAAGGAAGCAGTGACAATAGCACTTCATACTCCACCAGATAACATGATAAGCCAAAACTCATATACATTTATTATGAAATTAATTAACTGTACCTTGAAAAATAACGGCTCCTCAGGAAGAGGGCTGACAGCGAGTGAGGTGGTGCTACTAGCTGGACTCATGTCTGTACTCTGAAAGAAAAGCACAGAGGAGTTTGCATTTTCAATCAAGTTCTACGGACATCATTTCACATTTGGAGAAAAAAAAAAGAGCTCAAAACCAACACTGAATATCCAACAGAATTAGACTGACAAAGCAACTGTAATCTGTACTGTATACACCTTTAATTAGTAAAAGTGTTTCACTAATGGGTAAGTGCTTTGCATTTTCTTTATTTTAAATTAACTCCCCATTCAAAGTCCGAAACGTATGTACAAATACGCAAATACAGTGTCTGTAAAAGAGTAATACAAGAGGATAACCCAGAACACAAAAATTTGTTCATGTAGAACAAGCTATGATATACATTTATTGTTGTTATATTATTATCATCATCATCATCATCATTATCATTAGGGTGGCTCAATAGTAAAGTTAGAAGGCAAAATTAACAGGAAAGCAATATATAGCAGAAAGTATTTGGATCAAAGTTTAAAGAAAGATCACTTTCAAATGAGTCAATACATCTTACAAACAAGCACAAATATATGAAAAGAAACAGTGAGCAGCGAAGTTAAGAATGAAAAGAAGTCTGTATATTTCAATGGACCCATTCAGTTAAAACGCTTGAAAGATTGATCTAAACCCCCACTCTTTTTTTAGGTAATATTTCAGTAATCTGCTGGTTAGCACGGTCATTATTTTTAAAGATGTAACAGATATCAAAAGCAGTGTGGAAACTCGTAATAATTTGGATGATAATAATAAAAAAAACACGATCTGGATTTAAAAACACAAACAAACAAGACTAAGATTGTTCTGGAGAAAACTAGAATATATGATACTTCTTGGGAAATAAATCCTTAAGTGCTAAAATGAAAAAATCCACCATCAACAACAATAAAGTAGAAAAGATGTAATGGGGAATACAAAAACACAAGTCTGCATGGGCTAAAAGTTCATTTCCTTTTCACACTTTGCATTTGCAATGCAGAATGATTTAATGAATTCAACTTATGCAATTATCTAATCAGATATCTGGTTTCACATCACTGTGAATCTATTATGACCTCTTTAATAAGCCCAAGTTCTGCAAGTGAAGAATACTACCCCATCCATGAAGTTCTGACAGTTCATTCATCAGAAGATTTTTGTGCAGATACCACATTTTATACACCCAACTGCTGCAGGATAAAAACTCAGACTAAATTTTGGGTACGAAATCCCTATGTCAGATCTGAAATAGAAGACACAGACTTCTAAGTTCATGCCTACTGAGAAAACCAATGAGTTTAATTAGATACATATCAGTTACACCATACCTGAAAGATAAGACAAAAGTTACTTGCTAAATAAAAGGGATGCAAGTAAAGGAGAAAGGATGAGGTCATGGTGATTATTTCCTAAGAGAAAGAGAGAGGTAGTTTATAACCCATGGAACAGAGAAGTTACTGAGGAATAAGGGAGATTATAACATGTCAGAAAGCCAATATCTTTGTTGAATCCATTGCTCTGGTGTTCAGAAACATTACACATTGTAACACCGACTCCTGCACTCGATCTTCAAGGAATCTCTGGCTGATAGTATTTACTAAAAGGAAGTGAAACATAGCTCTTCTAGATTAAATTCAAAGTGCAGACCAAACTGCAGACCTCCTCTGTGAGAATGTTCTGCCTCAAAAGCCAACAGTTCAGCTGAGGACAATTCATCTTTCAATTTACACAGAATAGGAAAAAACTAAGGCGGAGGGGGGGGATGGGGGGGACCCAAGTATCTGCTTTCCAAACCACATCAATCGCCCTAATTTGCAATTAGAAGTGCACAGGAAGGCAGTCCAGTCCTTTAAGCATTAAAACAGCCTCCATATGAAAACCTGCAAAGCAGATTGGTACATGTACGCTACACAAGCTGCAAGTTCTTCAGTGATAGCTGGAATCTAAGAAAGGTTCAACAGCCCCGAGGATAACAAAGGTGCTTTGATAAAACATCTCAGGACACATCTCAGGGCACATCAACACAAGGGCCTCAGAAAAACATCTGCTCTTCTGTGATCACTGGACATGAGCCAGCCCAGGTCTGGATGCCATACTGATGTGGCACCGTGCCTGAACTAGAAAGGCTGCTGAGAGGTGGGGTATACTAGTAGGGGCACCATTACTATATAGCTTCTGGACTGCAAACTGTTTGAGTCTGGCCAGACAGGAGCATTGGCAGAAAAGCCTGTGTCTGGCTACAGCTGCCCATGTATACATACCCACAGTGGCCCCTCCAACAACTTCAGTAATTTTCCTCTCTAAGGAACGCAGAGCAGCTTCTCTGCCAGTGTAAATTAATTAAATCCAGTGGTGCTAACACAGTTTATTTTAGCAGAGAATTGAGTGAGACAGTACCAAAAGGGTTGTTTCTCAAGCTACTAAAAAAAAATAAACCATCCAAACTAATCACTGCTTTGAGAGATGTTGTCAGCTTGTCCTCCTGAAGGGACATATTAACAAACAACATCCCACTTCCCACCTAAATTTACTATCCATGGGGTACTTGTCATAATCACACTTTGTAGTCTAAAGCTCCCCATACATACAAAAAAACTATCACTGTAAGGAATTCACCCAGCAAGGACTTTTTATTTGATATTGCCTAAACCAATTCTGTTCTTATAAAAGCAGCCACTCACTTTAAGTCTGGCTTAAAGTTGATAGATTTTAGTTATAAATTAACCAGAAGATGCTATACCATTAGGCTAGAATCATGTCTTATAAGTTGTAGTAGATGTTAAACATCATTTGTATCATAATTATACATATTAGGCAAAATTAGGTAAATTAGGACATCTCCTAATTTTGCAGTACTTTGCTGTGCAACTGTAACATTTTAAAATGTATTTTTGATGCACAGTGATACCACACCTGGTTTTGAACCTTTTCCCTGTGTCACTGGAAATCTCGGAGTGTTCTGGAGGGCAGAGAATTTGCAAAGCTTTAATCATGTAAATTCCCTTTTTAAAATGTCTGAATACCAAGCTATTCTAGTTGTAGAAAATATAACCTTGCTCATGTCAAAAAGAACCCTGTGAGCTTTTCTTTCAGTGTTTTTAGGCCATTTTTTGATTTGGGGCAGGCTGTTAAAATCCAGCAAATGGATATTATTAGAATTTTGCTAATAATTGTTCTGTGATTACAATGATCAATGTTCAAGTTTTCCTCTAATTTCTAGAACTGATCAGTCTAAATATTACAACATCCTCATTGTGCAACTGAACAGGTACCATGAAGTCACTGCTAGGCCATGCCAATAATTTATCCTTGGAAAGCGGTATTAAAAATGTGATTAAATATCAGGAAATGTCTTGATAATGAGGCAAAGGAAGAAAACAAGTCTAACAGAACAACCTTTTTCCACTTCTGCGTCTTGTTTGGAGATCCAGGATCAGGATACTGCTTGAGGACAGATTCCTACCATTTTAGCTACATGAAAGAGAAAGCAGCTCTTTCTGGAACTGTTTTAAAGTAGTTACAGGCTTGATTTGGTTTGGTTTCTTCCACTTGTATATACGTACCTCAAAACAGAATGTTTCATAAAGCTACATACTACCGTAAATTGTCTTATCGCAGATTAGATAATGTAGTCAGTATTTTTCCAGCAATACAGAATATCAAGTATATATAAACGCGCATTGTTAAAACCATGCTCCTTTGAAAACGGTAGTCATCTTCCAGTCCTTAGCAATTGTTCTTTAAACGAAAACAGACTCACCTCACCTCATAAAATGGGGGGTTTCTCACTACAAGCCCTTGTCTTTAATCTGAACTTCTCTAGGAAGAGGCCTATGTATCAACCTTCGTTAATTGTACCATAAAATATGGACCAGACACTGTCTATCATCCACTGACAGAAGCCAATTTAATTTGCCACAACTGCTTTTCAACAAGGGTAAACACTGCAATGATAGCTGGCAGGCACTGACTTCTCTGGAGATCAGTATCGCAATTTATTGATCTAAGAAGTTAATACTGACAGAGAAAACCTTTAGTGGGTATTAGAGCTAGGGATCAAATAAATCTTTATAATAACTGAAGAAAAGAAAAGACAATCTGTGTACTTTATAGCTTTTTCTAAGGAGTAGTGGATAAGTGTTGAACTGACTTTCAGGGTGATAGTTTTAGTTGTATCATAAGTTATGCCAATAAGTATCATTTCATAATCTAGAAGTTGAATAGCACTGGGAAATTACGTAAGTGCAGTCAACAAGCTCAGTAGAGACATTTTGGTATACTGAAGGTAATCAAAGACCTGCAAATGGATTTATTAATGGGTCTGCACAACATCTTTATGAAATACTGTGCTTAAATATTATTATACTGTTTTATCAACAGAAGTGAAAGAGAAGGGGAAATTATTTGCTCAAAAGTATGAAAGGCTGTTAAAAGCAAAGATAGAAATCAGGGACTCATAAGTCCAAGCACTCCAGCTGTTCATCCAGGGTGTGCAATGCTCCCCTACACGCTTCTGGAGTGCTGTGATTTCTGTAGTTTCTATATTATTTAATGTCATCACGAGTTTTTGCTGATACATACGCTTCCTGCAAATAAAATTACTATAAACAATAGAGGCCAGAAAAATAAGTAGTTTTTATGAGAAAAAATAGCAGACACATGAAATGAGCTTTCACATCCTACCCACCACCATATTTGATTAATTCTCCCCAATACCTGCAATCTCACTCAGTAAGAATGGAAGTGCCTCCTTAAAATGTATTTAGGCCTATTTTCTAACACCTTTGAATACAACCCAGGTAGTAATCTATAAACCCATTTCATCTGTCTTTTATTAGTAAGTATAGTTAATTATTCTTACTAATTACTAACATGTGCAATTATCAGCTGAGACATTTAATTATTATTTTCCAGTATTTGCCTGATCCATTGCCTAAAGCTTGCTGCTCCTGTAGCTTAGAAGGCTGTGTGGGTCCTGCATCCGACCTGAGCTATCATAGCTCCCATCGCAGGTGCAAACCATAAATTACAGCTGCTACTGCTTCTTGCTACCTCTTTTTATGCTGGTATGTGAGGTGTGGATAGCCAAATAAGTTTTTAGTGGTTGAATTATGTACTGATTCTCAACCAGCAGTTAGTATATAGGCAGACAGATTAGTGTAGACTTTTCTTGCACTCTAAGCGAAGCTAATCACCTGAGCTGTAAAATGCCAGTGGGAAATTTCACCTCATTTAACGTAAAATGCTGATCTGTCACGTATCAAACAGCATTTGTATGTCTAGTACTGTTTATTTGAGAAGACCCTGAGTTCTCAGTAAGTCTGAGCAAACACATTAAATGTAATATTTTGCACAATAATTTTTTTTTAGCAAGGAGGGATCAGGATGAAGGATATTTTGTGACTGGTATTTGTTTCTGCAAGAAAGAACTGGAAAGATGCCGTTTTAGCCTTTTAATTAGGCTAAATTAATTACAAAGCCCATAACCAGCAAGCAACATAAAGAGTATATAACCAGTCCATGGTTTGTTGCAGGACTACAGTGTTTGAAATAGCTTAGATTCAGATTATATTTTCACACTATTTAACTTATATTTAATATATATTTAATTTACTAAAATATTTAAATTTACTGAAGTAGCTATCTCCCCTCTCCTTACATTAAATGAAGAAGTGTAAGAATACCAAAGTACCAGGCACAAATTACTTTTATTATCTGCTTTTCAGTTTCCAAAAATGGCAATATGAAAATATCTAACATATAAAACATCTGGTAGCTGGCACAAAGAGAACACCTTAATAAGCATGTTTTAAAATTTGTAAACAAAGTAGAAAACTGAACTAAGTCTCTAAAGGGGTTCAAGAATTGGAGGTTGTTGGTTTACAATTGAGTACATACAGAGGGGAAAACCAATCTTTTTTTTTTTATAATAGAAAATGACATATATATCACTACATATTGATATTTAATAGTAAATATCGCTTCCTTTCTGTTCTTTATTTTCATCTTGTTTTTTTCATTGTCCTTTGTTCTGGTTTGTCTTTATTCCCTGCTTTCCTTTACAAGACTTGTAATAAACAGAGACACAAGTTTCCTTGGTCAGGTAACTTCCTGGCACACAGGTTAGATGAAGGGTCCATTAGTATGTAGGAGAAAACCACTTTTACTTTTCCAAACAGCAAATTCAGCTCCAGTTAATCTCTAAAAAAACACTTCACTTCTATCTGCAAGCAGAATATAATTTCAAAAGTAATTTCAACAACGACTTTGGGGTTAACTTTTCTTTGCGAAGAGTACCGCAGGATTGTCAGTGGCTGTCACTGTGTGAGTTGGGACTGCTACCATGACACATCACATTAAATGCAACTCCAGTCATATTTTTATCCTAATGAAAACCAGGGGGTTGCTTTCACAGACGCAAATGCTTTGCTGAAAACACAGCGGAGAACTGATTTCCTTGAGCAAAACTCCACTCCCTCTTCAGTTTCTATTGTTTCTTTCATACTTCATTGACTATACTATCCAGCCTTGACATTTTGTTATTGTATATTCTTCCCTAATAATATCATATAACATCAGCTTTTTCTGCTCTTTCAGCAGTCAATTGAGAGAACCAAGTACTCTCCTGGGATTTTAATCTGCAGGCTGCCTATTTCAATTGCTTTTCTTTCCTTGCAGGAGATCTTTCAGGTTAAAATATACATATTTTTTTTCTCAAACCACATTCAGTTTTGTAGCAAATACAATGGTTGTCTCATACAGTAGGTTCAGTGATTTTTTTTTTAACTCCAGTCACAAAGACATCTTCTTTCTCCAAAGCCTGCATCACAGCACTAAGAGGAACTACACTGATACTTCATACTACAGCCACAGCCTGAATTTGGAAGAAAATGTCTGCATGCAGTCAAAGAAGAGTTTATCAGCAAAGTATCTCTGGGATCTCTCAAACTCCTACATTTTCCCTGCACACAGATTCATTGTTTTTCTGCCCTTTCAAATAAAACACTTAGAAGTAATTAATTAATTAAACAGAGAAGGATCAAATCTGATAACAGAATCACCTCCTCTCCCTCCCTTGCATATCCATGCATGTTCTGCACCATTAAGTATCATAACATACTGGGACCAAGACATAAGCTGGAGCCAAGAAGGATCATCAGATATTAATACAAACAATAGATGCACATGCAATTACATTAAAGAGGATAAAAACATACACAGGATATACATTTATATGCTTCTGGACAGGTGGAAATAACTGCCTTGATGGTTTAGGAAAAAAATACTCCTGAAAACAGGTTGTTCTGTAAGTTCCTCTGAAGTATCTGCAGATGGCTGCTGTTGAAGCCTGACATGGATTTAGGTGCCAGTTTCAGCAAAACACTTCCTATGCTCACATACTCATACAATTAATTGTTTGTTCCCCATGAAGATCTGAAAGATGTTCATGATATCCTTACAGCCTTTGTAATGTCTCTTTTACTCTAGAAGAGAAAGACATTATTCCTTCAAGACAAAAATCTACTTGCACTTGCTATTAATGAACATTTTTCTTTAAGGTGCAAATTTGCTCATACACTAAACTCATGTCCAAAAAACTACACATGCTTTACTGTTCAGTACATCCATTTGCAAATAAGAACGTAGGGACATGGGTGATATCTCCTGCAGCACTGTGGTGAGTTTTCTGCCTACAGTTTCCCTGCCACCTATTGTTTTCAACTGAACGAGGACAATGTTTCATAACATTAACAAACTCATTTTTTTAAATCTGAACATAATGGAGCCAACATGATTTTTATTAATAATTTGCTGCTCAATTGCCTGGTTCTTTTCTACCTCTATTTTACTTTGTAAGCATCAAGAACAACATTGCCAGATTTTCACACTGGTGTTTTAATGTGAGGCTATGTTTTATTTTTCTGTGTTTCTCAAAAAGATTCAGATGCCTTCAATTGCTATGCATTTCACCAAGGTTTTAACAAGCCACTTTGTACTTTCTAAATGTTGTGACTGCAATTATTCTCACTTCTTCATCAGTTCTCAGAAGGGTTTTTACAATTTCAGTACGGAACTACTTCTAACAGAGTATTTTAACTTACTTAGATGCACAGCCTTCATTCTCAAAACTGTCTTGAATTCCCCAATAACGGCTTAAAGGAAACATTTTAAACATCTGTATCTGTCTGCTGCTAAGTCAAGGAAGACATTTTTTTTTTTTTCCCCACTGCAAGAAAAGAAGCAAGTGACATTTAACAATTTGAAATATGCTTTCTCTGGCTGCAGCATTTCTGTATGATGTCAGAAAAAAAGAGGTAAACTTTTAGTAAGTATGTTTTGCCATGTTATTTGCTTCACAGTATTTTTAACAGTAACGTTCCTTGATGTTTTTAGCAAGTTGAATCCCTTTGTGTAATACAGGGCAGTATTTTAGCTCCTGAAATGTAGAAATTCTGATTACCATAGGCAGTTTTGAAGCATGCTAAGCCTGCTCTTTAGTTCAGCAAGCAGGTTCCAAAGCAGAATTGGTCAAGGCAGAACAAATATTCCCTGATTTTGTAAACATGTGGCACTCTGAGTTTCTACCTTCAGACAGCAGCTTTCATTCTTAAGGGAAAGATTAGGAAGAGTAAGCCACAACAGGAACTTCAACTCCCACCGTGGCAGAGGGTTCAGTAGAAACTGCCACAACTGCTCTCCACAGTCTTTCTAGCTCTACTTGTTCTTCCTTTCTCTAGTCTAATACTTATATCTCTGCCCACCAGCTCAAATCAAGGTCTTTCAAGACTCCCTACTCTTTCTTACCTCTTAGGGTACTTGCACAGCATCTTCAGTTCACTGCACTTCCCACTCCCGCACCCATCCCATCACCAGCACTACTCCTGTGTGCCATCAGTCCGAACCTGAAAGTCTTCCCACCTTCTCTACCTTTCTCCCTTCCTTTGGTAGGTGCCCATTCCCTTCAGCCCATATATATAGGCTGATTTATATAATATATTAATAGATATATAGTTTTATTATTTATATTAATATATATAAAGTATATATAGCACATACATTAATATATTTACATATATATTTAGATATAAACACACACACATAAAACTGATTGAAGGAATCTCTTAATGTAGTTGCTGTGATTTAGCAGCCATACAATTGGTTTGCTACTGAAAAGACACACAGTGAAGCTGATCAAATCCTGCATGTCTGAAAAATATGTCAGGTTTCACTATAGTGAACCACCATTTTGACACAGCTTCTCAGTCCCAAGCTCCAGTCTGGGGAGGCCAAACTGCATTGCTTAAGAAACTGATGCAACTTGCAAAGGAACGGAGGAGTTAAAAGTTGCCTGTACTAGTACTTAGGCATTGCATTATCATTATTTTTAGAGCCTTCAACTGAGCATTTTGTTTTCATTTTTGTGTTTTGCAATGGAATTATATGCTATACTTGCTGAGATATCTAATAGCATTTTATAAAGCCATTAGCAATAAAATATTCATTTTTCATTTATATTATGTCCAGGAATAAAAATGAGTATAATTTCTTCCTACCCTTCAACATTAATAGGGAAACCAGGGAGAAAAATTGAACATACCTTTCACATTCATTTAACTACAGTAAAATAGAAAGAGCTTTTCAAATGAAAAATACTTTAAAAAAAAAAAATTGTCTGTTTTCTTTGGAAGTATTGTTACATGCATCTCCACTATTGTATTTTTATATTTATTTATTTTCTAGCTTGGTAATTCTACAAAGCAAGGTTAAGGTACTGTCTCAATCACCATGTGATAAATCAGTACTCCCTGAAATAGCTTTGGTAGAACTATTACAAAAATAAATCAGCAAGAGGCAAAGCAAATGAGGAGACATGTCAGCAAACTCCTAGGCTCACACTATGGGCTAGGAGTTTATCCATATTCATTTTATGCCATGAAGCAGCTGGCACCCTGGCTTATCTGATGGCAATCTCTCTACATGGCTCCACTGAGTTTCTTTTATCTGCTTCTTTTCCCTTCTCCTTGCATCCGCCACTATGATTTTAGTTCTCAGCAGCTGCCGCTGCTTACGAGCATCTCTGTAGGCTGTTATGGTAAAACAGAAGTTTTTCTTGGTGTCGTTGTTGCATCTTTCACTCCTTGGCACCACAGAGGTGATGGCAGGTGCTAACACTGCTTGGCTGCTGCAGGGAGGCTGTGTAGTTGTCACTGCATCAGCTGCTTCCAGAGGCAAGCTCGTGCAGAGCAAACGACATGTGACTACCTTGTCCTAGGCATGACCTGTCATCTGAGTTACAAGCAAAAGCTAGTTCCCCAGCTTATTCCTAAAACCCCCAAGAAATCCAAGACAAACTGATATCTGAAAGGATATAAAACAACACCCTGAGAGATCATAGAATCTGCAGGCAGCAGAAACACTCTGGGTTTAAGTGATGTCCATCAGCAGAGCTGGGCTGAAAAGCCTGACTCACATAATTCCTTTTGTACTCTGGCTCTTATCCTATTACTGCACTGAACCTTTCAGGGGTGCTAACTGCAATACAAAAATTTCATCAGTCTACTTTTTCATGCCTCTTAAAGTTGGGACAATTTTCTACTTGTCTGCATCAGATGCTGCATACAGAGGAGAATCGTGGAAAGGATGTTGCTGTGAGAATAGAGACAAAAGGGTTTTGGCAAAGAGTTTACACTGGAATAAGGAAATTAATAGATCAAATATAAGAAACATTTAGCACATACACTGCAGATGCAAAAACATACCTGTGAAACATTGCATTTTGAACAGAAGAAATCAATACTGAGGGAATGCTACAATCAGTATCGCCCATGCCTATCTGCTTTATTATATCTTTCAATTAATGGCCACATACGTTTTTTTGCAAGAAGTTCTGCTTTAATCAGAGCACATGATGATGGCTTTTAAAAACTTCTCCATATTTTTTTTAACATACAACACTCATATTGCAACACTGGGATGTTGCAAAGGGTCTGAAAGCTGCTCATATACAATCAGAAAAAGAAATCTGCTGTCAGGTTTCAATCCTTTCTAGTCTAATGGCTCCATTTCTTTCACTCAAATTATGCTTGTCCTTCAGCAGTATAAAGTCTAATTAGTTTCTGTATCAGAAGGGTGATGGATAGGTGCCCAGCAGCAGTTTTAACCCATCATAGCCAGACACATACAGTTCAGTACCAGGACTTCTGGTAATTCTTAAATTAAACAAAACCTTATTAAAACACTTTTTCAAAATAAGGAAAATTTGCAACTTTTATTGATGGCTCTCAAAGACAATATATTAACAGTGAATAGAAATGGTTCATACATCACTTTTCATTTGTTTGTTTTTGCAAAGAAGGTAGAGTATCTATCTAGTAAGCAGGGGGGAAAATACCATTTCATAGCTTTTTAACAGATGCACACAAAAATCCAACAGAAAATTTTCATCATTTAAGTATGGTTTTCATGAAGGAGAACAATTTTTCACAGGAATCTTGCTAAATTCTTTCTACAGGTTATTATAGGCAGGTACCTAAACTTAAATTTAAGTAAGAATAATGTGGTTAGGAAAGCTATTTGCAGGTATATGTTTCTAAGAGGATTTCTACAACATCACACAACCTAGAAAACAATCAATACTACTATTTCTACCTGTTTCTATAAGTTTTCTAAAATAAAAGAACTTTGCTTTTAAAACATCACTAAATGTTTATATTGGAAGCATGTGAAAACCAAGCCTAATTGCCTGAAAGTGAGACTCTATTACTTTAGAAAATGAGATGTCTAGCATCTCAAAATCGGGAACCATCCAGGCTTGAAAACTTAAGGATTTTGTAGGAAATGACTATGCCATTCTTCACAGAATCACAGAACCATAGAATCATTTAGGCTGGAAAACACCTTTAAGATCATCAAGTCCAACCATTAAAATTTATGCAATCACAGACAGCTCAGGCTGGAGGGGACCTTAAAGTATCATGCCATATGTCTCCTTGCCCTGAGGAGGATCAACACGAATATGATCCAGCTAGGACAGAACAGAATCATCCCACCAAATGCAAACTGAATCTAGGTCAGATATATGTATTAAGTATACCTAGTAGAAGTAAGAAATCATAAACCTTAACTGAACTGTTGATATTGTTAAACTCTTTTCAGGGGAACCTTGTGCAGCTTGAAGTGTAATCAAGTAGAAGGAAACTGCCCTTCAACAATTGCCAGAGCCCCAGAAGATACTCTCTTCCTATAGGCAACAACACTGGATTACAAATACCTGCAAATGCATACCTGATGTCCTGTGTCCATGTGGATTCCTAACCTATCCTAAACTTCACATAAGAAAAAAATGCACAAAATTTACAAGTATTATATGAACAAGTAAATAATCTCAAATTATTTTGAAAACACACTCATTCCATTGAGAGGCAAAAGTAATGAACATTTTGGAATAATCTCAGTTAGAAAAGGGAGCTCTTCCTTGAACATTGGATGTCATAGAATTCCAGATCTTCAAAAAGACAAGCATGCACCTTCAAGCATACACCAGATTCACACGGCAGTGACTTACACCCAACACTCACAGATTTAAGTGACTGATGATCTTGTTTTGCAAGTCATTTCAAGTGATGAAGGGTACTGCCTGCATGGAGTGTCATGTATAACTGGGACCTGAAGCACTGAATCACAATTAATAAAGTTCAGTTTATGAAACAAACACCACTGGAAACATACAAGGAAAAAATAAGTGGTGAAAAAAAGTAAAAATGCATGAACATCAAAATAGCATTGATAAGTTTATTTTCTATTTTGAGCGGTATGCTCACTTCTGCAGTCTCATTTGAATACATTTATAATTAAAGCTGATTAGTGGTTTATAGTAGAAAATTAATACAACTTTCAATTCTCATGATCATTTAAATACTTTTCAAGAGAAACAGGGGTTCCGCTTCTTCTCATTTAAATCTGTGCCTTGGGTGCACAAAATTAACCTTCACCTTACAGCGTTTGTATAAGAAAGGCTAAATTAACTTGTGAGCCAAAGTCAGCTGGTTCCTCCAGGACTAGAAGGATCTTCTCCTCTAGAGACTGTCCAGGCAAGGAGCTACCACACAGTTAGTTAGGACATGAACATACACAGTGAATAATCTGTTCTGGTCTAACTTCCCACATGAAAATTCTTCACACAATTGCTAGTGTGAAATATAACTAAAGTCTATTTTAAAACTGGAAGAAACCATAGCTCTGTAAATGCAAATTGTAACTCTGCAGTAAGCGCCTCTTCTGGATAAATCCCAATTTTTTTCTCATGCTTTCCATTTATAAACAAAATAAGGAAACTGGAGATTTGAAAAGGTCAAAGTCTTCTGTACATCAACATGCAATTCTCCAGCTAAGAGTACTGTACTCTTAACAACTCAGCTTAAAGTCTGCTGAGTGATTATTACCAGAATAATTTCTAAAAATAGCATCAATTACTAGATGCTGGGAGCAAAGAAAACCAGGTATGATTGCTGAAAAACAAGTCTGAAAAAAAGAACCTATGTCTTTTGTGCTTATTGTGACATGAGCCTTTAAGCATTTGATTTACTGAATTTCAGTTACCTACACAAAGACACACCACTCATTTGATATGCTATGTTTAAACAAAATGTTCCTTTTTTTTACGTTTTGTGAAATATGGAGTTTGTTTTCTTTATCCTAACCAGACTAAAGAATAACATTTAACAGTATATCAAGAAATAAAATAATAAGATACTGTGTTGCTATAGGAATCTTGAGAATTTCTGAGGACAAAAGTCACATCTCTCAGATTTCAATTGAATATTAAATATTAAGAGTAATTTGCATAAAATACAGTATTATTTTTCATGCATGAAAAAGTCACAGATGGAATCTGAAATAACTCATATCATATAAAAAAAATGTCCTACAACTCGATCAAGAACTAGAATAACTTGTTGATTAATAACACCAACTCCCGAGGTCTACTTTTTGTTTATTCTTTATGAAGAATTCTTTATGAAGAATGGGTAGAAGTGGGCTTCTAATGTTGCATGATTGTCTTGTGAAAACAAATGAATTTTCAAATATGTTCTTGAAGGCCACCAGACATGAACAGATACATTTTGTTTCTGGTTGCCAGGGGATACAGAAGACTGTTTTTACACAGTGAATCATCACTGCATTTAAAAAATGGTGTTAGCAGGAATTTCTGTCACTGACATGTGGATGAGTCTTGCTGTCACCTTCAATGATCCTGCAGTGATCTACAGTCCTGATGTAGGATGACATACTTGTTTTTTTAATTTTCAATAATTATCTATCCCTGTGGCCTTTACAAAGTACATATTGCCATTAATACACAGCAAAACTCATAAACATGATTACAAAGGGGTTGAAACACTTCTTTGGAACAACATGCTGTATAATTCACTACTTATTCCATTCTGTAATAACATATAGATTCAGAGTAAGATTTGATATGACTAGAGCCTCGTATGACATGATTTTCACCCAGCTAAATGACAGCTGAAGACTTTACAGACAATGGGGAAAAAATCTGATAATTTACTCTCTTTTAGTGGTTTCAGTCAGCGTTTTGACATGTGGGGTTTGTGCAAATCCACTTGTATGCCACATATGGGAGCTTCTATAAGAAGCAAAATCAGTTGCAGTTAATTTCCATTGAGCCACACAAACCTGGAGGATGGAAGGGAAGCCTTCAAAAGATAATTTCTCTGACATGAAAAGAACTATGTTACACAGAAATAAAATTTTGCAGCTTACTAAAGGATTGTGTCAATAAAAGACAGTTCCTGAAAAAAGTCTCAGTGGTATACTATCAACAGCAGTTTTGGTATCTGATTTCCATTAATACTTCTGTAATTTTGAATATTTTATTTTAAGAAAGACTAATTAATATATTTCTGTATGTAAACACTAACAAGACAGGCTTATTACAGCCTCAGTTCAGCTGATGCCTAAACTGCTTGCTGTGATGAGATGTGCTCCTAAACCAAAGAATCAGTCAGACGAACTGAGAACAAAGGCATTTTACTAGAACATTTTTGTGAGGGGGTGAAAAACCAGGAAGCCATATACAATAGCATCCTAATGGTATAATTGATTCCAGAAGAAACTACAACAGTGAACATAATTAAATTCAGAAGTATATCATTGCAAGGTATAGTTAGGCTAAATTGGTAGTAGGGTGACAAATAACATCACATGTGACCATATAGGGCTCCACTCTTGACCTACTCAGATTTAGTTTGAACAAAACATAACATATCTGGAGAAGATTATGAAAGCTCTGAGTTAACCTTTTATTTGACAGATTAATGTAGTCACATAACATAATTCAATTAGGTGTGAATGAAGAAGAAAAGGACAAAAGAATGATTGATGGCATCCAACAGTGTGCTGGTGAGACAGTCAGGGCATTCTATATTGAAGAAACCACTAAACAGTCAGAAGCAAAAGAACAAAATACCCACTGATGCCAAAAAGGACAAGACCTGAAGAAGAATGTCTCAACATGTGTGGCTGGCAGGTCTGAAATAGGGGGAATGGAGTATTGATTATAAGTTTGGGCTAGGAAGTAGTCACTAGAAACTGAAGGTTTATGAGTGAAGGAGGTGAAGGATGGACTTGAGGAAGAGTAGGACAACTGGAGAAGCAGAAGTCTAAGCACAGTCTAAGATGACTTTCGGTAAATCTGAAAGAAGCCATTAAAGTGGTCCAGTGGCTGTCTTCAGTTAAGACAGAAGACGTTAAAGGCTTGTCTTGTGACAAGTAAGACATGAAGAGGTTGAGGAGGACAAGCAGTAGGAAATGTTTTCTAGTAGGTTTTCTATCAAAAGCGAATTAAAATACAGTGGGCTGCCGGGGGCAAGTGGGGAGACTGGAGCGTGAGAACAAGTGAGGATCTTGACGTGGGCTGAACAAGGAACATATATAAGTGTCAAAAGAAAGGAATTATTTGGAAGACAGAGGTAGAATAAGGTAATGCACAGAGAAGGTTCTTCTCTCTGAACGGGCGAAAAAAGTAAGAAATAAAGCAACACACCACCCTCACTATTACTTGATTTGTTCCAGGGATGGACTTCTCCCCTTTCACAGTGTGCTACACAAACCACAATCTGAGACCAAAAAGGAAGAAACTCATACAAGAAAAGAGAAAGATCTTGCTATTCCTGGTTAGATAACCGCAGATTTCTTGTACAGTTCCATGTGTATGCTCTAATAGGATTTTTGCATGTAACTGTAATCCTGCTATACCTGCCAATAAATAATAAAATAAAGGCAAAACAAAATAAAGATTAAGTATTGAAATCAGCCCAAGACACTAGCCAATATGAAGGATATGAAGAATAAAATAATTTCATGTGCTTAGAAATTAATACAAAGAAAGCCAAACCAAACTAAAACAGACTACATTAATGCACGTAACTACTATTTTCCATCTTGACCAACAATTTTTTTAACTAAGAAAAAAAATCTATGGCCATCTGTCTATCTATCTATCCTCAACACATACACTCAAGTATGTATGATTCACTATCCACTGATATTCTAACAAAACATAAGAAGTGTTTTCATTTTCCTGCAGAAGCATTCTGTAAGATAGATGATAAAAGAGATAAAATTTGTCTTGTGAGACAGTTTACAGTGCCCAGTACAATATATAGACAAACACAATTAACCAGATAATTATAGATCGATTTCATTCCCCAGCAGAGTCCACTGTTTTTTTTCCTCTCAGTTAATGCATTGATATCATTTATATGCAAACCACTGAGTTTATAATACATATGAACATGGAAGACAATATTTTCTCCAAACCCAAAAAGCAAATAAAGTGTAATTTAAGACCAAAAAGTGTATCACAGAAAGGAATAGAAAACAGAAACCATGATAATTATTTGCCCAGGTATTGATGTCCTTAGCAAAATAACCCCATTTAGAGCATACAAAAAAAAGCACAAGTATTATGTAAAAGAGCTCTCCAATGTCTTGCAATAGAATACTAATACTAGACAAGTTCCCCACATTTCATTTACATAGTTTTGTTCTAACAGCTGAAGGGGAAACCTGTAAACTAAAGATCTTACAAATGCTGAAAGATTTCAATTTGTCTCATTGATTTGGCAGTACACAATTAAAGTTACTCACATGTCTGCACTTAATTGTTTCCAAAATTAGACCTCTGGGTACACACAAGACAGCTTGTAATGACACCTACAGGCAGCCTGCCTAATATTTTTCATTATAAAGAATTCCTGTGACCTTTTCTTGAAAGCTTTCATGCACACCCTCTTCTCTGCAGGTCTTTTATATTTAGCGCAGAAAAGAGCCTTGAACTGAGAAGTGACTTTTCTTTCTCTCAAGAAATCTTGCTGAGGTATAAACCACTTTAAAGTACAATTTCTCTACATTTTTTCACATTCCTTGGGAAACTGCTGGTAGTCTACTTAAAACAGTAACCCATCACAGCAAAAATCATACAACTAAGCCCACTGCACTACAAAAGTACTACTGGGTGATACTAAATCCACAAGTGTATAGCTGCGAGCTGCCAGTGAGAGGAAATTGTCCATTTGCTGTATGATACAAACCAGTTTCTACCAGGAAATAAAGAACTTTTCACCTGAGTTGAACCATAAAGAAAAATTGATAGTAGCAGAAAAAAGGTCCTTAAAATGAAATTGCACCAAGGACACCACACCTAGATTATATGGACTGACATGTGACCTTTGTTACCTAGAACTGTAGTAGCACATACCAGATGCAACACCTGCTCTCACAAAAAAAACGTTTGAAATTTACATAGATGCCTCAACTATCTGACAACGTTCTTCAGTGGGCAAAATAACTAAGACTAGGCTCATGTATTGGGTCTGGCTGAGCCCCGTAGCAGCCCTCACAGCGCTGTGCTTGTATCAGCAGCTAGAAAGGTGGTGACAACACAGCAGTGTTTTGGCTGCTGTAGAGCAGCGCTCGCACAGCATCAGGGCTGTCTCTCCAGCCTTCCTCCCCGGCCCTCACCAGTAGGCTGGGGGTGGGCAAGGTCTTGGGAGGGGATGTAGCCGGGACAGCTGACCCAAAGCGACAAAAGGGGTATTCCATACCATATAACATCTGCTCAGATATAAAAGTTAAGAGAAGGAAGGAGGACGCGGGGGCATTAGTTTTGACGTTTGTCTTCCAGAGCAACTGCTGCACATACTGAAGCCCTGCTTCCTGGGAAGTGGCCCAACATCGCCTGCTGATGGGAAGTAGAGAATAATATCTTTTGTTTTCCTTTGCTTCTGGGCATGTGATTTTTGCTATTGCTTCATTAAACTGCCTTTATCTTGACCCACAAAGGGTTTTTCAATCTTATTTTCTCCCCTCCCTGTTCTGTTGAGAAGAGGAGTGATAGAGCAGCTTGGTGGGCACCTGGCATCCAGTCAAGGTCAACTCACCACAGCTTGAAAGATAGATAAATGTTGTGAAAGCATGAAAAGAAACCATAAAGCTCTGTTATTATGGTGTAACATTACTCAGCAGTCACTAACGAATAGGCTCATTTATTCAGCACTATAAGTGTTCTTCCCTTGCTCTTCTGATACACAAAACAGATTAACTATGACTCCTTCTCAAGACAAAAGTGGTCACTATCAAGCCTTGCCTGTTGATCCAAAGCCAGACAGTGATATTGCAGGCTCAGGGTCTCAGGTCTGCGCTGACTGGAAAACATACCTGATTCTGTCATTTTGCATTCCCAAGTGACAATCTTTCTGGAAGCATCACTGAGGAGAGGACAAGCTACAGGAGGACAGAAAGGAAGCCTGCACTAGGAAGGTGATGGACATTGATGGATGTGGCTGCAGACAGACCACATAGCTCAAGGTGGCTTACATGCCTGTTTGAATGCGCGAACTTAACAACTTGGTAACATACAGTCTGTTTGCTAGAGGTATGCTAAAGCTATGATTTCCATTTATAGCAGAAGAGGCTAGAAATAGTTATTGACACCAATACAGCCATGGTGATAGCATTTAATATGATTAATAGTTCATGTTGCCTACTCTAACCACCACTCTGAACATTAACCTTCCTCCTGCTTACCCTACAAACAGCACGGTGGCACAGCCCACAAAAAACCCAGCAAAAACCGAACTGCATGTAGCACAGTAGAAACATTGTATTTGTGCCTTCTCTCTTTAAAGCATGAACAAAAGTTGCCTTCACTTCACAATTTATGCGAGTAGAAAATACTGCAATAGTGAATCTAACTCCCTTGTCCAAAAAACCTGCACCTCTTCTCAGAAATTTTACTGGCATCCTAAGAAAACCCTTCTACAAGATCAGATACGCACCAGCAAATACGTAAATGATTTTCAGCAAAAAGATTCCTCAGTTTTTCAAGTAGCAACATAAACTAAAACAGAAGACAATGTAACACTGCTTTATAACTTGCCTATAAACCACCTTTTTCCTCCTTTCCCCTGAGACATTCGTCACAGTATCTTTAGCATCTCCGTGAAGAATAGGCTAGAACATAACACTGTTTACGCATGGTGTTGCATATATATTTTTAAGTCTCGTGAACTGGTCTATTAACAGATGTGCAGGACACTAATACACTGTTTTCGTTTAAGACAAAGTTTGTATTTCACTGCCTTGAAATTACTACGCCAGCAAAAAGCATTCAAGTTGAACTGCCCCCTTAGTGGTAGCTATAGGGAATGAAAGAAACTGGGAAAGCATGAATAGCAGTCTGCAATCAAAATAAAAGTATATGTAGAACTCCTGTGTATTTTGCAGACTACTCAGAAATTACAGGGCTTTCTTTAGAACCAGAAGTAGTCAAGGGGGAAAAGATCCAAGTTAATGCATTAAGTCTCCAAAGCAAGCAGTCTTAAGTGAACCAGCACAAATCATGGATTTTGGGGGAGGGTTTACTGCCCTATTGTTTCTGCCCCATAGAAATTTTGGGGAACAAAGGAGACCTGTAAAGGGGGCAAGTTTAGAAGCAGAGGCCAAAAACCTGCAAGTCTTTATGCTTTGACCGATTCCTACAGTGTGTCTGAGCAGTTCTTCAGATCTGCAAAATGAAGAATTAGACTCAAGTATCAATTATGTGGTATAGATTCAAGCACTCTTGGGTAGTGCCAGGGAAACAAAGAGAGTATGCCAGACTGACTACTATCCTAATCAATGCAGATCAACTCAAATAAACTGAGTAATAGCTGCTTATGCCAAAGCTGAATTGAGCAAACACCTTCAGTCTGCTTCTTAGCTAACAAGCACTTACTGGTTCTTGTCTGTAAGCATTTCAGAGACTCAAAACCAATAGCCCTTACCCTACTTTTTATCGTGTTGATTAAGACAGGGCTAAGTACGGTATAACAAAAAAAAAAGAGATAATTAAGCCTAGTACCAATTAATTTATTTTCACAACAGTCTATGACAGTAACATTCAAAGAGTAAATAGAAGTCCCATGAGTTAAAGACTCTGGGGCTGATGCAGGCACTAATCTTGTATTTGCCAATGTCTCAAATCCAAGCTTCACCCACACAATCTTTTTTCACCCTTATCGGCTTTAATCACTTGCTCACAGACCATAAACAAAGAGCTTACCAAGAAAAATAAACAATAAGAGCAATGCAAACATATCACTCTAATATAAACACTTTCTCCCTGACAACAACTTATTTCACAGAGATTACAGGCTAAATTAGGAAACAACAAAAGAGAATTAAAGCAAAATCTAACAGGCTGGGTGTAAAAAAATCAGAAATACACCAGTGGTCCATGCTAACTACACAGCTATCGTAATATACTTTCATATCCTCATATCTCAGTAGGGCATTAGAGCTTTCTGTGAGATACTGGGTTGTTTTGTACTGAATATTGAAAATGTTAATGTGATAACTAAAGTTATTGTTGACCCTCTCTGAGCAGAAAGACTAAATCACTGATATCTACCCCTGAATTGTCACGGAGAAAAAAGAAGCAAAGGGAAGGGATTATAAAGCACTACAACCCCTTCATCTCCTGCTCAGCTCACAAAGCAGCTTGTTTGAGAAGTGGTTAGGGAAAGTTAATGATACACTGCATTTTTCTGCAGCACATATGGTGAAAAAGTTTTAAGGACTGACAAATTTTGAGATCCCAAACTCAAAGACATAACCTACAAGCCATAAAGGAGGACCATGCTGATTCTCATCTCAGCAAATCTAGATACTTGTAAAGTTAACATGAAGTGTGCAGCCTTAACTTGCAAAGGGTGATTAGTTAGCTTAAGCTCTTTCCAAACTAATATTGCACAATATCACAACCACACTCATTTTCTCAGGCTTTGGCATGACATTCTGCACACTTCCTCCCAGAGTTTGGCAGTCTTTCCTCCAGCACCTGTTTCTTGTAAATTGTAAAACTTCTGCTCTGCTCCTCTCTCTGAGGACAGTCAGAGCCCTGTTCCAACTGTTCTGGGCCATAGATGTAGCAGAGCCTTTTCTCATACTTTGTCCTCACTTCCACCCAGTTTTGATTTTTTAAAAATCCCTCTTCGTTTAGTCACTAACAATACTTAACCATTTGAGCAGACCCTATTCAAAAAGCTCAAAAAAACCTTACTAAACAAATACACAGCAGCATGTAAAACCTATAAATTCTATTGACTTCTTGACATGCAAGTAGGTCTGAAAAATGTAGACACAAAGGAAAAAAATGAAAGCAAATAGCTTTCATTACAGGAAGTTCTGATGCCCTAAAGGTGCTCTCTTGACTGCTTTCGATTGCAGATGATGGTCTTAAGCATGTATTAAAATCGTTGTGAATTTCAAGGATTGCCTGAGAGGAACATGTATTCAGGTTTTAGGCATCCCTGACACAAATCAAAAGCACAAATATTTCAGTCAGGACGGATGCTTTCAGTCAAAGTTTTTAAATAAATATATCTTAAAAAAATTCCTTTCTCGATGACAAAATCATTTAGAAACTTCTCTTCTATCAAAATTCCCCACTCAACAGGTGACGCTAGTGTATCAGAAATAAATGCAGCACAATTCAGCACATATGCATGCACAAGAAGGGCCATATCAAACTAAATAAAACCCCACAGTTGTGAGTACTTATAAGGTCTGATGCTCTACGCAAGCCATTCTGTCACTGTCTTGTGTTTAGGGAAACTCTTGATACAAGGTCAAAACTACTAGTTTGACTGAAGTCTCTAAATGCAAACCTTGACAATAAATTCCTAAGGAAGAAGAAAAAGGGCTGGAGATAAAGACAGAACAGAAGTAGGAAAGGAAATCAAGTTCCAGAAATTTTCTACCTTGCAGCAAAGTTCCTTATGAAAACAAAGGCTTACAGAAGGGAGTAGAGCATTGATTCTTTTAATTAAACGGCTTTGCCTCCAGCTACTGGTAGCTGTTAGTATCATTATTGATATGGTATTTCCTTCCATCATACATCCCACCTTTTAATATTTTATTAGGTTTATGTGGCAAGGTTTTGGTAGCGGGGGTGGATGTGGGTGGGTGCTGTACAGGGGACTACTGTGAGAAGACACAAGAATATGCCCCCATGTCAAACAGAGCCAGTTCCAGATGGCTCCAAGACAGACCTGTTGCTGGCCAAAGCTGAGCCCATCAGCGATGCTGGTGGTGCCTCTGTGATAACGTATTTAAGAAAGGGTAATAAAAGCTGTGCAGCAGCTGTGAAAGAGCAGTGAGAATATGTGAGAGAAACAATTCTACGGACACCAAGGTCAATGAAGAAGGAGGGAGAGGAGGTGCTCCAGGTGCCAGAGCAGAGATTCCCCTACAGCCTGAGGTGAAGATCATGGTGATGCAGGTTGTCCCCTTGTAGCTTGTGGAGGATCACATCAGAGCAGATACCCAACCTGCAGCCCACGGAGGTCCCCATGCTGGAGCAGGTGGATGTGCCCTGAAAGAAGCTGAAGCCAGTGGAGAGCCCATGCTGGAGCAGTCCATTCCTGTAGAACTGCACCCTGTAGAAAGGACCCCCACTGGAGCAATTCTTGAAGAACTGCAGCTTGTGGGAAGGGCCCATGCTGGAGAAGTTTGTGAAGGACTGTATCCCATGGGAGGGACCCTGCGCTGGAGCAGGAGAAGAGTGTGAGGAGAAAGGAGCAGCAGAGACCCACACCTCCCCTTCCCTGTCCCCCTGCACCATGCAGGGAAGGAGCTAGAAAAGTTGGGAGGACATTGAGCCTCAGAAGAAGAAGGGGTAGGAGGAAGGTGGGTTTTGTTTTGCTTTATTCCTCATTATTCTACTCTGTTAAAATTAACTGGCAATTAAATTAAATAAATTAATTTCCTCAAGTCAAGCCTGCTTTGCCCATGATGGTAGTTAGTAAGAGATCTGCCCTTATTTTGACCCATAAGCTTTTCATTGTATTTTTCTCCCCTTGTCCTGTTGATGAAGGGAGGGTAATAGAGCAGCTTGGTGGGCATCTGGCCATCAGCCAAGGTCAACCCACAACAATATTGCACCATATGAAAAGAATCAGTATTAAGAACCTACAGAGCTGAAGAAATTCTGGTTTGCTGTGGAAATATTGGAATAGACCCTCTTTATTTGGAAAGATCTTTGACAGAGCTCCAATTGACAGGTGTCTGCTTTCACCATCAGCTACACAGGAGATAACAACAAAATAATATTTGAAAGGAATGATGTCCAAAGTGGATGCAATGTTGAGCATCATTCCAAGGGAGAGTATCTAGACAGATGGCCAATTGTATATGAGTGAAAAGGAGTGACAACATGAAATTGTGAAGAACATCATAAAAATAATATTGATAAAATTTCAAAGACTTAAAAAACTGTTCCTCATGAAAAATAAAAAGAAAAGGCACTATTTAAGGAGCATAATGTGTGAAAACTAAACATCAAAATGATTAAGTTTAAAGAAATCAAAGTGCAAAAGTATATCTTCTGTAACTCATCAACTGAATCAGAGTTCATTTTCACCAGCATACTCAAGACACCAGTCTTGAAAATTAATTTTAGAACTAAGGGCCTCAAATGCATGTTGACAAGATTCTTTTGTTATATGCACTGGAAGAGCAGCAAGGACTGACTATGTAGTGGACCAGAACATTATTATATGAGGTCTATAAAAACAGAATCAAAAGATCAGGCCTTACAGTAGTTAGCCATAAACTTGTGCACACAAAGATAAAAAAGGAATGAGGCTTTTAAATTCTGTCTTGTTTTGAAAAACCATTTTTTTTAATAAGGAGTGAAATAATCCTGCAGTTTCCCCCTCAACTTCATCAGCACCTACTAAAGTTTAAATTTTAGTTTATTTCACCAGTACAAGCCCAGGATCTGTAAGTGTTCTCAGACAACTGCAGCTTACACACGATTTACAGAATCTATACAATATGTATAAACAATAAAAAAAATACATCATCAAAATGCATGACAATGTGCAGCTATTTTATGTAACATCCATAATTCATATACCCAGCAAATAATGGGACCAAGCTAATGTATAATGTGACATTGCCTTGACTCTGCCTTAAAAGAATAATGAACATTCCAGTTCATTTTTCCTGTCACATAAGCACATTCACGTTGCATTTATAACCTGGCTTCTACACATAAATCTGTTATTGCCTTACTTCTGCTACACGTCTACATCCTAGGGTATATAGCTTATGGTTATTATTTTTAATTGTTCTGTTCAAATACAATACACTCATAAGACTTCCTAGACTTTACTATTTATAGAAATAGACCCCAATTCCTCAGCAGGTCAGCTTTCATTTCCTCTCAGTCTTGAACTGTCAAGACTAAAGCCTTATAACATTCTGAAAAGAAGAGTGCGGAGTGAATGATGTAATTGTAGTTAGACTACTTTTTTTTCTTTAAGACATCCAAATATGCTACAGCTGTGTAGCAATATAACTTTACTGCACAAATGCACCAAACACTCCATAACTCAAAGAAAATGCCTTATCTTCACCAGAAACCTTATTTGGAGAAAAGGCAGAGTCTTCCAACAGAACAAAAGGAAATTTTCTTTCTTTCAGCAACAGAAGTCTTTTTCAGTGGACATCTAACAATCCTTAATTCATCAATCTTTTGTGAAGGATGGTGCCCTTAATAACTGTGATCAATAACATAATCAATGATAGAAGAGGGAAAAACTACACATCAGATGAGTAAATGCCTCCAGGTTACAGGAACAAAATAGGGAGGTGTGGTGAAAATTTATTAAATTGATTGCTGCTTATGACAAGGTCTTCGTCTTTAATTAGGAATTTTTTCACTTGGGCAGGGAGCTCAGGAAGCTCAAGGACAACTTTAATGAGCCAGTGGTGTTTGTCCTGAGACCCCTGAACAAGCGAGATATGAGCAGGACCACCCAGACAATAAATATTGCAGGCAGCTGTGTCTTGATGGTAACTCCACCACACTCGAGTATCTGGCCAACATCCCTGGCATGTGTGAACCTTATGAATCATGAGACGGTGCATGCCTGCACTTAAAAGTTTACATACACTAGGTGTGTAAACTATTTTTGGTTTTCACTGAGCATAAAGGCAGGCAAGCTTCACAACTGGGCCAGAAGCCTCACCTATGGCTGGATGCACCGTGTAGGAATTTTCCCAGTTACCAAGAGACTCCTGGCGCCAGCTGGCTTCCCAGTCAAAGTGTTGGCCTGCAAGGTGGTAACTGGTGATGTATCTTTTTCTTAGTCTCTATAACGCTTTACAGTAATGATTTGATGCTTCGCTCCTTTTTATCATATTGTACATAATAACTGCTACTGTTTCCTTCTATCATATTACATGCTATTTTCCTTTATTATATTGTAATATAATAAACTGCATTTATTCTTATAATTGATTTGGATTCATTTTTGCTTGGTATCCAGTCAACCAGCAAAACAGAAGGGTGGGAGGCAGGGAAGGAAGGAAGGTGAAAGTAAAGCTGCTGTCAGCAGCTTTGAGGGACATAAAAAATACAAGAAACTTGATCGTAAAATTGATCTTAGAATAAGAGGGAAAAATCAGTAAAAAAAAGAACAAATGCTTCCATAGAAAGCACTCCCAAGAACTATGGACTATACAGGTTCCCTTAGCAGGACACATCAGATTGGTAAGAAGAGCTGTGAGTTTCAAACCACAGAGTTTAGCACAGGGCTATTCAGGAGGCACACTATGAAGGGTGGCTTTCTGCTGCTTTTCAGTTCTGCTTGATGCCAAGTACTTCTAGAAATTCCACTGACGGCCTCTGTGTTTGTAGTTAATGCATTGCAGGATGGTTTCCAGACAGTGCTGGGGGGGTTCATATAACTTGCCCACAAAACTAGTATGTATTTTGGGAACAGAAAGTGCTGTGGAGAATCATATTTGATCATGGAGAAGCTTATGGGGATTATAAAGAACAAGGGGAGAGCTGATGCTGAAAATGCAAAGTTGTGCATAGTTAAGACAGATTCTCACTCCTCCTGGTGAGGGGAAGGAAGCAGACTCTTCAATAAATTTGTATGCATATATTACTTTATCTTCCTACTTCAAGTCAATTAAATTCACTTGAAACCTTAAGTCCTGTGGGTTGGCCATTTCCTAAAACCTGCGTATCACTACTACATCAAAATAAAGGCTATGACAAAATCTCTGCTGGTTAGTATAGAAACTGCACATTATGGAATATTTTTCATTTCTTTAGAAAGCTGAGACTGAATTTCAGTGACCAATTTAATGCTTCAGACCAGGAGAAAAAGCAGTAATTCTCCCAGAATTGATGAAACTGCCAAATGAATGAGCATATCAGCTAGAGGCATTTCTCCTTAGGTGGAAGTTAATGAAGTCAAGATCCTGACTTAGGTATTAGACTATGTTCATAATACATGACCTGCAGTTTGCTAAGTGCCAAGGGAAAACTGAAAGGCAAGACAGACCAAAATAACATTTTCTAAGATCCCTGTTCATGAAACAGGGAACTTAAAATTGTTCTTCTATAAATAGGATTTCTGAGGTATTTTTTGCTTTTTTGGTACTCATCTCACTGAAAAAAGGCTTATTAACTTCCAATTAAAATATATTAATGTTTTACTTAAAGCCAGCTGTCTGCTTTCCACATTAGCCTAGCACAGCGATCCCAAATAATTTCTGCAATGCATTAAATTACTTCAGTATTTTTATGGTAACTTTTCTTGATGTGTTAGTCACTCCTAAGAAGATAACTTACATAAAAAGCATTGCATTAAATACAGAGATAGTCCCTGGATCCAGAACAAAAAAAAACAAACAAAAAAAGAAGACATTTCCTTCTTAGACAAGTGTTGAACAAAGACCAATGCAAAATCACGCTCACTGATACTCACATGATGCTTGTTGGATTTTTTTTCTCTCTCCCTGAACCAATGAATCTTGGATACTTTTCTGCACAGAAGAACAACATTGAAGGGAGGAATGGAAAGCATTCACCTCCTGCCTTCATGAGCCGCTTGCTCAATTGCCAGAAGTGGGTCTGAATTTCCTTGGGTACAAAAAGAACATAATCACAGGCTTCCAGCATCCCTCCCACCCTGCTGTTGTCAAAAGAGAGGCGCCACTGCTACCACTTTCTCTGGCTGTTTACTAAAAAGATCATTAGTGGGACTCTTGAGAAGACACAGTTTTATTGGTGTTTGGCAAACATGACCATGGAAAACATGTATGAGAGAGACCGTTGAGTGCAATTAGATGAAGATGCGTTTCATTTCCCAAGCTTAAGCTAGACCTTGCATGAGCAAGGGCAGTAATCTGGCAACCTCATAATACGGTAGACAACATTTGCTAGACTCCATTTTAACATTTCAGCAACAAAATTCCCAAGTCACTCTTAAATGATTTAAGTTTCTTTGAATCTGGACCATTAACAGTTCTGCATGATCAGTAAGAGCTAGATTCATAAAAATAGAAGTGCTTACAACTGTATGAACATATTTGGAAATGTTGAAATATATATGTAAATATCTGTCAGCGCCTAATCAAATAAAGATTTTTGCTTTTCCACATGACTGGCAAACTGTACTAGCCATTTGGCAGGGCACATGCTGGATTCAAAACATGCCGACATAGTCCAAACTCAAGTATGCAATAAAAATAAGTTTAGTAATATTCCCAGTTACAAAGTTACCCACTTAAAATGGATAACAAATTCAAAGCCAAAATGAGATTTGCTAATACAGCACTATACAGGCAACGGTATGGACCTTGCCACGTACAATATTTTACAAGAACATGAGTAATTTTGTGTGCACGCACACACACACATGTATATATATATAATGCACATTAATATATACATACACACACACTGATGCACATATATAAGTTTTAAATGTTTTTCATACTTCAACATATGTAACACCTATAAGTCAAACATTATTGCTTCTTTGTTTTATCTCAATTCAAAACTTGAAGTGCTTCTTGGTTTTGAAGTTAAATCTGATAACCTTGAATGCATCTGGTTTTCCTTATTGTTAATAATAGTTACATAATTAAACTGCTTTGAATGTCATCCAATTATATCTCAAAACACACTAAGATTTTGTGCTTTGGATTTCAGATTTGACTTAATGCAAATTGAGATGAAAATAATTTACTGAAGGGTCAGTAGGTGTTCTTATAAATAAGTAACTACCTACTTAAACATCTGCTCGAATTTCTGTTATACTTTATGTGGATGCATTTTGGTTTTACTTTTTTGTTGAACAGTCAGCAGTAGCCAAGATAGATCTGAACCCTGTATTCTTTAAAAGAAATCCAGAAATAAAGATAGATCTTCTTTCTAATAGTGCCTAATCACTACACTACATTCATATCATTTACACATGTCACAGATAAAAAAACTTCATAACAAAATCTCACATGGGTAGACAGGCATGCCAAGGTAACTTCATGCCATCACATGGAACCACAGTAATGTGGAGATCTGGTTGTGAACTAACCATTGCAAGCCTAGTTCAGCTTGTTTGAAAACCCAGATTTCAGAACTGTCACTACTTTGGCAGGGCAGTTCAGAAGGAAGCAAGCACTCTTCAGGCACCAGGGAAGTCTACGTCAAGCCTGAGGCATTCTCCAGGCTGGATTAACAGACTGATGCATGAAGCTCTGCAGAGAGCAACACTGCAAAGATAACTTTGATACACTTCTGGTGAAAGAAAAAAGCCTCCTGTTTTTGCAAGGGTGTTACATAACAGTTTTTAATTCCTGAAATAAGTAATAGTTATTTGAGAAACAGAAATGAGAAGCATTTCAGGGCTAAAAAAGGAAGAGTTGCTTTTAGCCTAAATATTACCATCGCATTAAAGAATACTTTCCATTGCTTTGAAACATTAACCTCGGGATAGACGAGATAGGGTTTGGTTTATTTCTTGTATATATTATTGTAAAGAGTAACCAACCAGGGCAAATTTTTCCTGATTCTCTGGAGGGTTTCACAACCTGCATGTAACTCCCTCTAGTTCCAGGTAAACAACTATCAATTTTGCATCATTACTTTACAGGTAACATTTTATACGCAATACTAACAAACACTTAGCACTGAAGTGCAGTCACTGGTGTGACTGCAATATTGTCATATTTTGACATCTTCAGACAGCACTCTTAATTTTTAAGAGGTGGGCAGATTTGGCTGTATTAACATATTTATCATAATTTCCAACAATGTTTTCCCCAAAAAGATGCTTCACTACTGATTTGCTGAACATAAAAGAAGGGAAAAAGAAAATACAAGGCTCTAGACAGATAATTAGAATGATAAGCAGTCCTTCCTTTCTTCCTTGTGTTACATTAATTCCTACAGGTTGAAGTTGAAACATGATGCTTATAGTATTGATGTGCATATAAACAGATTCCTGGTTAGTAGGCAGGCCTTTCTTCACAAAATCATAAACTGAGGTCAGTGTTTCAGAACAGAACAATCACTAATATTACTTCCTCCTCAGACAAACAAATCAAATTAAGCAGTGTTTGCACCCCATTGACTTCCAAAAGATTTTGAAACAGGCTCACATGCCACTTTAAACAAAAACATTTTTGACAATTGCATGGAATATACATGCGGCCACATAGCTGGTAAAGAACACTTAGTCGACCTCCATAGTATTTCAGATCATACTCTGTGCAACTCCATGAATTCCAGAGAAGAAATCTGAAAATAAGCCAGGCTTTGAGTAGTGATTCCAAGACTAGCCCACCCTATCACCTCTGCTTTGACTTTCCACTCTCCCATCTCAAAAAGACAGAGGAACAGACTGCTTTAAGTTAAATTCAGTGTAACATTCAGCTCTGGCTGTCAGCAATTTAGAAAACAAACTAAAAAGGGTCTTTGGGACAGTTCTCTAGCATATAGGCTTTATTTTCAATGGACAAGCAGAAATTAAAAAGCATTTTCCTACCTCACTATGACGTTTATAATACAGGAAGGTAAGCAAATCAATCAGAAATTAAAAAAGACAAATAGATTAAACAAGTAACTACTGCAAGCTCATACTATCCAGAAAAGCTACTGAAAATTTTACTTCTGATCAATTTGATGGACTGGCTTGGACTGAGTGCTGTCATTAGCCAGTATGCTACCCAATGCTAATAGTATATGCTTATTCTAATCAACCAATACCATCTGGCTGCTGGAACGATCCAGGTTAGAGGAGAGTGTACCTTACAAACAGACACAAGGAGAGGTGAGCTGGCATCAGGAGGCTCAGAGCTTAGTCCAACCTTACGCCTACTCCCTCCCCCAGCGAAGAGCCTAGCTTTGGCTTCAGCGCTTGAACATATCCCCAGAGAGCCTGAGCCAGTTACAGTTTTCAGATCAACATCTCAGCTACTGCATAATTTCAAGACTGGATTTAGGAGACTGGTTTGGGTCCAATTCTCAGAATAAATGTAAAGAAACTATGTGCACAAGTGCAACTTTCTTGCTTTATATTACTTACAGATAAATAATCATGAGGGTGACTCAGAACAATGCAATACTGATTTAATTCAATAAAACTATTTTAATCAAACAACAATTGTGTGCAGTATTTAGAAAGACTAGGTAAGCAGAGAGATTTAAAAGAAAAAGCAAGATGAAAGGTACTTCAGGAGCTGTGAGGCAGACAACGGGATTTTATGGGCAGCTGCTGAGAACCTAGAGCTACGTGTCCCATAAAACTAGCAAAAGTTAGCACTTATTCTTGGATATAAATATAAACTGAACTATGTTTGCTTTTTCAGAATGCAAGTTCTTTACTCCTGAATTGCTGGAGACTCCTAAATTATAATTAAGACAACTCACACTGAAAGCTTCTTTTCCATGAATATCCTACACATTATTTTAGACTTTTTTTATTTAAAAAGCTTTGTTGGCATTTTTCTAAATTCTATTTTATGCCACATTTTTCCTCAAAACGTAAACCATTTTTGCTCTTTTGGTAAACTGAAGTGAATACATGAGGCCTCTGTTGTTTGCAAGATGAAAAGTGATGGTATAAAATAAGAGACAGTTTCAGGACTTCTTGACAAGCAACACTAAACCTACGATTTCTTAATTTTCCCAAACTGCAAATGGTATAGGCAAAGCAAAAGACATCCAAGCTATTATTATGTCACACCGAATGATAGCAAAGGGCACTATGGCAAGCTGAACATAAAATGCATCCTTCATTTCAGCAAACAAGCCCTGTTTAGTAAAGATGTGATATCCTAGCATAACACTAAAAATGAATGGAAATTATACTTATTTTTCAGGATCAAGAATAAAAGATGCCATCACAGAAACACAGCATCTTCTAATTTATAGTAATTTATACCCATAGATTCCAGATGGAGGATAAAAAAAGCTTTTCTATACACATACACAGGAAAATGTCATTGCTGAATGCTTCCAATTTCACTTGATTTATGGGGAAACACTCTATTATCTTCCAGGAGCCACTATTCTGAAATATTTAAAAAAAAAAAAAAAACAAACCAAACATTCAGGATATCCATCTTGCCTACATGGATAGTATGTGCTGTGAGATAGATCTAGTTCATAAGAAGAGGGAAAAAAGCAAAAAAAAGAAGCAACAAAACCACTTTAGGGATTCACCTGAAGTAAGGGAAAACCCATAATATGCATCACTCCAGGAAGTGTTACTTCTCAGACTGTTACTTCTTCCCAGGTAGCTACCAGGCAATGGGAAAGAGAATGGAAAGGAGGAGGAAATTAGGAAGGAAGATTGTTGGTGGCCCACACTTGCTTCTGTATTAAATTACAATGAAAACCAGGACACAATTTCTTTCAACGTTTTTGTACACTGAGAAAAATCATTATCAAAAAAGCCAATGCTTCCCGTGTTATCTAAGGAATAGGAGTGGGTGACAGAGCACATGCGGGTATGTGAATGTGCATGTACGTATGCACAGAAGGTATGATGTGGATTCACACTGCCTAACAGCTTGTTTGTATGGCATGAATCTAGTTTTTCTCACTATTGGGGGAAGCAGAGAACTTTGTCAGGAGACGTACCAGTGTTCAGACTCTTACGAATAACACATTAGTATGTTGCATGTCATGGTCTGATGCTTGCTTGCTGAGCTGCTGTACCTGGAGGCGGGAAGGTTGCCCCTGGATCCCTCTGGAAGGTACCAGCCCTCAGAAACACAAACCTATCCCAGCTCACAGACAGCAGCTGGGAAATCATGTGCCTTTACAGAATGCCAACTGGTTGGTTTAAAACCACTAATTCATCTTAAGAAAGGCAGACAGACAGGAGCTTCAGATGTGCCAGGCAGAGATTGGGACAAGCCAACTTACTTCTTCACTAGCTTGGATTTTGTTCCGATGTATCAGTTACAACTTTTGGCCTGGTTTCTGGCCTTCACCCAACCTAGAGGCATATAAGCTATTTTAGATATAAAATTGCTTTGCACTACAGGGTATTAGTGAGGCTAGAGAGATGCATATGATGAATGTAATTGCTAGTGGGAAATCCCAGAGGGTTTTTGACCTTGTTGCTAATTTTTTTTTTTTTTTCTTTCTTTGGGAATATCCTGAAAAGATCACACAGCTGGGAGAACACTTGCTTCAGAAAGAAATGATGAAGCAATTTATTCATTATGGAACTAATAGCTTCAGAGGCTAAAGAGTTTATGAACAAGAACATTAAAAAGATCTTGGTACCAATACATAGGAAATTATTAATAGCAGTCTGTTCAACTTAAAATCTAGTAGGGCTTAATCTCCCTTGAAAAAAAAAAAAAAAAAAAGTCTTGGAGAGGACAAATCGGCAACGTACTATGCCAGAGTTCTGCAGAAACACAGACAACGAAACACAGACAACATGAGGTGGGGAGCACCTGCTGCATTGCAAGTAACACCATTCACCATAGATAAAAATAACGGAACTGAAACAACTCCAGTGAGTTTGTATAATTCACTTGCATATTTCTTTCCAAAAATGAAAAGGAAAGTTCCTTAGGCCAATGCAGCATTGAAGCCATAGGGAACGCTGTACTGAAATCACTGTTGTTCAGCAGGACACCTCCACCCTCAGCATTCAACAAGCTAATCTGGGCACTGCCAGCAAGAAGGCTGGAGCAGCCTGAATGTCATGTCGGCACTAAGGCTGCCTTAGAGCCCGTTCAAACTCTCCGGCAGCTTTTGAAGCTCACTTTGTGCCTAATGGTGTAGCAGCCACATTATGAGCTACTTCAAGGTTAAAACAAGCTCCATTGCATCTACACAAGCTGCAGCCACTGCACTGCAGATATATCCTATGTCTGGTCCTTTCCACTTTGGTGTTGACAGTTCTTTTAAACAGGTTTGTATTTTTTGGTGTGTAGAGCTGCTCTGAGGAAGTTATGTCTCCTACACAGTAAGGAGGATTAACTGGCTAAGGTAGTGCCCCTTCACCTGGTGTTCAGAGAAACTGCTAAAAACAAGTGTTAGACAAAAAAAAAAAAAAGGAACAAAGACTAACAGAAAATGTAATAACACTCCTTGGGTAACCACGAGGAACGCTCCAAGCTTCAGTGGAGCTTGGCACGAGATACAGTGATAAATATGTATTCACGTAAATCATTATGCCCACACTGATAGGTAACACTTTACCCCAGTTGCCTATTACACGGAAGGTATCTCAATATCCTCTTGCAGAGCCTCAATAAAAGGAGCATCAAATGGAAGGTTTAATTTTTCATCATTGTACGAACACTCTGATTCCCACAGGAGTCCTCTCTGCAAAGGCAGGTGGATTGTGCAGTCAGAGAAACGCAGCAGACCTATGCCTTGTAATGAAATCAAACAGCTCACTAAATCTAATACAGACTCTAGCTGAAATTTGAGCTTCAAAAGCAACAGCCCACAACTACAGATATTAAACCTAGCAGAAAAGCACCGATGGTGCTGTTAGATATACTATTTTAGTGTCATTCTTGCCTCACATGAAAAGTTTCTTCTGAAAGACAGAGCCAGGCTGTGTGGGCTTGATACTGCCATTAAGTCTTGTAACTGCATTATTTTACTGCATGCTTAACAATGCTTAAAAATGGAGATTTAGGTTTTCTTGTCTAAAAGGTAAGGAAACCTCCATATAAGCTCGATTTTATTTCTTTGCTTATGGTTTGGTTGGGTTTTTTTTAATGCCGGTTCAAGACCTTTTCCTTAAAAAGAAAGGCTACAACACTGAAAGTAGCATAAGGGAAAACAATTTTCTTTTTTTTTTTTTTTTTTTTTTTAAATGGAAAATAGAAAAAATACCTTAACCAC
>JAVJGI010000001.1:75104062-75117782 GCA_035590275.1 Ibycter americanus
AAAAATTAAAGTTGCATTAGGGAAAACAATTTTTTTGTTTTTTTTTTTTTTTTTTTTTTTTAATGGAAAATAGAATACATACCTTCACCTCAGTAGCCCTACTGCAGCAAACATATTTAGAGCAAACATTACTCCAGCTTTATATCCTGTTGCTCTCTACAGTACTACAAAAATTCAGACGTGGTAGTTATCTTGACCTGTCTGGTTTCTGATTTGAGATTCTATGAGTAGTTCAGTTGCCTAAATATAAGTATCTCTGAAATAGCTAAGGTATTTAAGTCATATGCATAGGCTGGCAGATATGGGACCTACAAGAGACCCATGCTCTTCAGGAGCTAGAGCTAAAGGAGATTACCATAAGGCATATTAAATGGCACTTAACATCGACCGTAAAGGAACTGAAACAAGCCCTTTCAATATTTAAAAATATTTACTTCATGCCTTGCTAGTGTACCTAACTTAAAAGAGTGCAGTTTATGATAAGGTAGAAGTCTGCAAGAACCTTTGTAAGAAGACAGGGTTCTTCCCCTAAGACATCCTGAACTTGGAGTGAGGTGTTGCCACCTCAGGAGGTGCATCTAGGAAGATCTCATCAAAACCGAAACAATGTGGGATGCTATGACACTGCCAACCTTCAAGAAAAACCTTAAGAATAGCTAATAAAAAAGAATAATCCTTACTGAGGTTTATGTTACATAATTGATTGTACCTTTGTTTTCATCTGTTCATTTTTTACTTCTTGCTGTGTATGGAATTATGAAAATAGAGCACATAGTCCCATCTCGCTCACAAACCCCCTTCAATCCTTATACACATGCATCCCTACATTATGCTGCAGAAGCCAGTGGAAGCTCTGGATTTCCAGAACAAATTGAAGATGGCTGAACCACCACAGTGTCTACTCAAGTTTATACATTCTTGGTTACAGACAACCAGGGTAATTCCACCCAAACCTGGCAGAATTCCAAGTAGGACCACAAACTGAAAGTGGCATTGGCACAGCATTTCTCACAGATGGATGAACTCAAAATTGCCATTGTCACTGAATCCTATAATATGTTATATTTTACTTACAGAAATCACACCAGAGAACTTGAGGATACACAGTACTACTCCTAACATTCTGTTTCTCAGAATTCAGTGTATTATGTCTGAATATAAACAAATGGTTCTACCATTCCTAGTATACCTTAATACTGCTTAAAAAAAATCTCTTTCAGTTCTTGTATTCTCATTTCCTTCCCATGTACATATTAGCAAACTGCTCTAGGAAGGATGGTTCCTATTCCTTACAGTCTGATACTGATAGATATATTTTATTTTCCACTTCCCACACCTTACCACTCCTGTCCAGTGCCTATAACATCCTCTTTCCTCTCACAAACACTCAGGTATTTTCCTATCCATTCTCTCTGGTAAACAGACAGTACTGTCTATCATATTCAAAAACAAACCCAAATGTCCCTACATCTTTGGGAGACTCTTCCCAGTGAGGGAAGCAGCTATAAGAAGAGCCTTTACTATTCTTGAACCTATCATTAAAAACAGCCAAAGAAGATCTAATTTTATCCTTTTTAGGAAGGAAAAAAAAAATTGTCTTCCATTTCCTACCACAATTTTGATTTATTATCAAAATTAAGTACCCTTTCAATAATCTTTCATATTGTCTGCCAGGCAGCAGTACACATTAGCTATTCTCTATCCTCCCTCACTGTACTACTATATTAATGTGAACTCAAGGTCTCCTGCCCTCTTTCATAATTTCTAATTATCTATAGGCAATATTATAAGGAATGTCCATTACCATAAAGATTATTTTTGGCATGATAAGACACATTTGAAGGCTATCAGTCTTTCTCCAGACTGAAAATGATACATTTTGCCACCTTTGGGTTTTTCCTCATAACTTCTAACAAGTAGTATTCCATGAAAAGAGGTTAGATTCACTATATTCTGTTTTAATTTTGTTCCCAGCTATTTTTATTCCACTAAATTCCAATTCAAAGTTGAAGCTTGCCATCACATATAATGACTGACAGAAATTTTAAAAAGGATAATTTCATCTTCCCCTTATGTGCAGCAACAGTGTTTAGAGTTTGGTCTGTCATGCTGTGAAACTTGCTTGGCTCTGCAATCTGCAAACGCACTTCTAAGTACCAGAAAACGTCTGTGTGAGCATCAGGCAGGAAACAAGTTCACCATTTGAAAAGGCTTGTCATTTGAAAATACAAGTAGGACATATGTGGCTCATAAATGCTAGTCCTCCTTGTAGGAAGAAATGCCTAGTTAGTTGTCTGCTCTAGCTCGTGTATTCCTCAATATTTAAAGGTAAACCTGCATGTGATAAATGTGAGATCATTCACAGAGGCACTGTAAAACACATACACATATTTATATTACACATTCAGAGGTAAATAAAAAAAAATGGTCTTTCTTGTTCTACGTGTTTGCAAAACACTAGCAAATGTTGCCCAATCTGAAAATAAAGTTTTTTTAGTACATGGAAACTGCAGAAGGAAGTCAGAATTTGCTGGTGTGCTCTCAGCCATGTAGAAGAATAAATTACTTCCTCCTCTAACATTACTTCTTCTGCCCAGAAACTGCTCTGCTCTAATGACTCTCTTGGTGACTGCCCAGTGGATTCTCCCTTCCTGCCATACAGGTGTTGAGGCTATACATCAAGACAAGGCAGAGGTTTAGTTTTCCCGACTTGCAGTTGGTGCAGTAGAACAGGCACAAAGCAGGAAATGAGATTCCCTCTTTAAAGAATCGTACTAGTTTCCCTCTCTTTCCTGATTCTCCCTTGCCCAAAAGAAGAGCAAGGCAGGAAAAGAAACATAATTTCTTCCGTCGCTTCCTCTAAGAAAAGCAGTTACCAGCTGCTCCTTTCATTGACACATGCTGAAAGACTGATGCTATCCCAATTCATCTGCTGTAATCTTGGTATAGAGTAAACCATTTTATATGAAAGAACAAGAAAGCACCAGATGAACATCTCCTGGGCTTCTATCATCTTTTTCAGAATGAAAAACTAAGACTACAGGAAACATTTGCTAAAAGTTTTGAAACAGAAAGAAGCAGCAGCTTGGCAGAAAAAATCACCAAGCTCTTGCCATTCTGTATATTGTTTCTAAAACAACTGCTTCTGCTCCCTGAAGGCATTTAACAGTGGACATAGTTTAACAGCTGCTAAGCATGTAAAACTGTCTACTTAAAAACGCCTCTTGGAAGTTTTACGCAACTTGTTCATCTCCCACAGAAACCTATTTCTTAAAAAAACTATTCCCACCAAGAAGTAGTTTAGAGGTAATCTCAGGTAATCTGAGAAGCCTTTTGTTCTCTGCATCGTATAATTTTTTCTTCCTTCTTTCCAAAGCTATGCTTGCCTTTTCTGTTCAGGTCTATTGCTTCTTATAGTCAGCATCTGATTAAGCCACCCTATTAAGAAAACCTAACAGTACACAAAGACAAATAAACTGCAAATTTTTCAGGTAGTACTAAAATTCCTGAAGATTGGGCCTAAAGGTATGATTTCATTCTAAAATATATATTAGTTCAGGATATATACACCAGTTTTTATCTTGCATTTACTGGAACTTAAGACAATCTTCTTACTACTTCCAAAAGTCATTGTGTGTATATATATATATATATATATGCACTTCAAAATTACTTGTTTTGTCTTTGAAAGCAATCAACATCACCATTTGTATATAAAACTATGCAAACATTTTGGCAGTATGGCTTGCAAAATGTATAACCTGGAAGATTTTACAAGGTGTAGCATTGGTTGGCATACAAACACGTATGTGCCCTAACCACGATGCTGTATGACCTTAGTGACTGACCTGTTTCTGTCTTTTTAACAGTGAAGGTGAAAACACAAAAAGCCAATATACAGGGTCCTACAGAAAATGCTAAGTTTTTAGTAGGTCTTTCAAGTCCTACAAAATTCTCTAGTAACTGTACAATAATCTATTAATTTTTAGAGGATAGATAAAAAAAAAACAACTTAAGAAAGGCTTATCATTCTACATTAAACCCTGTAAAATTTATTTAAAAGGAGATGGAAAGGCTGTCTTGGAGACTTCTCTCAACTGTCATCTATTATGCTTAATGGAAAGACTTGAACTGACTTTTTATGTACCAGTCACTGGAAAAAATGGATATTACAAAAAGTGATATGCATACGCAGAGCAAGAGGACATTGATACACAGTAGCAGAAATTTACTACGAATTAATCTGTCCCTGATGAAGTAAAATAAAAGGAAAATATTGGTATCTTGCAACGTTCACAAAATATTCACAAACATTCACAACACCTAGAAGCATTCACGGGGGAAAAAAAAAATCCAAACAAAAAACAAATGTTTGAAGCACAGATGACAAATGCAGATCAAGGACAGCATCAGCTGTATCTCTGAAAGCAGGCTTAATGAGCCTTTTGTCCCAAGGTCCTATCTGAAATGCAACGGTGCACTGGAAGTACAGGTGAGAGCCACACAGCCATCATGAACTTACTTTTGCAAACATCTAACTTCCAGAACTGATTTGGCTTGAGAAGGTCTTAAGATTACATTAAAGCATGACAATACTTATTCTAGTTACAGGTAAAGATTAACTTTGTAAACAGAATTAGCCTGAGCTAACTTGTACTGTACCATTTCCATGCTATAATCAATCAAATGACAACAGCAACAAGAAAGCTTTTTAATTTTCACAGCCAAGGATCTTTTCATGTTCTAGTCAAAGACAAAACAATTGCAATAGGCAGACTTTCAAAATAAAACTGATGACTGCCCTATTTCATGTTAGTATGCAAAAGAATGGAGTTATAAATGCAGCACCACTCAGAATACATCTGTGCTGCGCAGAGACACAGAAGCTTCTTGGTGCCCACAGAGGCCTCAGATGTGAAAACTGTCAAGCTGTTGAGATCCTTAGCTCTCAAAATTTAAACTAGGTCTTCAGCACTTAAAAAAAAAAAAAAAAAGTAAAAGTACTTTTGCGGAGGGGAGAAAACGTTTAGCAGAAGAGCAGCTAAACGAATGTAACTGTAAATTCATACAACCATTATTTTCTTTTCATCTACTACAGCATAAGTTAAGTACCACAATCACTCGTCTAAGCCCACTATTTAATCTTACTGAAATCTAAGTTGCTTCAAAAACTTTATTTTCTAGATAGACAGTCTATGCAGAAAAAAAGTCACTGTTACAGAAGTTAGTGTTAGTGCATACATTTGCTTTACAAACAAGAACAGAAGCATGAGGTTTTGTCAGTAGAAGTGCCTGCTGTGGAGCACTAATTATTTCATGTCACAGTCCAGCTTGGATGGCTGATCCAGGCAGGTTCTACACGCCATTCTAAGTGGTCAGTGGGTGAGGAGTGCCTCCATGTGCAGTACACTAGTTATTTTACAACTTGCAAATTCAAGTTGCCAGATTGACTTCATCTGTTCCATGAAGGCCTCTACATCATGCTCCAACTGAGCTGCTGTGTGTTGGACTAAAGTAGAAAACTGCAATTCAGTCACCCATGGCAAAATCTGTGCTAGTGATTCTTTGATTACTTATGCTGTAAGACCATGACATGAAGCAGATTAGTATTTGAAACTGAAAAGAATGGCAGATTTCAGGTATGTTGTCTTCAGTGAAAATTAAGAATTGCTGGAATGAGTCCACGTAAAAATCACAAAAATAAACCAACTTTAGTTTTTGCTTGAGTTTACTTAAAAATTTAGCTGAGTTTTCATTAATGTCATTATTTTAATTTCAGCTCTACTTTGCCAATCATGGTGTGAAACTAAACACTGTGCTTTGGTACAAGCAGCCTTTTGGCTGGTATCCAGCAGTGCACAATACTCTCTCCTCTAACTGCCAATACTACCAGTTATCAATGTGTTCTGCTGGGCAGAAACCTCTCTAGACAAAGCTCCGCCTTACAACCTAATATAGAAAGAAAAAAACCACACATCTTATTGTAAGTTAATTTTCTCACTGCCAGCAACCTCCTAAATCAGAATAAATCCTGTATGTTAGATAATTACAAACACAGCATATATTTTTTTTCTTTATTCACTCCCAAGGTATTTTTTTCCTTCTGAAGTGGGTGAGTCAACTTGTTATTCTAGCGGTGATGAACAAGAAGAGCCTAAGTAATGTCATGGGTCAAAGCATACTTTCAGGATAATCTGAGCTACCCAAGCCTTTGTCTTCTTGCCTTCTCTTGCAGCTGGAGCTCACAGTTTTACAACAGGAGACAGTATTTAAGGAGGAAAAAAAAAACCCTAGTTCTTGATATGTTAAAGCAATAAAACTTTTAACACTAGCAGTAATTCGGTCAGCAAACCAGAGCCTCGACTCTCACATGATGCAATGTTGCCTTGTCAAAAAAAAAATAAAAAATTAAGAAAGCTAAAAAGCTCAGCTGCTAGATCTTTTTTCTGGAGTTCATGAAAAACACTTGCATACGCACACAAACCACTGCAAGACCAGTAAGACAGATGGCAAGAAGATCCACAAACAAGGAATAAAGCATATTTGTTCTTAGAAACAAGGGAGGTGTAATCTTAGTGAAATTGGATTCTTGCAGTACCAGCAAAGTTACTGTCAGGACAAATTACTTGCTTCAGCAAATACCAAATACAGAAACAGGCCTGTCAGGGTGCCAGACTAGCTCAAACAACTGCCCTTCTACCAAAGTATTTCTATTGTACACATTTAGTTCATACTTCACTGCTTTTCCTCTGTTCCTATTTTTGCGTCTTTGCTTCATGCCCTCTCCTTTGTGCAACTATATTCCACATCATGGCCAGAATTCGCAATCCAACATTAAAACCAAGATGGATGCAATGAAGAGGCTTTTTTTGGTGTAACTTGCACAGAATGCCTTCCTGAATGACACACATGAATAAAGCTCACTGCTGGTATTGCATTTCCCATAAAGAAGATATGAATGAAAAATTTGTTTATGACTATGTAAATTTTGATTATTCTGACATATTGAAACAGTTCTAGAAGAGCACATATTTGCAGTTCTCAGCATGTCAAAAAGGTTCATTTCCATTGTTATTCCATAGAAAATGGAATGCAGTTCTAAATTGCAACCATAGTACAGACAAAACTAAACGAGACCTTAAAAGATAAAACTCAGCACGAGAATAACATGCTCTTGAAGACTCACTATATATCTGTTTATACTTTGGTCCCACTACATGAACAATGCAAGTAAGCACTGGCTTTGAAGACCTGGGGTGATTCTGCCACCATACTACATGCTCAGGGTGCCTCCATCCACCTTTGATGGAAACATATTCTATAAGACACCCTACCAAACTACCAAAATGTCAGTTGTTTTCCAGCAGCATCTGTAAGACCACACTGCATCTCAGCTATCTGTCCATAGTTCTGAAAATCACTTATAAACTATCAATATAAATACTACAGAGAACATTTTATTATGCTATGACAATATTATAGGACCAAAGTTCATCCAAGTTTGCTTAAGGATATAATGGAAACTTGGTGTTTATGCAACTCAATTTTTGCTATCTTTAAATGCTGTGAATATATTAAAAAATGCTTCTCTAAGATCCTCTACAGTATTCAGATGGAAATACATGGGGGGAAGGAAACCAAACAATATCAAAATAATGAAAAGAATATTGTGTACTAATTCTAATACTACTACACTATTGTATACTAATTCTCACTAATTCTAGCCAATTGTTACACATAATGCAAGTCCTAAAGTGACTAGAATATGAGAGAATAATTTATGCAAATAATAGTACATAATTAAATTTCCAGAAAAGCTGGGATATAAATAGTAAACAATTATATTTTGAACCAATAAATTGCCCTATTAATTGTTCAAGAAACTGCTAAAACATGCCATAACCATGAGATACACAGAAAGATGCTTAAATTGTGCAGGAAAAAAATCAATTATATGAATATATAAACAAACCAACACTCAAATATTGTGTTACATGAGCAAACTACAGCATATCATAAAATACAGCCTGCAAAACTGTCCGACAAAATAGTTATGAAGCCTGCATTGTCAAAACATAATGGCATCTCAATAAAAAAAGGCACAACTAATAAAGAGGTTAATCACAAAAGTCAAAAGAAATACATAGAAGTTCATATTAATTAGAAAAATCAGTTGTGAAGGAACAGTCCAACGACAAATGGAATGACGCAGGGTAGGAAAGATCGGCATATAAACTAATGTAAGAAATACACTTTAAAAAGACTTTCTATTTGGAATTATATTACAGGGTTTTAGTACGGTTTCAGTTTTTAGCGCAAATTCAATACCACCATCAGTGTAATTAATAAGACAGTGGGCTTATTTTAGGTAAGAACTGTATGCTCAAGTGCGTATTACAAAGCCACATGTATCTTCCTAACTAATTAACTGTAAAAATATATAAATAATTTACAGCTATATACCCACATTTTACCTACAAACACACATGCACAATTGCAATGAAAAAAGGTAGTCTGGTATCACGGGAATGTGAATTATAATGACAACCACATACAAATAGAAACTGTGAATAGAAATTCATTTTGACGTCACTGTCTTATTCATTCAGGGAGTTATCCAAAGCTCACTAACATCAATGCAGAGCTCTCCACTGCCTCAATGAGATTTGAAAGAGATCTTTAATGAGAAAGAGAACTACCCAGCATATACTTACAATAGCTGACTGGTTTTACAAAGGTCAGTATGATTAGCAGGATTTTTATCCTGGGTTATCTTAAACTTTACCTTGAATGTTCAGTCTGAGTACTCAAAAAAAAAGCTAACTCTCTGTTTAAATGTCAAAGCAGCCTACACAAACAGAATACAAAGCTCTTCCTTCTGATGGGGCAAATCAGGAAAGGTCCCACATGAGTGGGACCAAATGGTTAATAACTCTGATTTGCTTAGATCTTGAGTGATTATTTTGGTGTAATCTTTTATCTGTAAAACATCCAAACACAATAAACTTTCTCTCTCTACATGCACCACACTGATCTTATTTTGAAAGTGATTGTTCCTCCATAACACTGTGCATGAGAAACTAAGTATCAGACAGGTCAGGAGTACAAGTTTAAGACACCGTCTGATCCAAATTTGCGTCACAAAGTGCAGATGGAAAAAAACCCTGCTAGGCCTTCAAACCTCACAGGTGGTTGAGGAATGGAGAGAAAAAGAAATGCTCATTCTCACAGCAAAAGGACTGGCACAAACTGCTTGCTTTCTCTATGCTATTGCCAGAAGTTTAATAGCAGCAAAGGTCTTACACAGATAAGCAAGTCTGGCATGGCTATACACTGGAGACTCAAGCATTTTTTTCACCACTGATCTAAATTCATAACACAGTTAAGTCAAAAGTGAAGAATAATTTTTAGAAGAGATTTTGCATGAGGTGGCAAGTAATAGAAACCTGGTCCTCTTTTTTCTACAGTGGCATATTGTAACTGTGACCCAAGGGCTGTCTTCCTCATATTAAAAAAAACCCCAAAATTATTTGCCCAATAGAAACAGGAAAAATACAGCCACATAAGAGAAATAAAAATCCTACGATATAAGTGATCCTGGGCTAACCATTCATTCTAGTTATCTCTATCTTGCTTAAAAGACGTAAGTCATCAAACTGTATCGTTGCTTAGCTGCTTTATGACATGCTCAGGTTCTACTGAAGCGACATCAGTTATTTCCAAACATATCTTTGTTCCTACCTAGATTGTCTTCACACATATTTGACATAAGAACTGTTGATAAAAAGAAGAATCCTCTCCTTCAAACACATAAATGAGGATATTGCTTCTACCTGACAACTTCTCAAATTTTGAGTCCAGAAGTGAAAACAAAGGAGAGTTTTCAATTCAAATTAGAAAAAAACTCCACAGTATTCCTGGGTATGAGCAAACTTTGCATTTTTCATTGATGAGTTCTTAATCACATGGAAGATTACTGTCTCTGTAAGGGAAACTCACTATGAACGTGAAAACCAGAGAAAGAAAGATGGATAGAGATGCTTTCTGAGAAGGCACCAAGTACCAGCTGGATTAAATGGACCTATGCTATTTTACACCCAGCTGAGGCTCTGACCAAAGGCAGAGAACTGTTGTATTTATAATATTAAGGTATATAAAGGAGAGATATATAGATTGTTGGACATATGCAATGTTTCTTTATATACACAGCATTTTCATAAAAAATACACGTGCCTACCAGCTGACTCTGGACAATTACAAAACCAGGTGTAGGATATGTCCCCGATGTGTGATTTCTTCATCATTTTCCAGAAAAAGGTTTCCTTTCCTGTCACAGGGAATCACCATGTCACCCTTCAAACAGATCACTTCAACTTCATGAATTGAAGTGGAGCCAAACTGCAAAAAATCAGCGCTATTATTTTGGCCAAAATCATAAATTTATGTAAGCATGCTATATCAACAGTTTTCATATCTTTTCTTTCTTCCACTAGGAAAATGATCAGCACTGCTCTGATAACCTGGGCTACAAAGCAATGGCATGCACTTCGCAGAGAAAATATTAAATAAATCTGCAGTACAGAGCTATGCCAAGATCCATGCTGTGAACTGTGAGAATTTCTCCTGCGACTACACTAGCACTCATTACTGGCTGATCAAGAGTAAGGGATAACTAATTAAGAAACTAAATTCAAATTCTGCCAAATCATCTATATGGTCATATACAAACATAAATACTGAAATGGGTAACTACATGCATGGTTGGCACTTCACTACCTGAATACTAGACCTACATTTTTATCTACTACATTTTTATTCTTCTTGTACATCCATTTATGGCAACAGTTCCATATCATCAGTTTTACTGCTTTCGGTATATAACCAGTCATTTCTTCATGTCATGGAATCTCTGAAACGTACCACGAGGAAGAAAAAACTTTAATATAGTGGAACACAGGACTGTGAAACTTCAGAAGTTGAGAAGCTACTTAAATGAGGATAATTCTTTTTGGTTTTAACCTACTGGACTTGAAGGCAATGGCATCAGCTATAACCTTCATACCAAACGCTCTTTTGTAAGTTACAAAACTGTTTGACAAGTTGGTATTTTCATACCTACAACCACAGTACATTTGCAGGAAATTCAAGTATAGTGCAGCTTGGGTGTTTTGCACTCGTCTTCACACTATTCCTTTTTGTTAAAAGAACTGGATAACTCACTGACAAATTTGTTGAATCTGGCAGTATTATTCGTTTTCTTATCATAAACTCTTCCATCTACCCTCTGTACTAAATGTGTCATTTAGCTCAAAATTACTCATGAACTCTTAACAACTGAGTATAATCAATTATTTCTATAGACTTCTACAGACATTCTGGATTTCTTCCATTGCTTGCCCATTATTTTGCAATGCGCTTTTCAGTATTTGCAGATTTATCAAAAAAATGTAATTGGTGTGATCAGCTCCATTGCCAAGGAGTGTTGGGTGGGATTTAGCTGACTGACCTGCAGCAATTGATCAAAACCATGGCAGTACTAAATGGGAAAATGGTTTCATTTTTGTAGCTGTTACAATTTTATGGTCTTCAGCCACAAGTCAATCACAGCCAATTGCACAGAACTGCTGATGTTGGGACATTACATATTAACGGGGCTGCTATTTTTAATGCTTCTCTGCAAGGTGCTGTTACAACTCAGCTGTTGAGAAGGCTGGGTCAGCATGCTATGCAAGTCCATGCTGAGCTGGAGCACATCACGCTGCTGTATGAAAATGTTTCATTCAGGCAAACACAGGAGAAGTAAGAAAAAAGCTAATCACTTGCCTTCTGAATACATGGAGTAGACATGTATATCTTTGTAATCTCTACATCTGGGAGGACAATGTGTTTCATTGCGAATGTGGTTTTAATAAGGCTGCAACACATAGACGCGTGTAGTCTACAAAGATTAAGTGACCAGGTCAGCAGTGGAACAAACAGAACATAAATGCAGAATAGAAAATATCCATTTTTCAGTATTAAAAATTAAGTGTATGCATTTGAGACTATGAATCTCTAAGCGTGGCTCAAAAACGCTCTGAATGTGACCTGCAAAAGAACTTCATTGTGAGCATGGGCAATGAAATGAACTGATAACTTGGTTGGACCATTTCAGAAGATCTTTTTGTTGAACTGAGATTTGTGTGCCTCCACAGGACCTCAGAGCTATGTGCCAGTCCCAGCCTGTAACCTCACATTCATTAAGTAACCATAGAGCATCAGCAAATTAACACACTGTCAGGACCACCTGTTGTAAAGTATGAAGAACCTGAAGAGCAAAGGAGTCCAGGAAGGCTGGACATTCTTCAAGAAGGAAAATCTTAAGGGCATAGGAGCAGGCCACCCTATGTGCTGAAAGGTGAGCCGTCAGGGAAGAAGACTGGCCTGGCTGAATGGAGAGCTTTGGTTGGAACTTGGCGGGGAGGGGTGGAGGGTAAGGAAGAGAAATTAAAAAAAAAAAAAAGAAGAAGAAGAAAAAAATGAAAAAAGAAAGACCTTTGGAAGAAAGGACAGGCCACTCAGGAGGACTACAGGGATGTAGTGAGATTATGCAGGGAGAAAATCAGAAGGGCCAAATCCCAACTAGAACTTAAATCAGGCTACTGCAGTAAAAGACAATAAAAAAATGTTTCTCTAGATACATTAGCAACAAAAGGAGGAGTAAGGAGAATCTCCATCCTTTATTGGATGTGGGAGGAAACGTAGTGACAAAGGCTGAGGTACTTAATGTCAGTCTTTAATAGTAAGGAGAGTTGTTCTCAGGGTACCCAACTCCCTGAGCTGGAAGATGGGGATGGGGAGCAGAACAAAGTCCCCACAGTCCTGGAGGAAACGGTTTGTGACCTGCTGCTCCACTCAGACACATCTATGCGGCTGGATGGGATCCACCTAAGTGTACTGTGGGAGCTGGCAGAAGCGCTCACCAAGCCACTTTCCATCCTTTATTAGCAATCCTGGCAGTCTGGGAAGGTTCCAGAAGAATGGAGGTTAGCTAATGTGATGCCCGTCTATAGGAAGGGCCAGAAGGAGGATCAGGGGAATGACAGATCTGCCACTCTGACCTCAGGACTGGAGAAAGTTATGGAGCAAACCATCTTGAGCGCCATCACACGGCACATACACGACAACTAGGTGATCAGGCCCAGTCAGCATGGGTTTATGAAAGGCAGGTCCTGCTTGATGAACCTGATCTCATTCTATGACAATATAACCCACTCACCGCATGAGGCAAAGTCCATGGATGTCATTTACCTGGACTTTAGTCAATCCTTTGATACTATTTCCACAGCATTCTCCTGGAGAAACTGGCTGTTCATGGATTAGATGGGCATACTCTTTGCTGTGGACTCCTCACTGGGTAAAAAACTGGCTGAATGGCCAAGCTCAAAGAGTGGTGGTGAACAGAGTTACATCCAGTTGGCAGCCAGTCACAAGTGGTGTTTCCCAGGGCTCAGTATTGGGGCCAGTTCTGTTTAATATCTTTATTAATGGTCTGGATGAGGGGATTGAGTGCAGTAAGTCTGCAGACAACAACAAGTTGTGGGGGAGTGTTGATCTGCTTGAGGGCAGGAAGGCTCTGCGGGGGAGTCTGGACGGGCTGGATTGATGGGCTGAGGCCAATTGTATGAGGTTCAACAAGGAGAAGTGCCTGCTGGGTCCTGCACTTGGGTCACAACAACCC
>JAVJGI010000001.1:75118283-75149479 GCA_035590275.1 Ibycter americanus
GGTTTAGATTGGATATTAGGAAAAATGTCTTCACTGGAAAGAGTTGTCAAGCACTGGAACAGGCTGCCCAGGAAAGTCATTGAGTCACCACCTCTGGAGGTATTTAAAAGACATGTAGATGTGGTGCTTAGGGACATGGTTTAGTGATGGACTTGGCAGTGTGAAGTGTATGGTTTATGGTTGGACTGAATGTTTTCCAATGTACATGATAGACATATGCAATCTTTTTCTTAACCCTTCATCTTTAAAGCATTCTCCAAACTGCTCAACTTCTAGCAAAAAAGGTCTTTAAATGAATCAGTGAAGAACATGCCTTGATCTGCCAGGTAAATGGCCTTCCCAAGTACCATTAAATAACTGTTAACAGTTCTGAGAAATTCTAAACGTTGCACACACTGAAATGTATGTTGCACGTACTAAAATAGTCTGACCGGTTTCCAGCACATTTTTTTATTATCTGAACTAAGGCTTATTCAGCTAAGAAACCTAAGCAATAGAACTGGGACTGGAACTGCAACATTACAACCTATTTCAGAGTGCTATATATGCTAAGTTCAGCACACATGATGCACTGTTGCAGATGATATTTGCTCTATGCAGCTTGCCTAAAAAAAGTGGGGGGAAAAGGAGTATTCTGTACCTTGAGAACGTCTAGCTAAATAACAAACACTGGGCTTGTTTGTTCCTATTAAATACCTTATAATGGGTAATCTTAGAATAAAACACTTTCACTGCCAAAGAGAACATCTGATTATATCCACCAGCTCGCAATGTTCTCCGTTACCGTGAGATATGCTAATAGAAAATACACAGAAAATATGATGCCAATGGGGTGTTCTGCTCTCTCTTTGCAAGCAGCTGGGCCAGGGTATGCCAGTGTATATTTCCAAGTGAAAAAGCAATTTTATACAATAAAGTTAAATCCTATTACTAAATCTAGTACATTTTTATTAGTAGTAATTTAAATTTATGGGTATATGCAGTGTCAACACACCATGAAATGAAGGAATTACCAATTTCCAGCATGAATTACTTGATAAAAGGGACTGCATTAAATACAGAGTTGTTGAATAAATCAGTAATGCTACAGTGGTTAATTACAAAGTTACTTAAAGGAAAAAAACCTGCAGTATTTTACAGTGTATTAAACTCAAAATTGCTTCCTAAGTGGCTAACAGACAACATTAGTAAACACAATACATTTCATAGTGGACTGCAGGAAACACTGTCATGTCTTTAAAAACCATAGTTTAAGGCCAGTTCCATATTGCTTAGCAATCAGGCTACAAAATACCATGAACACTTAGCTTTCTCTTAGTACTTACCATTAGTAGACTGCAAGTGCAGCATAAAAAAGACTCTATAATTACACTTCTTTTACTGATGAGGTGAAAGATACGTGCAGAGAAATAATGTAGCCAGTGATATCTGACAGACTAATTGCAGACTGAGTGGTCTCACTTGGTTGCCCAAGTCTCAGGCAACTGTCATGGCCAGTCTCACAGTGATTTTCACATAATTTTCCACATTTCTCATTTTTTCAAGCGCAATCTAAAAACATTGTATGGACACATTAAATTTTAATAACTGCCACAGAGAACTGCAATTTCCCCTCAGTAAAATAAATGATTAATTAGTAAAACACAGTATGCAATATATGTCCAGAGTAACTTATCCCTATTGCTAATCGTGGCAATTAGCTTCAATTTCTAAAGCTTCACAGCCTGCAATGTGTTTTGCAGAACTGTGAAAGAAGCATGGGTGTGCACTGAATAATTTATATTCCAAATTACACAAACATAAAGGCAATGTATCTTAATTTTTAGGATTAGCAATCAGTAAGGTCACTTCTGATAGTCCATAAATGTATCTAAAAGTAGAATTATGTAGTTGATAACCTATATATTTCATAAAGAATATAGGGGAAATGTGACCTGTAGAAATAAGCATAAATGTGGGCAAGATCTTCTTTTTACTGAGACAGTCAACAAGACAACATCTCAAGTTTGAACAAAAACCCATTACCACTGACTACATGGATTCCTTCCCAAAATAGCTGTATTTTTTCACTACATTTATTTCAGCATAAAGACCCTCTCTTGCCAGGCACAAAACCATATCAGTTTTCTTCACATGTCTCTGCCTAAAATGTTCTCTCAATTAGCCAGCCTTCAACATTGCCTCAGTTAGCCATCATTCAAATGATAAGGAAGTTAACAGAAGGAAATAATTCCAGTGTCATCTGGAAGAGTACAGGAAAGCCCATATATTGTTTGGGAAAGAGTCATTATATATTTGTTATTGTCGATAGCTATAAGTGAGGAAGAAGCTACAGTCTAATTTTTAGAACGTCATTGACTACATGCAATTAATTAGTGGCCAGAAACGTAGAAAGTATAGCGTGGCATATGGGGAAGAAAAGATGACACAGATTCTGAGTTGAAGACCACTTCAGAGCAGAAAGATCTGCCTGAAGTCAGAAAGTGAAGAATTAATTTCTTAAGAGAGTGCAAACCTACCAATTTCATCCATCCAACTCCGCATTTTTTTTTTTTTTTTTTTTTGAATGAGAGGAGTTATTACTGAGAAAAAGGTCAACACCAAGTAGACTTTGAGAAAAGAAACCCAGTTCAATAAACATCAGTGAGATAGAAATGGGAGACCAAGAACTACTGGTAAATTACAGACAGGCTACATGACAGCTTGTATTGTCTTGTATGCTGAAGTGGCTTTTATCAAGCTGCCTGTGCTGCTACTCTCTGGTAATGCTTTTTCACGAAACTTTGCAGCCCACAAGTCTTGTTTATTCCATTTATTGTAGATTTGTCTGTCAGAGCATCCATGAGAAAAACCTGCTGAAAAGATTCAGATGTACTTTCTGGACCAATATCTGGTGGATCACGAGCTTCCTCTTGTGCTATGGTCCTCCATACTATCTTCAGCCTTGTTCAATGAGGTTCTCAGAACAATAGGGGACAATTTGCTTCATGAGACTTGCATGGCCAAAGCTATAGAGAATTATTAGTAGACATTTTCAAGGCTTTTTCACTGAAAGTGAATTGGTAATTAATTTTCTTAATTGAACTATCATTCATTAGTCTTTTACTAAATACATTACCTAACAACATTCTCAATCTTGCAAGTTACTGCCATGTCTTCAATTTCCCTTTTCATGATAAGACTAATAACAAGCTAAACTCACAGCTTTATAAATCTGCAGCACAGTACAGCATATATTGTATGCAGTTTTTCCATTTCGATTCTTAAATTACAAGCAACCGCAACAAAACCCCCACATATTTTACTAGCTAGTATTTCATTTTGGCAGATCATAATTAAATTATTCCTTAGAAGCAGTGCTCAGTGCTTATGAAGAAGGATTATGCTGAATAATGGGGATAATATTTTAACTCAATTAACAGTTATTTTTCAATAAAGAGGTGTACACTACTGTAATTTCTTCTTCTATGGATAACATCAGCTATAAAACAGAAATACTGCAGCTTTTTTTCTAATAAGTCATGTAATTTTTCCCTATGTAGATTGTATGCTTTGTATATTTTCTAAAGTGGATGAAAACGTGACATATTATTATATTTATAAATAAATACACTTATTTTATACTGTTATAGGCATAAAATATTTCACTTCTATACCATATAAGCCTGTCAGTAGGGACTATGTTTGACTACATCTAAAAATACACAAAGGCTCCGCGGTAAGGAAAGAATTTTTCTTTTATGTCTTTTACTTTGTACTGTTGTGAGTTTGATTTATAATATTGGTTGGGGCAGAAGTGATTTTTGGATGAAGAAATTACATCTAGTTACAGTGGAAGCAGGGTACCTTCTCCATGGAAACTGCCTGACAAATATGCTCAGATGACTTATTTATCAGATTCTCCAACACAATATCTCAATTTGATGAAATTATATTTTCCTGAAATCTTTCACTAATAATTTAAAAGTGACATAAATGTATAAACGTCTGTATTTCTGAAGATAATCAAGTTGTGTCATTCCAATACCAATTTGTAATACATTTCAAAGTCATCTTCTCTTCAGTTGTTCAAACTAGCTATTTATGTTCTTTTGAATCATACTCCAGTTTTGGTTTAAGTTCTAATATTTTAATGTGTTCATAAGACTGTGTGAATATTTTGTTGTTACTGCTCTTTCGCCATGAATAATGCCCACTGTATAGTGGATGAGTCTGTTAACTCTTTATGGAGATATGAAAATGGTGTAGTTTAAAAATGACCTTAAAAAGTAATTTTTTGTTTCAAGAATTAGTATGTGTATTTATAGCAGTAGAACTGGAATATTGCACTACATATCAAACAGCTATTTCTCAGATGGGGCTACTAAAAATTACACTCCCATAGCACTTTACAGTATTCATATCTTTTCTATCACTGTTACTATGCAAATTGCCCTTTAAAAACAAAAATACAAATAACAACTCAAGGTAGCAAAAGTTTTCAGATTGTTCCAGTATATAGCTAAACAAAACTCTTACATAGCTAGAATGAAATGACCAATGTGTACTACTACTAGGATAATCCGTCGCAAAGGTGCTGAAAAACAGGGAGGTAAATTAGAGCACATATATATTATATATGCAACTACATGTAATATCCAACTGTAGAATTATAAAAAGGCCATTTTGATTTCATTATGAAGGCAAGACAAAAAGAAAAGGAAAGCACAGAATCACACTGTGCTACAGTCAGATGGAGAAATGGAAATTATATGGTACAATGCAACAAGTAAGTAAAAGACTGAGTGATTAAGATGAAAAAAATAAAATCAGTATGAGTTACACAAGGACATTAAATTCCAGCAAGTCCCATGAGAACTCTTGTGTTCCTTTTGTGGAGATCACCTGGTGAATGTTTATAAAGATGAAGTACTACAAGGTCCAACATATTTCCATATAGAAAGTCACAGTCGATACTTACACAAGTTTAATGGAACTTGGTAAGTTAAAAATAAAATTCTTATGCTTACTATCGTGGTAAGAAAGAATTTTTCTGAGCAAAACAGAATTATTCACACTAGAAGCAATAGAGCATGCTGCCAATGTTACCAGCTGAATTTTGCAACTGTCATGTAATATTATGATTCTTATTATTTATTTCCATATATAATAGCTTTAAAAATCCTTCTCAGTGGACAAGAACCTTGAAATCCACTCTATATTCTGACATTATATAAGCAGGAACTGATGGAGAATTAATGATTTCAGTTCCAGATTCAGCAAAACAGAAGTCCATTAAGAAGCCAAATAGCATACATAATGCTTCTAGTGAACTGAAGGGAACTGGAAGGTATGAGGCTTGCTATCCAGCAAAAGCATGTTATTTAGAAGAATTAATGGATAACTATCACCGCTAAACCTTTGACAAACCTTCTCAGACAGCACAACAATTTGTTGAATTTAGATACAGATAATCAAGAATTCAACATTAAAAAAACCAAACTTGCCAAATTCTTATTTAAATGTCTCAGTTAAGAGACTAGCACTTCATCATACGATGAAGCTGCAACAAGTGAAATTCTGATTATATCTTAGGGGAAAAAATACAATGATGGAGTCAAATATTGGAACGGTTGCCCAGAGACTATGTGGAAACTCCTTTACGGTACCAGAAACTTCGGTGGACATGGACCTAGGCAACCTGTTCTAAGTCAGCCTTGCTTTGAGTAGAAAAAAGGGCTGTACCTACAGAGAGCCCCTCTGAACCTAAATTATTCTGTAATAATATGAACTAAATAAATAAAAAACAAACAGAAAAAAATTATCTTTCTTGTGTATCTCAAAGAAGATGCACACTGCAGTTCATAAACACAAAGATGAAAGCTTGTCAAAAATGTATCTAAGTCAAAGCTTTACAGCTGCAAAGTGTCAAAAAAAAAAAAAATCCCAACCCAATTTGTTTTCTTCTAGAAGTGTAAAGGGAACTGGATGCAAAAGAAATTTTTCAAAGCAACACCAGCAGTCTGTGGGGGAAGCAGAAGAATATAGCAGAACAGGACAAGCCAGGACTCTTGAAATTGTTAGAAAGGCCTAGTAAATCTGATTTCAGCCATCATTTACAAACTCAAGCTAGTAACCTTTAATTTTAGTACTGTTACTTAAGATAACATTTTTTTCCCTTGCTTCTCTCCACTGAATAAATTGCATGCAGCTTCATACTGATTAATAAATGTAGTAAGAAAACTGAAATGCTCTAAAATACTAGAGGAAAACAATACAATTTCATCTGATCTAAAGCAGTTTGTCTCCCCTGCCTCTTTTTTAGTAAAAGCTCACGAGGAGCTTTATACTCTGCAGACCAAGATGGCAGTATCAGTTAAGTTCCACTATAGTATAAACTTTCTGACCTCCACCATGTTGAGGCACTACTATTTATACTTCTGCATCAATTCCATATATTCAAGACATATTAAAAGACATCAAGTCCATAAACTTTTCTGACCCTTTTCTGCCGCTTAGCTCATTAATGCTGAAAGCTATTAATTTAACAAATGAGTGGGTGATTACCTCTTGAAGAACCCTCTTCATTTTCAGAAGCAATGTCTTTACAGCTGTGCAATCTTGCAGCATCAATCTGAAGGGCAAAGATTCAATGCCTCCACCTTCTTCCAGACCAGTAAAAGGCCACTCCACGGATGGGCTGCCAGCCAGCTGGCTAACACGAGGGTACCTGGCTTCTCCTTGGTCAACCTCCTTTGACAGCTTCAGAGATAGGTTCCTTACAAGACAAAACAGAAAGATCAACATTGAAATATGAAAAAGAACTCAATAATTTTAGGCTTTTAGTTTGAGTTTAAAGACACATTAAACATTCACTTTTTGAGCCTGCTAGCATGGATGGCCTTTGTAAAGTACATATAGCCATATGGTGTTAGCAATAAAATATGCGTTTATAAATGTACCATTTTCTAAAGGAATTGAAACCATGTTCTGTCCCATGCCCTTCAAAATAAAGCCATTTTCTTAAAACAAAATATTCTATGGACAAAACTGCTATGGGTCTATTTTATTTCAGTTCAGCTTAATGAAAAAATGAATCTGTCATGCACTTTCAAAAGCTAAATCATGTCCTTCCTTATGCTTTGACTTCAAAGTCAAACAGAAAAGAAAACCACCAAAGAAAATACTCTCTTCTGAGCTAGCCCAGTGACATAAGATGAACCTGCTCTATTTAAAATGGAATTTGAAACTTAATTAATCTGTACTCACTCTGAAGTTTAGTTGCCATTGAAGTGGTTGAGAATCCACTAAAGACAACAGAAAGATTCAGAAAGATTTTGATAGACTTCAGAGGTAACGGAATACCATTATTTTGCTGCATACATATGATCTTTAATATTACAGCAACATACAAGACTTTCCCATGCTGGAGCAAGTCCAGCGAAGACCAGCAAGATGGTGAGGGGGCTGGAGTGCACAACAAATGAGGAGAGGCTAAAAGACCCAGCTTTGCTCAGTCTTCCAAAGAGAAGGCAAAGGGAATCCCCATGGCTGACCAGAGCAATGTCCCCACTGTGAGAGTACAGAGATGATACAGCCAGGCCGTCCTTAGAGATGCACAGCAATAGGATGAAATCCAATGGACAGAAGCTGAAATACAGGAAACTCTGACTAGACTTAAGAACTTTATTTATTTACTTATTACCATGAAGGTGGTCAAACACAGGAATAAGAGCTCAGAGATTCTACGGGACACCCGTCTTTGGAGATATGCACAACACGATGGAGCAAGTCCTTGAGTAACCTGCTCTAATTGGACCTGCTTTGAGTAAGGGCTTCGAACAGAGACTTGCACAGGCCCCTTCCCAACCATTTGATTCTATGCTCTAGAGGGCATAGATTCAATCAGCCGAAATCAGTCACAGTGAGCCAAAAGTTTAATAGCAGAAAAATAATTTAAATAGAGATTACTTGACATTTTAGTGGAATGTCAAGAATGTAACTAAAAACACTAAGTATTTTTCTGGCATGAAAGCATTCACAACTTCAGTGCTGTACCTACTTTCTCTTCAGCCAGCAGGGAAAAAGGACAAATCTGAATGGAGAATAAATCTGAGAATGTGGCTGCACTGTGCAATAGTAGTATATTAATTACTACTAAATTACAAAAATGCTGTAACAGCAATGCATGACACCCATATTCATACTAAATTTATTCACTACAATTAAAGATGTTAGCATAAGTAGTGAAGAAAATGACAATTATTATACATTTAATGTATAGTTCTAATTTTCTATTCCATTTGAATTTTCATGCAACACAAAACTGAGTCTGAATTTTAAGCATGGCCATATTTTGGAAGGACAAAGAATATTTTTCTACATTAAATTTTCCTTAGCTAACTTTGGTTTCATAGGAAGCAGATACAAGAAGGAATTAATGTGATTTCTCAAGACAAGCAATTCCCAATGCCATACTAACAAATTGGAAATGAGCTACTAGAATTATCTTTCATGGATGGTTCATTTTTATATTTTGCAAGCTACATAATGTGCAGTAGGGACAACGTGTTAGATCAAGACATGCACCACAGATCACATATATGGACAGACGCTCATGATGGCCAATGGAACTAAAATTTTCTAATCCAGCCTTTTCAAGACTCTCATAAAACAATGAAATTACTCTGTTTTAATTTTTAAATACATTGGAACAACTTTTTGAGTATAATATTTTGTGTCCTTTAAAATAATAATCCGAGGGGGATGGTAAAGGTGCTATTGACTGAAGGATATTAAGCCACTGCTGATTCATAGCCTTTATTAAAGAAACCTCAGGTATAAATCATGCAAAGAAAAAACAACTTCTACCTGAAGTTTCATAACACAGGCCACTTTTAAGGGTTTATAAAAGAAGTCATATTCAAACTATTGGAATGTACACTTGAGTAAGATTTATGTAGCCAGAAAAGCACATTATTTGAGTAAGATGAAATGACAAGATCCTCTTTTTTCCTGCCCAGTGCCTGCAGGCTGGGAAACAAATTATTCCTCAGACTATTCTGCATGTTCACTTTGCAAGTCCCACCAAAGTTTCATCTTCCTCATACTCCTGAACAGGCATCTTATGTGGATAACGTCCTGACACTGAGAAAGGACCAACTTCAGATGTAATGCCTCCCAGAAGTCCTTTACAGCACACTATCAGGGAGAAGAACTGAGTATCAACAGCAATACTCTGATGCCCCAGTGACGAGAAAACAAGCAGTACTCTTGGAGCACTGTCATCCTCTCTTACATGGAAGAGATGCAGTGTTTATGTATAAGCTATAAATGTACTAGAAATACAGAAAATCTTAATTTCAACAGAAGAAAATACCTTTAATGACTTCAGTGGGCTTTATATTGATGTTATACTGCTCAACACACAAAATTACCATCTTTTCAAACCTTGTACTAAACTACGAAATGCACCATAATAACTTATCACCACTCACTGTCATAACAGTTTAAAATCTAACTCAATTGCTACTGGAAAATAGCAACTCAGAGTTGGTATACAGTGAACATTCAGGTCATATAGTACCTCTGAACTATCTGAAAAGAATATAACTGATTTGTGACAGAAAAACTCTTCACTGTCTGATACAACTCTTTCTACTCACTGCAGGAAAAAACCCTAATTTTAAATTCAATCCAGAACTGGTATTTCAGCAAGTTCATTATTAGCAACGTCCAGGTGGCCTATTACTGTATTATTATGGTAATCCACTGCAATTCATCTCAAAGCAGCAGTATAGATTTAGTAAGGAGGAGGGGGGGGGGCGGGGAATAGAGTTCTTAGTAAAATTAGAGGTTTCCCCTTCACTAATAAAGCACCTCTTTGGCTTTGAAGTCGGAGAAAGGGCTGGTTCCTCAACTGGCAGTGCAGGAGCTTCTTACAGATGGCCAGCCCCCTTCCCCTTACAAAGATGCATATATTGTAATAAAAACATTTCACAAGCAAACGTCATCTGTGACAAACTTCTGAAACTGTGGATAAAAAACCTAAAGTTCTTTTTTAATGACTAAGTAAAATGTATTTCATTTAAATGACAATAGTAATTCTATAATATTATCAACATAAAAAAATTCAGAAAAGTAATTTGGTCACTTTCAAATATATGGCTCCTGTCCAAGTTTTAGATTTGCCTGACATACACACCCCACAGTTAGGCCATGTCCCTGTTTTAATAGAACCATACCTGAAAATGTTCCTGGGCACTGAAAGTCAGTCAGTGTTAAAGCACTTCTGAAATGCCTTGACCCAACCCAGCTATCCCACTTTCAAATGATTCCCTGGTATGGTTTGGTTGTCAGTAGAGGCAAATTGGATGGGACCGCTCCATTCTGGAGGATGTCAGTCATGCAAATGTGCACTAAAGAACCATTCCAATAGAAGTTACCTCAAATCTCTGAGCGTGGCTATGCAGCCATCAAGCTCCAAGTTGAGATGTGAAACCAAGCCAGACTCCTACGCAAGAGAAGAGCCAGCTTGTTTTGAAAGGTCTGAGATGAACTGTGGATGCAGTGGCAAATCACAGCTGAGAAGAGTGGTAGGAAGCTGCACTTGATTTTCTCCCAGGTATTACAGACTTCACTTTCCAGATAAAAAGTGGTTCTCATATTCTGTTTGATGAAGATCAGACAAAGTCTGACAGATGGCATACTTAAAACTCTGCCTAGCCCTCTAGACCGCTGTCATAGGGAAACACGGTAATTCAAGCTGCCTAAGTGGTGTCAATTTAAAGCCTGTGGAATACCTGCTATCAGCTGCATGTTACATCTAAGGGGACCAGAAATGACAACAGAGAAAAGCAAGCTTAATGTCCGTAGAATTTTTGTCACCGTGAAGTCTGAAAATGCACAGGAAGTTTGTTACGAATTTGTAAATGGGTAATAGGGTGAAAACCTGTGCAAATCTGTACTTTGGGCCTGCTAGCTTGTTTCTGTTTTATCTAGACATATCCACTGAACACCATGAATATATTTCCTCATTTCTAATGGATACAAAAACCAGAAGCTACAATATCCACATTTAGCAAAATGGTAGTGCCATTAAGACAGAGTTCTATTTCAAAAGCAATCTTTATTGAAATAGTGAGATAGCATTAAAATAATCAATCAGCGACTTCTAGCATTTTAATAGCCTCCATAAATCCAAGGCAACTGCATGTTCACTAACTGAAGAAGACAAAATTGTGCAGCTCTTTTCAAAGCTTCTTTCTGTTAAGAAGGTAGAAGAACAACTTTCTTATTCCAAAGCGTCTTTAAAGGGGTTTACTGGAAGGCGGGGGGGGATCCACAGATTTGCAACTTGAGCTAATTCGGGTTATTCTTCCCTTCTTACTGATTCTCAGATCAATTATTTGAAGAGCTTATGGTAATTTGAACTTCACTTACATAATGATCCCCAGATTACGTGGAGTTTAATCTTCTTAGTTTTCATCAGCAGTGCTCAAGATGTTGCTATAGCAGAATTAGCCTAAACTAAAACAATTGGCCCCACAGAGTCTGTACTTCTTGATACCAGCTTAACAGAAGAGAACACATGTAACATTGTGGGCAACAGGAAGGCTCTGCAAGCACAGGAAAAGACCCCAGTCTCTATGGCAAGAGCTGAACATACCTTCTTTCTTCTCTGAAGGCTTAGCTTCTAAAGCAAGGTCTTTCAAAAAGCCTTAAGTCATTTATTTTCAGTGTTTGAGTGTGCAACTGTATCTGTATATACTCACACATAAATATAGCATGTATATATACACACTTTTTTATATATGTATAGTTACAAAATTCATACACACAATCATATATAAACACATACAAATTTGATCTTCAAATATTTCAGCAAAAACACTCTCTTATTTGCTCACCACTTGGCCCACCAGGAAATACACATTCTTTTATACTAGAAAAAAGTTATTAGCTCCATATAGAGGTTATATCCTGAAATTCTTTTTCATACAAATCTAGATAGCCTTCAAACTGCAAAAGAATTTTCTTTTTTCTCACCAACAGCAAATAGATGAAAGGGATCCTCACTGAGAAAAATCACTCATTACTATTTTGAGAAAGGTCCCTCAGTTGGACCATGTAAGACACATAAGAGCAATTATTTCTGATTTTTAGAGAAAAATCTGCGTACCTCAAACACTTCCAAAATTCAGTTCAAAGCACTCAGTGGCTCTCTTACAATGACGTACATTACAGTCAAGCGCTACAATCAACCCAGACCAAATCTTAATCTCTGAGTAATCTCTTACTAATCTCACTTAGTAAGAAACATGTTCCATCCCAAACAGTTTACAACTAAAATACATGGACACCTTTCAGAAAAAAGAAAGGTCTTTCTTCATATTTAGCAAAACTGAGGCATAAACTTTTAAAAGCATGTTCCTAAATATTCCAATGGGCATATCAAATAATGCACTGCCAGATGCTTAAATATTCTCAGACTCTAGGCAAGGAGGATAAAAATTGTCAAACTCCTTACTCAGTTCTGAAAATGCAGCCTTTGCAATAATGAAAAGATAAAAAGGTAAGCAGAACATAAACACTTGGCAAATTACCTGTATTAACATTCTTTGGCATCAAAATTTATACCTACCTCTGTCTCACAAAATTTCTCAACTTTAGTTCTGTTCTAACAGATCATGCTTCAGAAGTTATAGGGATGACACCTCAGAATATTAAACCACACCATGTCACAAGGTACCTATTGTTTGACATTTTACAGCTTTTAGAACTATGTATCATTTATTGATGCTCTGATGCTATGATTTGTCAAGGCCAGCCTTTTACAAAAATGATGTTCAGTATCTGTCACTATCAAACTAGCACCCACACACAAATGGGCACACAAATTCTAATGGCTAGTGCTGCCATAAGTTAAGAGAGTGTCAGCCTTTTCCATTATAACCCCTTTTCTTTCAAAGGTTTATATCACAGCCATAAAGACTTCCTTTGGGCTAGAACCTGGTGATCATGAAATACAGAATAAAATTTACAAAAAAAAGGAAAAAAAAGCCCTCCATTTTTCAGCTGCTGGTAAAGTACAGCTGATAGGGGCATGTAAAGCATTTCTTTCCTTTCTCTAAACCCTACAGGAGTCATAGAGCTCTGTTTATACCCCCTGATCTAGCACACAAAAACACAACTCTCGAGACGTCAGTTCTTTTCTTCCTCCTGGATTCTATTAAAAAAATTTAAATGTGATACAAATAAGATAATGTAACACCATACAGTAAATGGATATCATCCAAAAAAATAGATACTTGGAAAAGACTGGTGGGGCTTATTTAATTTCAAGTGGGGCTTATTTAATTTCAAGTACTAACAGTGCAGTAGTAAATAAAACATTACAGACAAACCAGGAAAAGTAAATGCAGCTGTCTGGGCATTGAGAGTTTGGTAGAGTTTCAGTCTTTTTCATTTTTTTTTTCCTTTTTTCACCAGAAAAATTCAGTAGAGGATCATTCCTGAAACTATTTTACAACTGGCATACAAATACAAATTGCAGTTTAATTATGCAGAAAAGCAAGCAGTAGCTCACATTACATCTCTCATTGGGATATAAACAAAAAAAGGTTTACTTTTTATTTGGACAAAGGATAAATCTAGTCGCAGCCTTCATAAACACTATGTACTTCTGACTGGACACTACCTCAGCACAGATAAAAGCTAAAGGAACTTGGGGTCCTCTCCAAAACTCACTCCTAATGCACTCCACAGACCTGATCTACTCAGCTGACCTGGGACTAGAATAGCAAAATTTTAATCTAATCTGTTAAAGAAGACAGCCATTCAAGCGTGCCCAGTGAACTTTATGGTACTGGGGGAAAGGAGAAATACAAATCTTTTTTGCAGCTGTCACCTTCTAGATAAAAACAACATTTCTCCTCACCTTTGATCTCTGCTCTCAATGCTTGAGTCTTGGCTTTTAGGAATTGTGCAAATGGAACATAAAACTTTCAAGTTCTTACAAGGTTAAAAAATGTAGAAAAAAGCTGGAAAATCACAATGGATACCGGATATGATGACTGCCTTCCAAGAAGCACAAGAAGTGCACTCCTTTCATTCAGTTACCAAACTAGTTTCCCTTGGTTAAAAACAAATTGTCAAATACTTCCTACTGTAGGTCAGCATTTTTTGCTACCAAGCCTTTTCAAAATTCTTCTCAAAATTTTTTATATTTCAAAAGAAAAAAAAAAGAAGAAAAAAAAAAGGATTTAAAGCATTTTCTGTGCCTGGTAAGAAGCTACAGAACTGTCAGTATAGGCTTCAGTGGAAAGACAGGTAACTCAAAAGGCAAGGTTAAATCAACTAAAAGACATAAGGACTGCAGGGTTTGCAACAAATATTTGCTTAGTGCCTAGCAGAATTCACCAACATGAGTTATACAGGTAGGACAGACTTTCAATGATACCAGAAAATTATGTAGAAAATCCATTTACTTTATAAAGAAGACAAGTCACTCACTTCAAGCCCTGCGTGACTTGGTTTTTAAATATTTGGGAAGCACCTAACCACATTACTACTGTGTAAACCAAGATATTGTTTTCTGATAAAGTTATTAAGCATTAAGAACACTTTTGTGAAGCAAGCAGGCAGTTCATTGTACGTTGTATTGGCTGAGAGGTTCATCTGAGATGCGTAACAGTCTGTTTTAAAGGTCTAATTAATATTTACTAAAATCCCCAAAGTGGAATACCTTCAGTATTCTGCTTGCTTTCCTTGCATCCCAACTCCTACCTGCCTTCATCCTGGGCAGGTGATTCAGGGAACTCTTCCTGGATTGGGTCCAATTACAGAAATGTCTTGGCTTCAGACCATGCCAAGGCTTGAGCACAGATACAGACATCTAAATAATCATTCTACAGGTTATCATGCCATAGTCACACACATTCCTCCACCAGCAAAAATGCACATACCTACAGGATTAGATGGCAGCTGAATGCCAGGGTCTAGAAGAAAGAGGACTAAACCACCAGCGGAGGTGAGTAGTTAAAAGTTGAGGGACACCCTATAGAACAATCAGGTAGGTAAAGCTCTGTGGGTATTCAGAAAATTCCAACCGGTAATCCTAAAATTTATCCTTAGCTCTGTACATTTTCACATAGTGAAATATATAACGAGTAATATAATACAATCACCAAAATAATAAGTAATTACAAACACAGCTTTCTGAGTAAAGATAACGTTCAATACTCTTTAATGGAATCGACACAATGCACCTTCATTTTGGTGAAAGTATATGATTAAACAACTGTATCCCTTCTCATTGTCCTCTAACAGTTTAAGAATATTGAGTAGAAAGGAGTTGTGTTTAAATTCAGAGGACATTTTCCACCTGCTTTATGTAGGGAATTTGATTAATATGTCAGGAAGAAACTACAACTTTAAAATCCATCCTATTTCATTGCCACATAAAATAGTTGGAACCTAATGTTATTGTTAAAAAAGCTTTTATGTTAAATCCTCCTTTATGACCAATAAATGAAAGCATGTAATGGATTTAGGCACATAATTTATAAAGAAATCCAGAACGTGCATGTTACTATATACCCAGTCTTAAGAGACAGCAATCTACTAGAGGGTTTTTTAATGCTTGAGTTGGATTCTTCTATATGGAAACATTATTAAATTAATCTTTTACAAAATTTCCAGTTCCACTGACAAACATAAGAAGAGCCATAGTGACTTCAAAAGCCTGATTTAAACAAAAGTAACAAAACAACATGAGAAATCCAGCACCAATGCTAATTAAATACACCAGTTATTTAGCGAAGTCTGCTGACAAAACACTTCATGCTGCTCCCGGCACAGCAGTTGCAAATAGCATGGTTTTTTAGTAGCTGAGTACTCGCATATACGTGTCGATGTTTGCATGTGCATACATATATTTGGTTTATATTATCAAGGAGACTCAGAATATCCTGAGTCGGAAGGGCCTCACAAGGAATCATAGAGTCCAACTCCTGACTCCACACAAGGCAACCTAAAAGTTAAACCATGCATATAGAGAAATTGTTGAACTTATAAGAAAGCAAGAAGAGAGAGAAAAATCACCTTCAGTTCACTCACTGATGTGAAATCTGTTGTTTCACAATTAAGGGCTCGAGGCAGACTTAGACACAAAATAATATGTATTTTTCCCACAGTTAAATAGTATATACTTTCTGGGCTCCAGCCAAAACGGATCATAAATGAAGTGCATAGAACAGAAGAAATAAAGAACATACTTTTAGAATAATTGCATAAAAGCTACCCCAGAACTGTAGGTCTAACACTTTGAATTAAACCATTAGCTGGATCTTGTCTATGAAGAGTGCCAGGTACCAACATGAAATAAATAGCTCACATCCAGATGTATATCCTCTTAAAACAAATGTAAGAAGCTGAGAGCTTCACAAGCACGAAGTTGTCCCAGGAACCACTCACCTTCCAGAGACTCAAAGCCTCCCCTTCTCCCCTGAATGCTGCACAGCTCGACACATCAACTTACAAAAACTGCCATTGGCATGAACAGAGGCCAATAACTTTTAAAGAACAAATTCCTAGCTATATACAGGGATGAAAGCTTGTAAGTTGTGGGACCCTTTGGGTATTATTTCCTTGTGAGTGTCCTCTCAAAATACCAGAGGGCTTGTATTCCTTCAGGTGGGTTTCACTTACAAGACAGTGTTGCAATGTGTGCAACACATTTTAATTAGTGAAATTAAATCCCTCCAAAAGCACATGCTCGATTTTTTAAACCAAGGCATTACAGGCCAAACAAAAAGCAAGCAATAAACTAATTAATGTGTAAATTAACCTCATTGCTTTGTTCTCACATGACATAATCAATCACTAAGTGCCACAGCAGAAACTGTAACTTTATCATACCATGAAACTAGCCCACCTACAGATTACTCTGCCTTTGCAGCATGGTCTTCAATGTTTTTCCTTTTGATTGCAAATCACTCATTAAAAAATAATCAGAATATTTAGTTTAATTTGACTAAAGTATTGCAATAGCATTTCCATACTGTCCACTTATAGAAGAAAATACTCCTCCTCCCTCCTTTCTCCCGTAACATGACCTGCTATGAAAAAGTAGATCTAAAAAATTGGCAAACTGAGGCCAGAGGCAAATGAAAAAGAGCTGTTTGGTTAGGTTGACTATGAAGGACCAAAGCTCAGATCTCTGAATATTTAAATCTCTCTAAATATTTATTGGTACACCAGCACACAGAAGGAAGTGGCATGCTACAACTTCACTATTAGCACTGAGCTGTTTGTTGCTTACAATATTTTTGTGTTGATGCAGCATTACTTGATACATAACTGCTTACAAACTATGTCCCATCAGAAGTTTCATTCTCTCTACAATGCCTCATCTCTCTCTTCACTTCCAGGACATAAGGTCACCTGCTTTTTAACTTTGTATTTTAGATTGTCACATTAAAATTAGATGTTTATTGAAGTTGTTTTCTTTCTGGTTGTTACATTCTCTACTTTGAGGACCCTGCTTGAATTACCTGAATATTTGGAGTTACTGTAATTGCTTCTAGTTTGCAATGCCAGGCTTGTTTACAGTTGAGAATAACACGAAGAACAGTATTGTGCAAAACTATGCAGGTTTAGAAAAGGTGCATCTCACTGAAAACATATGGCCCATGATTCGAATTTAATGTCCGATGTCTGAATTCTTTTGCACTGCACACATCCAAATTTTAAGCAGTAAATAACAGTAATATTCAGAACACAATTTCTTTTAACTTAACAATATGGTTATAACCCATACTATTAATTTATTCATGGTTGCAACAAATAGAATAATGAAAAACCACACTTGCAAATGTTGCCTTATGCCTGGACTGTCTCAGCTGTAAGTCTAATGTCACAACTTCAATACAATATACAATAGAACAGACTGTTCAGAGTGCTCTCTGTGGATCATTTTGGTGGGTGTCCTTCTTAAGGCTTACACACAGGTGCAAATACCCATCTCCTAGAGCCATACCTCTGTTTCCAGCAAGGGCCTATGTGAATGCTATCTCATCTTCTCTTTTGTGCACACTGAAGGGTTTTTGACATTTAAAACCAGATAACACTGGCTGGTAGCAAAGGAGAAGGTTTCTATTCACACTAAGCCACATAAACACCAATCTCTGTCTTTGCTCAATTGTCTTTTAAACAAAGCTCAGAATGCACATACTGCTCTGTCCAAAGATAGTAAAGATGATAAAAGTCTTCCTCTGTGACATCGCCCAGGAGAGGCAATCTCATTCCGGTGAACATAGTGAAGGGCACTGCTCAAAAAGGAATAAAGTTCATTTTTTGTGACAGGACTGACAGATGTTACATGTTTGATACATACGCACTGTTTTTCACTTGCTTTGTGGGGAGTTGATAGAGAAAGAGGAGCCAGGTATCAAATTATCCCTAAAAAAACCCTCGATGTCACAGAACCATAGGGAAGCTATCAGCATTCATTTAAATCCACAGTTCTCAGGCCCCCAAAATCAGAATGTCATGCCTTTGAGTCTCCCTCTAGCCATTTATGGAGATTTTTACCACTTAACTAAAAAGTTATTTTATTGGTTAAAATAGCAAGTAGATGTAAAGTGGTCAGAACTTTAGACAGGGAAGAGGGCACTAAAGACTTACGGCATGCAGAATGCATATTTTCAGTTGTTTCTTTGACTGGTCAGATATTGTCCACACTCCTCTGATGCAATACAGAGGAGCAGGGATATCTGTCCTTGAAAGTTTTTATTCCATCTCACTTCTTTGGTCTCCTAATATCCCTTCTCCCACAGTCTCTATACCTGCATCTCCCACACTTTAGTACCTAGCAGCAACTTCTCAAAACTACTACAGAGGTGTTTCCACAAAGGAAGATTATCTCCCTAACCACACCTCCAACAAGTCACTAACTTTCTTCACCTGTAAGGCTTCACTCTGCATAATAAATTGATGTAATTAGGCACAGTCAAGCTAAGCTGAAAACAGGCTGGTTTAGAAGGTCCTTTGACCATCACTAGAATTGAGGGTTTCAACAAAACTCCAAGCATAATCTGTAAGTTCTTCTCCTTCCCAATAAAAACACTGTCTGTGTTTTGCTGAACAAAGTTTTCAGCTTGGCCAGAGTCACACCGCAAAACACAATGTTTGCCAGCCAAATCTGGCAGCAGACAAATAAATAAATAAGTTTTCCCTTAGAGACATTTTTATTAATTCTAGAAACATCACTTTGAAATGTTAGTATCATCCATCAGACAAAATTAACAGGCTGCAACCTGCATTTTTTTACACAACATCATTTCTCAAGCTTTTTTGTTTAATTTTCAAGAATAAACGGGCTGTTGGAAAAAGACAAGGAAACAGAAATTCCTAGATCAGAGCTCAGTTTAAGCAAAAATCTCTTCTAAATTACTTTATAATACCTGTAATATCAAAAATTAATTTTAGGAAACAGAAAATACAGTAAGATTTCATTAACCTAATGCAGATGGTTTCGCCTTCATTGCATCACTCCTGAATACAGCCCTTCACAGGAATAACTGACAGACAAATGAAGCAACTCATTTAAATGAAGACAAAAATTGTAAAATAGACAATTAACACCTTTATGAGTCAGAAAACAGGGAAGAGCCAGTCCAAACCTACTGGACCTTTGATTTGCACTTGAAAAGCTCTCAAAAAGCATGGTGAAACGTCTGAGACCTTTATCCTTGCTACTCAGGATAAGCCACTAAGAGTTTTTGACATGCAGAACTTGCATGTCACAAGTCATGTGCTCTTGCCAAAGCAATAACAAAGACAAGAGAAAAGGTGAAAATGTAAAGCAGAAGGCACAGGAATATTAACTTCATTTTTAAGCAAACTAAGTGATGATAACCAAAGAAATAATTGCACTTCTCACACCTTTAAGTAGAAGACAAGAAGCCTGCTTTTTACAAATGGTGATCAGCTCACTACCAACAGAGAGGAACCCTGTGGATCCTACATGGACGATTAAGCTACACAAGAATAAATGATCGTCCCTTCAGAACACGAACATGAGAAGTCACTTGGACATTTAATGCAGACACTGCAGTATCAATATAATTGTTGAGGCAGCCACTGAAACAAGCAAAAGTTTTAGGGAAGAAAGTTTAAGATGTTGTATCTTCATTAGTCTCTACTATTCTTTGCTCTTCTCCTGCTTGGCTGACCAAGTGAGACAACTGGTAATGTTATTTGTGTAGATTACATTTTTCCCCACAACATCATCTAAAACAACAGGCTGAGCATTCTATACTTAATTACTTTATTTCCAATTTCGTGTGTGCTACATCTTTTTTTTAAAAAAAAAAACTTTGGCATTTTAATCAGCATTAAATTCCAGTACTGCAAGACACACAGTGGGTAACTACGGTTGAAAATGGCACGGAATAACCAAGGTGATAAAATAGCAATTCCACACCTTGATTTATATATTTATGTCTGTGTCTATATCTCTACATACTCATCTCTGAAACCAGTGAAAGCTGTGGAAGGTTAGAAAATACATACATACTCTTTAACCACAAGATTCCAGGAATTTAACCAAACTGAAACAAACTGAAAATGCTTTTGTTTATAAGCCCATAATGTTATCAATAGAAACAGGTGCAAAATGAGTATTAGAGGTGTGTGGTAGCCAGGAGTGTTGTAATTTTGTGGATATCTAGTACATGCTTCCTCTTTTATTCTTGATACCGGCAGCAAAAACAATTAAAGCCTTGGATAGGTGCACTGCTTATTACAGTAGACATAAGTTAAAACACATAAACTTACTTGCTGCTGAAACTCAAATTTCTCTTTCTAAACTATCAAAAAATTTCTCCAAGTTTTTGAACAGTATGTTGTCCAGTTTAAGAGTAGAAATTTAGAAACATCAATCACAAATAATACCTGGGGCTGCTGCTCTTATATGAGAAATATTTGGACTCTTAATAACTTAGTATAGACAAGAATTCTACTTTATATCCCTGCTTAAGCTGGCACATTTTATCATCCCACTAAAGTATTCCTTAAATGTGAAAAGAAAGTACCCAGCCCCTCATAAGCAGTACTGGCTACAGGAGCAGTAAATTTCATGGCAGTCATGCATCCAAATGTTGGTAATAACACATAAAATATATCCTGAGAAATTTTTAGAGAGGAAGGGAAATAATGTAGAGTGAACGTACAGGGAGGTACTGTTGAAGGACATCCTCTTCCCAGCCCGGGGGACACTATTTCACCTGTATTCCAGCAGCCTATCTCTGTGCATGTTACAACTCAGAAGGAGATCAAAAGCAATTTCATATTCTGCTGAGGCATTTCAGAGCTTATCACACTACTTGTGTAACTGCAACTGTGGTCCCTCCTGACCCTCTCCACTGAATTTCAAATTTCAACATCTAAGTGGAAAAAAATTCCATTTCCACTTAGCTTGCCATCAGTGTTTAAAGTCACAAAGCAGAATTAAAGCAGGGGACTTAAGAAAAGAGTTACCTTCTAGTAAAAAACCTGAAGAGTAGGAGCAGCTCTTACACTGGGGATTGTAGAGTCCATCCCTACCAGAACATTAGCAAGTCAGCTTCGTTGTCAAGTATTTCTCAGTCATTTTACTCCTGTGTTAAAGGCCCAAGGGACATGCCAATGCCAAACTCAACACCACAGCACCTCACAACCAGAAGTGTATTGTGCCTGCACAGTGGCCTCAGGGCAGGGGGAAGCAGGGAAAGGGTGAATCCATGCCAGCTAAAAAGCCTAAGAGCTGCTCCTGCTCTAGGAATGAACTAATTCTGATATGTTTTTGAACAAATACTCTAAAGCTCTAGAAGAGTGTTCCTCCTAAAATATTTTATTGTCTTCCTCTATTGAATGATTGTAGAAATTAGGATAAAAATTTAGATATGTAAGAGAAAGAGCTTCATGTAGCAGAACGCTGGGATCTATCTGATGTGACAAAGTCTACTGCTGAGGAGGGGAACTTTTTAGGTGAAAAAACAGATCTCACTTATGTAAAGATGTGGGTTTTACCTCATACCACCGCACTGTCTCAACGCATTGTATTCACTGCATGAGGTAATTAATTAATGCTGTTTCTTGACCCTTTGAAGATTCCTGTCATACATGGACAAATTGCACTTAGGTAGTTGAGAGCAGGAGGAAGCTCTCAGCCACCCACAGCAACAATGCAAGGGCTCAGGCAAAAACATGCAGAAGAGAAAGGGCATCTAATCAAAAAATTCTCCCTTCCTCAAGGACTTGTATGTGAAAGCAAAGGGTACAGAAGAGAAGTTATCACCTCATTTTGTGCTGTGAATCCCCCAAACTATCCTTCCAAACACATTCCAGTAATGCCAGACAGATGGCAAAGACTGATTTCAGTGGTTCTAGGTGAACACACCTGGCTAAAAGCCTTGTTATTCATTTCCTTGATCCTATCAAAGACATTCAAGAACAGTTGGCCTTGTTAGTATTTTCAAACATTTATGTATACTTCCCCCATTGTACTTGTTTTCAAGAGACAAAACTTTGCAAATGGACAAAGGAATGGGAAGATGCTTCTGCATTAGAACTCACTGGGGCCATACAGTTATAAGAAAATACAAACGTTGTTTGAAGATATAAGTGACATTTTTTCCTGCTCTTTAGGGAGAGCTGCTTGGAAGCAAAGGACAACAACAGTCTATAATCTTTGCTGCCTGAATGCACAAGCCAGGAAATACTTCTTGTTTTAGATATTCTTTCCAAACCTGTGATGATTGTTACTTAAAATCATAACCAGGAAAACTCTCCAAACCAATGACAATTTAGAAAACTGACATCGGTTTATTGCAGCACTGAGTGCATGGGGGAGTAGAGTACTTGCATATTCATAGTACATTACATATTCATTTTCACTGACGCACAGGACTGGTTACAAGTTTCTTGCTTCTAATGCAAATTAGTGCCCATCCTCAGATAGCACTGCTGAAGCTTTTTACCAACTACACATCCTCCAGAAGCGGGGATTTGACCTCTTTCGGGAAGGTTATTTGACTTGGAGGTCACAATCTCCCATTACCGCAATTACCTTTGCCCTACCTTCAACTGATTTTCTGAGGATTGCAACACCTTATCAGCTCATCTCCTCTTGTGACCAGAACTTTTTCACTTGGAGACTTCTGAGGACTTCAGATGGCAGGTACTCGAGAGGGTGAGTCATTTAAAGACTTGAGAGGGTGGGTCAGCATGACATGAACTTTGTGCACATTTGTGTTTAACTAAGTCAGAGTTCAACTTCGGTAATTCCAGAGTTCAGACAACAATAACAAGACCTGTTATTACTGTGCTTTGAAAATTCTACCAAGCATCAAAGCCCAAGAGCCACACCACATCACCAGTTCGCTACTTGTCACTGTTTCCTAGTAGAAATGATGACTGGAAAGACAAATAAACACCAACACAGGCAGTTCATAAGAAAGTGGATCATAGAAGCCGAAATAAAAACCCCCACCGAAGCACCAACAAATAGATAAATACATGATGAACTAACTATTCATGGAAAAAGAAAATCAGTAACTGAGAAGTGAAATTTACAGTAAGAGTAATTTGACTGTCTAACACAGAGAATGACAGCTCTGAAGAGCAACAGAAAGAAACTGTAAATATGTACAATATATTAAGTAACCAGTGATGAGAGGCAACTGGAACAACACATCTGTGCCTTACTTTATCACTCACGACCACCCAAAACCCATGAAGAGAGAATGACAATCCTGCTCTGCAAGCTACATATCCTGGTCCTGCAGTCCAAGCACACGTAAATGACAGGATAAAGCAGACTAAATGTAGGTATTTTAGGCTCAATTTCAGTTTAGCATCACCTGTGATATTATATAGTTCCAAGCAGCCCAAGAGAGAACTACAATGTAAATACACAGCTGCAGGCAAGTCTTGACTGACAGCCAAGAAAAATGGTGAATTATTGTCACGCATATACAGATGGAAAACTTGGGCATAGACAGATTATGTTTCTCGTCAAAGCTGACCTGAAGAAATTTGATGTCAGACCTTGAAAAAGAAACCAAAGCATTTCAATGAGACAAGCAAGTTAATCAGTGAAAACTGCTTCAGAGAATTTATTTGTGCTTATGTGTGTTTGTACTTGAAAAAAAACAAGGGGAGAGTTTAACTGGCATTTTTATACCTTTCCATCCCTTAAGAAAAAATAATAGAAAAAGAAAGAATTCCTAGTAAGATCCTGAAGTTGTCTTCAGCACTAGTTTATCCAGATTTATTGCCTTATGAAACCATCACTCTCAGATTTACTGGATTACACTATACATTCTAGAGAATGCACAAAATAAATAAGCTGTATTCTAAAAAACCAAAAAGTTCTCAAATATGTAATTGGGTAGTATATTAAAAAAAAACCAAAAAGCATTAATTAGGAAAATAGAGATTTGAACTTTACTAGGAATAAGGGTTTTTACCAAGCTGACAGTTCAGGTTTTTCTAAGACAGCTCTTCTATGGATAAGGACTGCTATGATGCATCCATGCCTAAAGAAAGCTGCCTTTGGGAAAGGGTAAAATTTTATTTTAACCTAGCTCTAAGTTTATCTGGGCTACAGTGTTTGAAAATGACTCCTGGAACCATAGCCTGAAACTCTCCCCCTTCCTGCTAATTAATTTAGCAAAATCTTTATGCTTAGGTCAAACGGCTTGTAAGAACTCTAAATTCATTCTCCTGCCTATGAAGTTAATTAAAACTCAATCTCTCAGACCTATTCTTTCCCAGATGAGCCTCATAGTAACTTGCAACTTGCGTAATATAAATAATATGTATGCGACTGTTACAATGGACTTAATTCAAGACACAAAACACTTGACATATTAAAAGTATACTTCCTGACTTATCATTCAGCACACATAGTTCCTTCTCTATCCTTCCTTTGTTGCAATTTTTTCAGCTTACAGCCATCATGCTAATCTTCTAAGAATGCTGTAATATTTTTTGCTCATATCTAGAAAGACTGAGTCATATATTTGCTTATTTTCTTTAAATACCCTCCTGCATAGTAGAAACAAAATGATGGAATACAAGTTACTTATCATTCTTGCAAATGGGGGAAAATGGGCAGAAGTAGCCACTCAGCTAAGGGGAAATGTTTTTTAATAGAAATAATATGGGGAAGAAGAGAAGAAAAATATATATGATAATAGCCTCAGAGACATCAATAAAGAGCTAATTGTTGCAATCTTAATTGCATTATCAGTAAAATATTTTAATTTGATGAAGAAATTAATTGAAGACTCTCTGCCACATGGTGTTTCCTCACAGAACTGAGATTTACACCTGTCTTTTTAAATCCTTGTAGTGAAAGGGCATAAAAGCAATATGTGATATAAACCACTTCATACAATCTCATTTTGAATAAAAAACAATGATTTTATTTCACTTAATATGAAAATCCTTTCTAACTGTTAATGTTTTCATAAAGAGTTCAGTCTCCACTGTCAGAAAAATTTAAACCCCAGAGGGAACTTCTGAAGCATAAACAGGATTAAGACTTCTTGATGCTTTTTATCTAACACATTTCATACCCCAAGATGAAAAACCTCAGTGTATGAACAGTTCCCATAAGCCTTTTCTATGCAGATGCTTTTCTTTTTTATCCCAAAGCACAAATACAGTATAAATAGCAATGACAGAGTTTCAGCCTTCATAACGTTAGCTTATAAAATAAATATTAAGGATCACATAAAGGGAGACCTCCCATTATAATAATGTACAGCAGGCTGTGGTTCACTCCCTATGGAAAATACACCAGACATGTTCTTCTGCATAAAATACACAGCTGAGAAATTCAAATTGTGAAACCTTTGTTCTTCTGCATGTAAATTGCCTTCTCAGTATTGTGTGCCAGAAGGGCTTGATATGCCAAAAAGAAAGCAGTCGGGAGGAAAAGGAAACAGCAGGAAGTAGGATGTGAATTTGGTGTTACTCTAAAAAGCATCGAATACATTTAAAATGTAAAAATCAGTAAGACAAAGAACTGGGTAAGCTACTGCTGCAGCTACCAGGTGTGGCAGATATTTCTGAAACTGAGGCAACCTTGGCAAAATTGTTGCAATTCTTCCAAAGTGAGGTTCATGGGGGAATAACCAGGCTGACCAGCTGGCAAAATACAATAAATGGCTTCCTCATGGTGACCTTGCTTCGTCCAGCAATGCTCCATGAACAGACATGGTCACACATCTTTGTATGAACAATTTTCACCAGAACACATTCTGATGGACCTCAATTCTCCCAAATCTACATGGCTGTTTGCACTTAAAAGGGTCATCTTTCAACAAAGTTCAGCTCGGGGTCAATTTTATCAGTCAGGTCAACATTATCTTTGTATGCTTTCTTGGAGGAGCAGCGAACCATTATCAAATATACAACACCTGAAATAGTCTACCATTTAATTTTTCTTTCTTTCACTGCTCAGTTGTAACAGCAATTGTTTAATACTACTGGAATTAGCTCATTTTTCACTGTAAAAGCAAGTGTTCCAGTTTGTGTTGTAATTAAACAGTTGAAGCTAAACCTTTTGGAGCCTCTTTTTCATTGGAAATGTACAAAAAAAAACCCCAAATCACCAAACACAACTTTTAAATACTGAAACAGACTAAACATTGAAAAATTCAAGGCAACCCATGAATGGAGTCTGCTATGTTCTGCCATCATCATTGCTCTGGTGTGGAAACAGCAATGTAATTGTGTGAAGTAAGTTTCTGCTTTGGACTAGTGTAAAGCCACTGGAGCTAGCAGGGAACTCACTCCAGAGCTTCCAACTTCTTGCTCAGCTTTGTTTTCTGCTTTTTGCAGAAAGAGAGGTTTTGCTTTCTTTCCTGGACAAAAATGTTGGTTTTTTCTAAATTGAAAGCTGTCCCCTTGACTGTATAAACATTCTTAGAGGGTGTTTACCCCTACAAAGCCTAAATTTTGGTTAGAGACAGACAAGAGTTTAGCTCCAGTAGTGTAAACTCTGCTGCTCTCAGTTTAATGAATCTCAAGACTGTACAAAATGCGTATATTGTACTGGGGTACCGGGGAAAAAAAAAAAAAAAAAAAAAAAAGTAGATCTTTATAGAAATCTGTCCTATATTTTTTTATTCTTTTTTTCCCCCCCACTAAATATTCATCATCACATGTGAAAAACACACTTACAGAAAAATTCAGAGGGATTTTGGTCAGAACAGAGTCTACACCATAAGGATTTGTGTTTCTCTCTCAACAGTTACTCATTCAGCACATGGGAAGAAAAAAAAAAAAACAGAATGAAAAAAACACAGAGCAGTAGACACTGGCCACACTGGATGGCTTTGCGTGCTATAAAATTTGGGACACTTTTACAGGGAAAGACATGGCTAAAATTGTAATTGCTCATAGAATTCATAGACTCATAAAACATCTCCAGTTGGAAGGGACACATAAAGTTAATAGAGTCCAGCTCCCTGCTGCTCACATGACAACCTGAAACTAAACCATATGACACAGTACTGTGCAGACACTCCTTGAACTCTGGCAGGCTTGGTGCCTTGACCACTTTCCTGGGGAGCCTGTTCCAATGACAGACCACCCTCTTTGCGAAGAACCTTTTTCTAGTGTCCAAACCTGAGCTTCCCCTGATGCAGCTTCACACCATTTCCTATCCCTGGTCACCAGAGAGAGATGATCAGCACCTTCCCCTCCGCTGCCCCCCTTGAGGAAGTTGTAGGCTGCAATGAGGTCACCTCTCAGCCTTCTCTTCTCCAAGCTAAAAAAAGCAAGTGACCTCAGCTGCTCCTCATAAGTTTTATCCTTCAGGCATTTCACCATCTTGGTTGGCCTCCTCTCTACACACTCTAATAGTTTGATGTCCTTCCTACATTGAGGCACCCAAAACTGCACACAGTACTCGAGGTGAGGCCACACCAGTGCAGAGTGGGACAATCACCTCCCTCGACCTTCTAGCTCCTCTTGTTTATTCCTCATGCTGTGTGCATTAGTACAGAGACATTTCAAATGTGCTCCAGAGTACTCAGCACATCATGGAGCAGACTGAAGGGCCTCGCTAGCACACTGTCTCTCAAACACTGGCACGCCATCCCATGGCTTACCAATAGTTAGCCTGGTTTTATCCCTTTTCTCCTTCAAATCTAGTTTAAAGCTCTTCAAATCAGCCCTGCTAACTCTTGTGTGAAGATCATTTTCCCCCTTTGAGAAATGTGTACCCCATCTGTTGCTAGCAGGCCTGGTGTCATGTAGACCATCCCATGATCAAAAAACCCAAAATTCTGCTGGTGACACTAGTCATGTAATTGATCAGCTGGGTCTGCCTGTTTCTTCCAACATTATTCCCTGCAACTGCAGGGAGGATAAAAAAAAAACACTGCTTGTGTTCCTGAACCCTTAATCAGTCATCCCAAGGCCCTGACATCTTTTGATTGCCCTTGGGCTCCTTATTGCAATTTCATTGCTGCCTACATGAAAAGCAGTAATGGATAATAATCCGAGGGCTGCACCAGGGTAGGAAACTTTCTCACCACATCTTTATTCCGGGCCCCAGACAGGCAGCAGATTTCCCTAACAAATGGGTCAGGCTGGCAAACTGGGCCTTCTGTTCTCCTCAGAAAATTCTTATGACAATAACCTTTCTTGTTCTTCATGGAAGTGGTTTTGATGCAGGGCACAGGCCAGCTTCACCTTGGCAACACCTCCAACCTCAACAGACCATTATCCTCATCATTGTTTCCTTCCACTTCCAGAGCCTCACGCCTATTGTACCAGGGCACCTGGGAAGGTGGGGTAGTCACGGAGGAGATACGCCTGCTGCGCTGGGCAGGAACTGTCGCCATTCCCTCCCTACCCCTTAAGTCACTGTGTTCAGTCAGGTGGAGGGAGAACAGAGGATCCTCTCTATCGTGTGTCCTGTCTGCCTGACAGGCCTGTCCCGGGGACGGCAGGGTACGGTTCCAGTAGCCTATCTCCTCCTCGGACTCCCTGATACACCTCAACCTACTCACCTCCTCCCGGCGCTCTGCCACTGAGCTGAGGGGCTCCTCTCACAGGACGCACCACCACGGGTGCGCTCGCTGCTGCCGTCAGGCACCGGCATAGCAGCAGGGCACAGCCAGCAGCCCGGCACCGGGCTGGCAGCTGCTCCCACCGCAGCTCTGCCTGGGCAGCTCCACCAGCGGCAGACGCAGCCTTCTGCCAGGCAGGTACCGCTGCTCCCCGGCTGTGCGTGTGTGCTCGGCCGCGGCTGTGCTGGCCCTGCCCAGGTCTCCTCAGCCGGTCCGGAGAGCTGGGGGCTCCCGCCGGCCTCCCGCTCCCTGGGGCGTCCCCTGCCCGGGCACGGCCTGTGCAGCGCGCTGCGGGCTCCGCTGCCCATCGCGCCTCCGCGACAGCTCCCAGTTGGAATTAATTCACGGAATAAACTCAAGCGGTATTTCTTCACCCAAGAAAACAGCTTGCCAGTACTTAATATTTCTTTTTTTAAAAAAAAAAAAAAGTGAAATGCAAGAATCTTCAAGTCCTTTCCCCGCCCTGTCAGCAGTGTGAATTCACACCCTGAAGTATGCAGCCGCTTATTGTATATGTGTGAAATGAATAATGAAACCCTACGTGCTATACAGTAAAATGTAAGCACCTACTACATAAGAGCCCTTAGAAAGCCACTTACAATATGCATATTACAAGCCTCTTGCACATACGATAAAATCAAATTTTATAATGTGAGAATAAAACTTCTACCAAGCTTTACCTCTACCAAAACTGGGAACAATAAAGTGGTTGATGTTTGAGATTTTAAAATCCAAACATATTTTGCCTGGGGAGAGAAGTCCAGCCCTGACACTTCTGCATTGACTGAGTTTATCTATTTGCATCCTAGATTAACCCTCGTGTCTTCAGATGCCCCCTATCTTATTTCTGAATTGAGAAATGCATACACCAGTGATTGTTACTACCTCCGAGAAACATAATAATTTCAGGAAATGAACCATCAAATTAGAAATTTTTTTTATGCTTCCTGCCCCCTCCCCCCCTGCCCCCCAACATTTCCTTGCAGCTGATTTGGTGTGAAATGATGCATAATGCTCCAAGAATAAAAGTAATAAGGATCCATTTATACTACACATCAGGAAGGGTAATGTTCTCAAATTCAAAACAATGAAAAAGTAAGAAATTGAACATTTACTCAAAAACAGACAGAGTGAAAGGTACAATATATCCAAAACAAAAGACATAGAGATGATTTAACTCTGACTGCAGGTGTTTGAACTATTCTTCCCACGCAAACACCTATTTAAATGGAAGAATATGACACATGTAAATTCTGCAGTCCACAAGCTTTTTTTAACAAGCGAGAACATTTTAAAAGCTTAATTCAGTGCAGAGAAATACACGCAGAGAAGACAAGAAAGTAAGGGCTAATCTCTCAAGTCTGCACAATATTCATAGAAGTTCTCTTCAGGAGTACCATTTGTAAGCATTACAGTACTAGGTTGTGACAGAAAAAAGTTATCTTAGGAAAAAAAAAATGAAAAGTTTCTTCTAGATGGGTGAATTCAGATTAAAATGTTCCAATTAATTTGCAGATAGTTTGCTTTTAACAAATGAACCATAAAACCAGCTTGAAAAGTATTACATCTAAACTGTCTACTTATGGCTTGGACAGGTGTACTGTATGCTGGGTAAAAAGCTGGCTGGACAGCTGAACCCAAAGAGCGGCAGTAAATGGAGTTACATCCAGCTGGCAGCTGGTCACAGGTGGTGTTCCCCAGGCTCAGTACTGGGGCCAGTCCTGTTTAGTATCTTTATCAATGATCTGGATGAGGGGATCAAATGCACCCTCAGTAAGTTTGAAGATGACACCAAGCTGCAGGGGAGTGTTGATCTGCTTGAGGGCAGGAAGGCTCTGCAGAGGGATCTGGACATGCTGAATCAATGGGCTGAGGCCAACTGTTTGAGGTTCAACAAGGAGAAGTGCCTGCTGGGTCCTGCACTTGGGTCACAACAACCCCACACAATGCTACAGGCTTGGGGAGAGTGGCTGGAAAGCTGCCTGGCAGAAAAGGACCTGAGGGTGCTGGCTGATGGCCAGATGAACATGAGCCAGCAGTGTGCCCAGGTGGCCAAGAAGGCCAACAGCATCCTGGCTT
>JAVJGI010000001.1:75149795-75190964 GCA_035590275.1 Ibycter americanus
GAAAGCTGCCTGGCAGAAAAGGACCTGGGGGTGCTGGCTGATGGCCGGATGAACATGAGCCAGCAGTGTGCCCAGGTGGCCAAGAAGGCCAACAGCATCCTGGCTTGTATCAAACTGTGGCCAGAAGGACTAGGGAAGTAATCATCCCCCTGCACTCAGCACTGGTGAGGCTGCACCTCAAATCCTGTGTTCAGTTTTGGGGCCCTCACTGCAAGAAAGACACTGAGGTGCTGGAGCGTGTCCAGAGACGGGCAACGAAGCTGGTGAAGGGTCTGGAGCACAACTCTTATGAGGAGCAGCTGAGGGAACTGGGGTTGTTTAGCCTGGAGAAGAGGAGGCTCAGAGGGGACATTATTGCTCTCTACAGCTGCCTGAAAGGAGGTTGTAGGCAGGTGGGAGTCAGTCTCTTCTCCCAGATAACTAGCGACAGGACAAGAGGAAATGGCCTCAAGTTACACAAGGGAAGGTTTGGATTGGATATTAGGAAAAATTTCTTCACTGAAAGAGTGGTCAAGCATTAGAACGGCCTTCCCAGGGAGGTGGTGGAATCACCATCACTGGAGGTGTTTAAAAACGCGTGGATACAGTGCTTAGCAACATGGTTCAGTGACAGACTTGGCAGTCCTGGGTTAATGGTTGGACTTCATGATCTTAAAGGTCTCTTCCAACCTAAATGATTATAAGAGTCTATGATTACCTGTGCCTTTCATTCAACCAAATTCCTCTTACCATAGACTTCTATAAAGACCTTTTCTTTCCAGGATGACAGCCATATTCATCACAAGCAGCTGTCTTCCCCTATTATGTCTTCCCTAACTGTCAATATATTCCCAGCTTTCAAGGCTGGAGACTACACATGCCCAGTCAAACAGAAGTATCATTTAATCTAGGAACTGAAAGGATTCCTTAGGGACATAAGTGTTTCACAATCAATTTGGATTAAGAGTTCTGTATTAATATTAAATAATTACTTTACCAGTAGATAATTCGTTCAACCAGATTGAGAAAAAACTTCTATTTAAGACTGATTTGTGACTGTCATGTGTAACCAGTATTCCCCAATGAACTGTTTCCAGATTAAAGAGAAAGACCACTCATTTTGGTCTGATGTCAGTTCATAACTTTAACGTGACTATTTACTGCAATATTCAGCTAATCTGTAGCTTCTTGCTATTGTGTTAAAGAAGTCTTCTTATTTTTCTGCTTTATATATAATAATATCAATAATATCACAGGGGAGAGATTTTACAGAACATCCATAAAAAAATTCTTTCTTGCATTACTTTGCAATTTCACATTTCAGAAAGTTCAGCAATTTATCTTTAAAGAGAAAAGAACACTTAATCTAAACAGGGAAACAAAAAAACCTACACAGCAATTTATAAGGAGATGCCTGCAATAATACAATTTCTGCAAAATACTATGACCAGAAGTAGGTTTCCATAAGCAGCAAAACAGCAGAAGTTTCAGAAGAATTTTCCTACCAATACTTTAAAGGCATCTAACTGCTGTTGATTATATCTATATTACTAATGTAGTAATAACAGTAAAAATTTATGCAGCTATTCCCTTTCCAGGACAAAAAAACAACAACAATAAAAAAACCCTTTGGTGATGATTAGATTTAAGTTTTAAATCACCAGTATTGCAGTACAAAACTTTTGTGCAATTAGCAATGGGTAGACCAGGTGAAGACAAGGAATAGAGACAAAAACTCATCAGTTTTGTAATGTTGTAACAGTCAGAAAAAGACCACCCCTCCTTCTCCCCAGAAAAGCCCAACCCCTCATCAGCAGTCTTCCTTTCAAAGTTTGCACCATGAAATGGAAGACTGAGTTGAATTCCAGGCCATATTTCAACAGCAGAATTCAATTAGCTGTTTACTACGGATTCCTTTTTGATTCTTGACCCTTGTTCCCCCTCTTTCTCTCATATTTTTCATTACCACAGTTGGAAACAAGGGTCAGATGTTTCCATTTGTAGGACTGTGTTACAAAAAAATTCTACAACCATGACACACCATTCCCTTTTCTAATTTTTCCCCCCATCATAATCTGGAGGATTATGAAAGATAGCCAGTAAAGAAAGTGGCTTGTGATAACTGTTAACAGATAAAGGCAAAGCACCCAGAACACCAACAGTTTTAAACACTTGTAAAGCTCAGCTTTCACTGCATTTCCCTCTTAAATTCAACATCAGTGCAAAAAAGGAAGATTTGGAAAGGCTGCAACTAATTCTTATTAGAAATGGAAATTAAGGGTCTAAAAAATTCTTCTAGACATCAGTGTTTTACAGGACTTATGGAGCACTGCAAAGTAGTTCTTTATTTTGCTTTACATTGCAAAAGACAACCCACCTTTTCACAAGAAATTTTAAAATCAGGTCATGGAAGGAATTACTATTCCTGTTTCCAAATTGCTTTGGAATAATGTTTTGCCTTTTGACTTCTAGATTCTTAATGGTGCCACTTTGGATGTTGTAAACTCATTTTCTTTATTGAGAACTAAATGCATGTTATAGAACCATGCTACTTATCAGTAATTTATCTTTTTTTTTTAATACATCTGCCAATATATTAAAAGGATTTATCACAATGAACTATAAATGTTCTCCAATTATTGTAGAAATCTGACAAATGGCCTGGAGTCTATGTGACACATTTGGGATATCTTCTGTCAAGTATCAGCCTCATCTACCCAAGTTAATTACATTATATCTTCTCATGGTACTGCCTCAATGCAACCCAACTCAGTAGGTTTTTATAACAACTTGGGACTCACACAGCAACAACTAACAAAATATTTCAGGGTTTTGAGCAGTTACAGGGATCTATATTGAATACCTTGTGCTGTTACCTTTTGATGTGACATGCTGGAACATCTGCAGCTCTGCACAGAAGGAACTTGGTTAACTTTCTCACAGTTGATTTAAAAGAGCTACGATAGATGAGCAAATTGGCTCCTAAAACATACAGTCACAGTAACCTCATTATTACAAACTTAATCAGTTGCTAGCCTTACAGTTGTTCTCACTAATCTGTTCACTGCAGATTAGTTATTTTACTCTTCATCTGCACTGTGGCAGACTCAGAATCATATCTAATATTGCATGAACTTCAGGCAGTAGTAATTCCGCTGAGGTTTAGTTAGTTATTCAAAGTACCACTGACATGAAAAAAATGCGTGCATCCTGCCTTGTAAATCTGGAGGCATCCTACCTTCCTGGGCTATTAGTACTGGTCTTTTAGTGCCTGCAGGTATCACTGCTTATTCTCCATTCTGACTTACAGGGTAAACCTGACTATTTTCTAGAAGTGGTAGAATGGGTTATTCCTAAACACCTTAATAACTGCCTCATGTAACAGTCCTAACCTTGGCTGAGTCATTCATCTTCCATGTTCCCACAGCGGCTTAGAGAGGGAACCACAATCCTGGAACATTCAGCATCAGTTCATAAAGGTCACCTTGGGTTTCCCCAAATTTTTACAGCCCAACAAGTATTTCTTGTCAGTGCCACCAGAGAAGGCCCCAATTTCTGTTTGTATAGATTCTGTGGATCTAAAGAAAATGAATAAATTGAACACAAAAAAATGCAGTTAGTTAGTTAGGTTTGGGTCTGATTCACAAAATGCACTTGCCTCAGTTTCCCAGTTCTAACTGTGCTTTTGCCTTGCAATTCAGCACTACAGAACTCTGCTGCTTGGAAAGAAGCCCCTCAAACAACACAGGAGTACTGCACATATTTTCTAAACGCGTCCTGTACACTGGCAATAAACTCAGTCTCCTAAACTTTAATTTGACCGGGGACAACAAGTACTAGAAGGATCTAGCCCATGGTGTTCAGCAGGGGAAGCAACAGTCCTGCTGAGAGATACCTCCTGTCTTGGAACTTCCTGCAGAGAGAACAGCAGAGACTGCAACAAAGAAAACACCTGCAGCTCCTTTAAGATCCCAATAGTATGCTCCTTTCCAATCACAGCTTTAATATACAAGAGCTTTTAGTCTTGGTAATTTATAAGTCAAGCCCAGCCTAGAAAAACAAGAGTTCATGCTGCCATGCCAGCTTTACCAGATGGTGTAAGTCAATGAATGCACACACCTACATAGCTGGGGAAGAGGCACCTGGAAGACAGAATAGTAAAGACAAATTGAATTCTGACCTTATTAGTTTCAGTAATGCTTTTAGTCCAAATACTTCTACTCATCTTTTTAAAAGTATTAACAAGTAGCATGCTCACATTTCAGGAAAGAAGGAGAACGGGAGGGAGAACGAAAGATACTGATTTCATCATTGTTACCACATATATAGACGTACAATTAATTAACTTTCATATGAAAAAATGTGGTTTGGGTGGTTTTTCTAGTTAATTTTCCTGAACCTTCTTCCAACTGGTCTGGCTTAAAGGCTAAGCACTTAAGTAAATACATCTTTATGTCATATGCCAATAATATACATTTTATACTTTCCATCACACAGTCATGGCTTTTCAAAATTGCCACATCCACACAGGCACACACATATGTGACAAATAAATGTAATGATTTCACTTACTTCATATAAGTTCTGTTAAGGTTTCTTATATAGAAGAATTCAGAACTAGTAGGAACACAGCAGTCAGTGAGTTCAAGCCCCTGCTATACCTGGCAAACCAATTCCGTGATAGAAAACAGTTACAGTAAGCATGGGTAAAGGATGAATTTTAACGACCACTGGTCTGCAGTGCAATTAACATCTTGCTGTGCTGTGTTCCATAGTTACTGAATTGAGCTCCATAATTACTGACATGACATGGTGCATTATCTTAACATTATCTTTTGCACATTGGTTAAGAGGCACAGCTCAAAACGTGTGCCCAGAAAACTCTTCTGTTATGGATTATCAGCACAATCTGTTCCTTGTCTGTCACCAGTCAAGAGACTGGGTTTTCACAAAAAGACAAGCAATTAGTTTTGTGTATGTAATGTGGCTTATCAAAGTCTAGGGCCTAGGATGTAGGCCATGTATTTATTTTCTGTGAAGAACCTTCTAACATCAGCTAACACAGTCATGTACCCTTGTGAAGCTGGAGAGTGCTTCCAACAGCAGTTTTAACCACGGTATACAATGCAATTCATTCAGCACACCTAGGTATGATCCGTAATGTTCTGAAGTTTTAGAAAGGGGGAATTTAATTTTTTTTCTTTTTTTCTTTTTTTTTTTTAATACTGGTGATGGCAGGGAAGAGTTACTTTCCTTTGTTTTCTATGAACAGGGGGAAAAAAAGTAGGTGCAAACATTGACTGCCTAATTACCAACCTATTTATAGAAAACAGAAAAGGTTTACTAGCCACTAGCAGAGAGAATAGAATTCAGCCACACAAAATTCATGATACTAAACCTGACAGGGGAAATAAATCAAATTAAACCCAGAAAGGGTCTCGTACTTATTATGGAGCACAATTTTGATTTTAAGTGCCATATGGTCCAACAAGTGGGTTTTTGGCAGATCCGATTGCTAGTTTCTTAAATGGCATCAAATGCCTTTCTACAATGAAAAGAAATTAAACAGCAAGAAGCACAGAATGAGTTGTATCAACAGTTTGTGAGAATACAGCACCGGAAAGTTACATAAGAATCAATCTTACGGAAGTAGTTCTTTGTCTGCTTATCAAGAAGCAACAAAAATTATGAATTAAATTGCCCAGCACTATTTCTGACTCATGTCTATATGACCACAAAAACCTTTTAAAATGCAAGCTTAATGCCCATCTTAGAATATTTTTTTCATACTTTTAGACAAACAATACAAATTAAACCAAATGGCTGAATCATGGTGTACGCACTTTTGTTCTAAAAAATCTCATGTAAATGATGATATAAAGCCAAATGTTTCACAGTTAGAAATTTATGGTGGCATATCATTTCATTGACACAGTAAAAGTCTGCAGTCATGTTAACATCTTTGTGTATAAAATACTGATCTGCTTTTTAATGTCCATCCTCCTCTACCTCCTTCTATTGAGAACCATGAAAAGCAGTCTTTTACTGGCTTTCGGACAATCGTTAACTTCCTTTAGCTCAAAAACTTTGTATTCCTTTCCCTCTCCCCCACATCTGGGGCCAGCCATAAAAAGTTCAGGAGCAGCCAGAGTGTAGCACTTGAAGGGTTATGAAGACTATTTTTTTACCCACCTCAGCGTTCACTTCTGTGCCTTCACAAAATTTGTGTGCCACCGCTAAAATATAATGAGGGCAAAAAGGTGGTTTAGTAGAACTGAACAGTGCAATAACAAGTGTCTCAAGTGTCTGTGTCACAACAAAAGGAAGATAAGAGCTGATATTGCTCAAGTGACTCAAAACTTGGTTCCTCATATCCAGAGCTGATGCTTTCTTTGCTGGTGCAGTGGGAAGGGTGAGGAGGCTGTCAGCTACATGGACCGCATTACACCCCTGAGGTCTACTCCAGACAGCATAAGTACTCACCAGAAGTTAATTTATACTCTTCCCCCGCTACAGCTGCAAAGAGTCAGCCTGCTAGACCTCTGGTAAAGTACCTTGCCTTTCAGCTCTGCCAGCCCAGCTTTATGAACTAAGGAGGTTTCACCTGACCTACAGCTACAAGATGTATACCATAGCTTTTCACCCTAGCACTTCAGGAAAGCTTTCATAGCTGTTGGGAAATATCTCACCCCACTACCACTTCCAACAGTAACTGAGCCCCTTGTAGAGCTGATAAGCAATAGGGGAAGTGAGTGTGGGATAGCAATGATCATAAGAGAAACGGCATTAGAAGAGATCAATACCACAGGCAGTAATGAGATAATCTACTGTGCAGAAGACATTGCACTGCAATTCCTGTGTGATCAACTAAAAAGGTCAGAAAATATAATGCTAAAATTATACAGCAATTTTCAGTTACTATTAGTAAAATTACTGCTTTAGGAAAGTACCTAAGAAACAACCATTGAAAGATGATAAAAAATGATGGCTTTGCAAAGCTGGAATCACTCTGCTCCATCTGTCTTGGGGTGAATTGAAAGAGGACACATCTTATGTTCCAAATCTGAAGTATTAACAGACTGGAAAGCACCATATGGATTTTGGCATCCCTTAGTTTAAAAAAAAAAAGATTAAAAAATCAAGACTATGAATCGTTAAAAAGACAGATTTTTTCTTATTGTGAAAAAATAGGTCTATACGACTGAAAACATTTAAAAATAACAGTTGTCATATGCCACAGTTACTCTGAAACAGTGTCCCAAAACCCCTCAAATTTTTCTGTTCCCTTTTCTTCAGTTTCTGCTAGTCTTACAGTATTTCCAACAGAAAATGGCAATTGCAAAGTAAAATCTACTAGATTTTAATATTTGGTGTATAAATAATTGGTCAATAAAACATAATCTAGAGACATTTGTCTTTAGAATCCCCATTGTATCGAGCTTCAAAACAGTTAATACCCAGATATGATGCAGAGAGAGACTGAATACTAAAGGCTGAAAACATCAAGAACACAATCAGAAATGACATTTAAAGTTGAGGAAATGTCATAAACAGAAGCAAAAATATATGTTTGTGAATTGAATTCTTTTCTCTAAGTAGCAAGAAAAATGCAAAAATTATTCCAGGCAGCAATATTCAAATGCCTTATTTCTTCTTTTTTCTTTCCTTTTTTTTTTTTTGCCCCCCAAAAAGCCTAAAGCTAGTAACATACACAATTTTTGTTCCAGTGCATCTCTTAAAACAGTGGAATATAGTATATATTATTTGAAACAGTTCCTGTAATGTGTTATAAGAGATGCTATTATGTGCTATACTGAATTAGAGTACAGAATAGGAAAGGTTATTTGCTTCATTATCGCTGTTTATTATTTATGGAGAAAGAAAATGAAATTTGAAAGAAAACCATGATCAAACATGTTGAACATCACAAATACATGTTAAAAAGAAGAATGCAAATAGGAGCAAAATCTCCATTCTACAAGCAGTAGATGAAAATGGTAAACTGGTGTAATTTGCATGCTTTTGTTTTGGCATTCTGTAGTAAATGACACTTCTTCAGACATAAACTGCCTTTTAAAAATAAAACAGAAGAGAATTTTAAATGCAAATTTTTTACATCTCAGTGCAAAAGCTCATCCTTTATTAGAGATGGTACTGGCATCAGAAATTATAATTATACCACAGAGTTGCTTCTTTCTGCAGCTTAAGGAGTTCAATATTTTTGGAGTTGTTTAGCACTTCACAGCACTGATGTTAGGCTGCCTAACTTCTTCATAAAGGGATATTAAGCATTAGGCACAGTTGCCTGATCGTAAGTATTAATATGAAACAATTTATATATAAAAGCAAAAATATAGATCAACTCATTTATCCCTGCTCATTAAAGATTACTGGCATCCTGATGCATTTCCAACAGTTCGTCTTCTCTACTTCTAGCTTTCCTTACGCTGAGATACCACATCTGTCCAGCAAAATAAATAACAGGAAAACCATTATTGTTCATTTTGGTTCCAAATAATTTTGCTAATCTACAGGAAGCATGTTATAAAATAGTTTTGGGAACGAAGTATGGTATACGCTGTCTAGGAGAACTAACTAGACAAGAAAAAATGGACTAAACAAAAGCAAGGGGGGAGTCATCTTTTTTTCTTTCTTAGATTGACGTTGAATAAGCTTTTGGAGCTTGATAGTAAAATAGCAATTTAACAAGGAAATACTTTGTTTAATTCAAACTAACAAAGCCCATTTCTAATATAAACCACCAGTCTTCCTATGTCTCAGAAAGGTGAATTTTAACAATGTAAGCTGATTTTTTTTTTCTTCCTGCCTTCCTATTTAAAAAAAAAAAAAAAAAAAAAAATGGACTGGAGAGAAGACAACCACTGGATCTTCTAAATAACCCATTCATACTTGCCAAAATTGACCACTGTGGTCACAGACATATCTTTGGTTTCAAAATGACATAAAGAAAAATTGGATTCTCTTCCTTATAATGGACGCACAGTCAACATTTATTTAGCAATACATACCAGAGAGAGTTGAATTTAAGAAAAATGCCTAAATTAATTCAGGGTTTGAGCTGTTACTATATCTAGTATGTAATGGAACTTCAGATAAAATTGTCCTGAAGCCATGAGACAAAGACAGGAAATACTATTTAGTAGGAATACTCTAACACTCTCACTTTACTTTCTTGACTCCTACTTGCATTACTACAGTTCCTATCTGCTAGTTTTACTCATGCTAGACATCCTAAAAAATATATTACTCATCCAAATAAAGAAAGAACCATTAGGCAAAGAATTATAGGCAAAAAACTAGTGAAATTATAATTCCATCAAATTCTTCAATCCATGCAATTTCTCATCAGCATATGTACTTAAAACACTTCAGATATTTTTAGGTATTCCTTAGGAAGCATGCTTTAGGTATACTTCAGGTATACCACAAAAATTTCTTTAATGAGCTAAGAACACTTATGGTGTGAAAACTAAAGAAACAGCGAAGTTGTAAAATGTGTTCATTGTCATCATGAAGACAGAAGCAATTCCTGGCACCAAAACAGAACTTTGATGACATGAATTCCAGTTACCACCTACGTCTTACAGAACAGAAATTGGAGTAGGCCTGAAATTCTTTTTTTTTTTAAAGTATTATTCTGCTTTCATATGTATGTGACATATACCGGACAAACAGAATTCCTGTGAGATTAATTATGGCAGAATTCATCCCTCAACGTATAAAGGAATATATAACAAGGATTTTTGTACATGATTCCTTTTCCTGGCAATACACTGCCAGGATTGTAGATAGTTTAAATCACCATTTCCTACTTTTAGCTGTTTTAAATCAGAATTTTCAGCCTACATAAGGATCTCTCCTATGACCCACCTAGCTGCTTAGAAGTCCTCGTATTCTCAGGGATGGTAATAAATCTACAACTGTTAGATAAAAATACCTGACAGGATGGATTTCTACTAACACAAACAAAAAAGACTCCAGAGCTTTGCAATCGTTGCATCATAGAGTGATACCTGATTCAGTAGCAGGTATCCCAGCAGGGTGATGAAGAGGCAGCCTGAGGGCTTTCAAAGGACAAGGCAGGATTCTGTTGCTCTCCCATCCTCTCTACCCAGTGCATTCAAACACAATTATCATATACTCAGCAAAATCAAAGTAATATGTTTCTTAGCAATTTTGTTACCGCCCTTTACATCACATCATTGAAAATGGGAAGTATGTTTTCAGCTCAACAAAATCCACCAACTAGGTGGTGTGTGCAAATGTTATGGATCTTCACTAAATCTGGAATATTATAGCCCAAGAAACAGTAAAAAACTTCAGAATAACGATAGAATTAGACTGCTGCTTGGCCAATACCTCCCCAACTGTTTCAAAGAGCAGGATCCAGTTTAATCACTATCAAATGCAAATAGAGGAGGGCCTCGAGCTCATGTAAGACTTCCCAAGTCATAAGCAAGACTTTGAAGTCCACACAGCCATCAGCAGGAAATCAGTCATGCAGTATGATTAAACCAAAGTTGCTCTAGATACTGTAATTTGTAATTTTTTTACTGTTTTATATTTATTTCAACATGACACTGGAAGAACAAAGGTTAACTTGGGACATCTTGTGACCATGTTTTACTTCAGATTTTTACTTCACACTTTTACACAGTGAAATGCACAGAACACATTCTCAATAACAACATCTCTGCAGATCTCTAAGGTTCAATTGTCCAGGCTGTGATCCCTTTTTCAGCTTTTTCAGAAATATACTCTGAAGCACTTTTCCCCTGTGACCTGTCAACTGCAACTGAAGCTCTTCAGACTACCATTTGTAACAACAGATTTCCCAAAATGAATGAAGTTTGATGCAAAGAGGGAAATTTTTCTTCAAATGCAAATGATCTTCATATTCTTCTTCCTCAGAATAGCAGATGCAGAAGCAAAATAGCATAAATTATGATTGACCTCAGCAGGAATAATTTATGCTCCTGAGCCACTTTATGTGTGTAGCCAGGAGGGAGCTGTCTGACTGTATGAATTTTTACACGTCTTTCAGCTAATTTACAGATCTGGTGTAAAATCAAACTCTCAAGGAGATCATAAATATTTGTGGCACCCTCTAATGAACTTTGGGTTCATAAACCAATGAATTGATTACACCAATCCATAAAAGTATTCCCTTCATCTCCAACAATCTTCATTTTACTGAAGTGCTTCAGAGCAACATAAGAGAGAGCTGATCAAGCAGCATTTTCATGGTATGTAATGTGCGTGTCTCAGTGCAACAAGAGGAAAGCCACATGCTGACCTTTTCTAAGACATACCAAAGAATTTGTAACCATTACTGTCAAATACTGGAAAACAGAGTGGGGGCATATGTTACTTGTGATCCACCATAATTAGTAGAAAGTTAATATCTACATATAGGTCTCCATCTGTTAATGGTACTAGGTCTTAACTTTTTTCAACTTTCCACCTTCCAGAAACTCATTTATTTTTAACAATCACTAATATGTCCTTCTTAACAATTACTGATGAGTCATTTTATGAACAATAAGGGACATCTTGAAAAACAGGGTCAGATCTCACATGGCTTAATTAGCTAAAATCCATTAATTTTCATTTTAAGCAGCTGATTTGCATTACTAGAAAATTTGGCCATTTACTTCAAAACACAGCATGATAATAAAGATCCATTTTTGATACAGGTACGTCACCACAAAAAAAACTTGGCCACAGATGGCAAATTGCATTTACTGCCACCTTCTTGCAGAGTCCCATAATTTGCCATTCAGGGGAATAATCTTGAAAGGAGCCAAGCTCAGCGCTAGACCTTAAAGAGAATTTAAATGCCCATGGTGAATATATTACCTAGTTTTAGATTCTCAGCCTCTCTCCCCTTTATATTTTTTAAATGATTTATGCTTTATTTAATTTACTTGGGAATTTACAAAGGAAAACTGCAATGTTAAGAATAGAGCAAGTAATATGTAATTAAAAGAAAAATAAACCTCTTTAATTTCTTTTCCAGTGCTTTTAAAAATTACCTGTAATCATATTAGGTTAAAACATTTCAGAAAAATTATGATTTTACACTGCCTGATTACAACCACTGAAAAAAATTCCCATTAACAGTTTAGATTTTTGTTGACTTTGCTGCTGGTAGTGTTCCCTTAAAACCTGGAAATTAGTATTATTTCCATCAGTTTTACCACTGATGTTTTAGCAGTTTCACAGACATTTCCCTACTCCTACACTGGCTGTGTAGTAGAGCAGAATCCATCAGTGTTGCAAAGAAAGGAAACAGTTAATTGCAAACAGAATTTTATCAGATTAGAAAAGTGGGAAAGCACAGTAGAAACAACACCCCAATCACCATATTAGATTAGCAGGGTAATGCAATGACAGTCTACATTCATTCTGTAGTTGCAATATAATTACACAACACACTTGAAAGATCCCACAAAGGGCCATGCTACTGAAGCCAAGGTTATTATAAGAAATAGCAGCATGTGGTTGTGGGAATGTAAGGTGAAACAAGTTAATAACTTCCTATTATCTACTGGTAAAGCTGCTACCTCCATATGTGGAAATAAATGACATGAGAAAAAAGCTAAATTAAACAACCAATAATTATGTGAGGTAGCAAAAGAGTACAGATGGCAATCCTAAGATGCACATACCAAGGCAACAGCAAAAATCACCTCCTCCTATTTGGGAAACACTCATTTAAATGGCTTCTTTAGTGAAAAGCATGCTAAGGTAGAAAGTAATTGAAAGCATTAGAGGAACATTATGGTAAGTACTCATACACATTAACGGACAAAGAAATCTATGAGTTGCTAAGCCTCCTCTGTTCCAAAGACTGATAATAAGAACTCCGGAGAACATTTAGAAGTCCTGGACTCAACCTGAGGGAGTTTTGACCTACCTGTTTCTAATCCTCCTCATGATTCAACCACAAAGCTACAGGGAGCTTTTCAGAAGTGTTGAATGCTCAACTGATTTTCTGACCATTTTAAACAGAAGAGCTTCAACAGAAGGGAATGAAATAGCCTCAGAATACTATCTTAAGCCAAGGAGCTCTCCTTAAATGTTGAGCTTCACGTTCTCTGTGACAGAAGGACTGAAATGGAGGTTTCCCAAATACAGTCCAGTTTTCAAGTCATTGACCTACTGGATAAAGCAGAAGCCTATGATTCATGTTCTTTAAAATTTTCTGTCAGGTCACTTATGGCCCCTTCTCCAGCAGAAAACCAGTTTGTACAAGCGGAGAAATATTACAAGACTTCCAAAACACTGAGCAAAGAAACTGGTAGAAATACTTCTGTGTCCTGGTTTCAGCTGGGATAGAGTTAGTTTTCTTCTTAGTAGCTGGTGCAGTGCTGTGTTTTGGCTCTCATGTGAGAACACTGTTGACAGCACACTGATGGGTTTGGTTGTTGCTGGGTGATGTTTATACTAAATCAAGGATTTTTCAGTTTCTCGGGCCCTGCCAGCGAGAGGGCTGGAGGGGCACGGGAAACTGGGAGGGGACGCAGCCAGGGCAGCTGACCCAAACTGGCCAAAGAGATATTCCATACCATATGGTGTCATGCTGAATTTATAAGCTGGGGGAAGAAGGAGGAAGGGGGGGCGGGGGGGAATGTTTGAAGTTACAGTGTTTGTCTTCCCAAGTAACCGTTACACGTGATGGAGCCCTGCCTTCCCGGAGATGGCTGAACACCTGCCTTCTGATGGGAAGTAGTGAATTAATCCCTTGTTTTGCTTTGCTTGTGTTGGCAGCTTTTGCTCTACCTATTAAACTGTCTTTATCTCAACCCACGAATTTTCTCACTTTTACCCTTACGATTCTCTCCCCTACCATGGCATTGGGGGAGTGAGTGAGCGGCTGCGTGGTGCTTAGTTGCCAGCCGGGGTTAAACCACAACAGTTGGTTACGTATAAGTATGTCAAATTTTAAACTGGTTAAATAAGGTATCATACAGAACTTAGCATGGGCTGCAAAACACAGAAGCTGAGTAAATACCTAATAAATTTTTAACAAGGAATGAATTGGAGAAAGCGGTGTTGAAAAGAAAATGGGCCATGCAGACAACACCAGATGGAGCTAATAAAGGGGGTATATTCTCCCCTCTTACCATACGGCTCCAGATGTGGTAGCTACACAGCTAGAAGCCACCAAATGGAGTGGTTTACAGCTATGCCAGTAACAGAATACAGACACCCCCCAGCTACAAATTCTTTAGGTGATGTGCCCTATCTTAATTTTGTATGCTTGTTTCATACCCATACATCTGGGTCCTAATCTCTGATTAGAAGTTCTGCATGTGACCTGTTATGGCACAAGGACAACAAAAATCGTCCTCAAACAGACCACAAGAATTACAAATCACCATATTTACAAGTGAGAGCAGCAGCAGAGATCTTGTATTTGCTTTCCGGGGCATAGGACAAGTTAAAAAGTCAGTCCTTAAATTCAGTAACTTATGTGCTAGACAAAAAAAGGGCTTCCATTCGATAAGTAGTATTACATGATATTATAGATATCAGCACTGAGACAAATGGCCTGTTATCATGATATAAGAATTAAGAACACGAGAAATCAGTGGGAAAGATTAAGAACACATTTCTCACTAAAACAAACAACAGGTATTTTCACTCTTTGTAACATTCATGAAGATGATGTACACAGAATAAGTGACTGGCCTGTTTAAAGTCTCTGAGAAATTTGGGCTGAAAGCAAGGCACATAACCTTTGCCTTCTACTTCCACTAACAGCTGGAACACTCCATGAGAATAATCAGACAAACTGAAAATTCTTATCTCTCCCTGAAAATTATCATTGATTCAATGGCTTACACACAGTCTTCTCCCACAGCTTTCACACCTCTAAAAGAAAAAAAAAGGTATCTGCTAAAAATCAATAGAGCTCTACATCCTTTTCAAGAAAACAGCCTAGACTGCTACTGCATGAGTAGGTTCATATTGTATCTGCTCTAACATAGCAGCTTTTGTCAAGATTTACATACCTCTTCATGTGAACTTAATTCCTTCTTTCTTAACTTGCCCTAATGCCAAATGACTAGGGAATAGTGTCTACAAATTAATCTAGCACTAAGACAACTGTGTTAAAACCCTATCACCTATAGTGTGGAAGTTTTCTGTGATGTTGCTGGGAGCATCTGCCAGGAAAGCTGCTCTAGATTTTCCATTCCAAGCTGAATTTCATGTGCCAAGCTTTTTGAACCTTAAAGCTGACGTCTACCAAATGACTTGTCAAGTTCCAAAAGAGATTTTCAAAGACTTTCAGAAAATACTGTGCTTGTAAAAGAATTGTTTCCAACATTCAGAAAACCCTTAGCATCGACTAATTCAATCCATCACAAATTTATTCCATCTCACTTCTGAATTACTTGCCAAATACTTCTCCCTCTTATTTTATTCAGGCTTTTGGTACCTTTAAACACCAAGTCCTTGTTCTCAAAGATGAAATAGCATGTCTTCCCCAACTACCTACTAATACCATGAGGCTTTAAAAATACTACTAAAAAATTAATAGTCATAAGCAACAAGTGGTATCCTGATTTTAACATCCATCACTGATTTCTGTATTTTTCTGGACGCATACAAACTATGAAGCTAATATTGATCTGAATAATCTTATTTTACTAATATTATTCCCTGCCTACTCTTCTGTGTCTGTGTTCTTTGACTCTTCAAAACAGTAACAGAGAAATTAAACCTCTGGTAGCATTTCTTCTCAAATACACAGTACAACCCTGTACACATTATTAGGACTCAAAGATGCAGGTTCTTCTTAAAGAACTTATTTGCTAAATGGTTTTAGGGAAATTGCTTACTGAGCTTCTCCATATCTTTATACATACTTACAAAATAACAATCAACTATTTAATAGTATCTAGAGACCCGCAAACTGACCTAATTTTTTTTGCAGCCCTATACAAGGTGATGAGTTTACCCGGGTTGAGTGTGATCCACTTCTGCAACAGGGATTTTTCCACAGAAGCATTGTGTCCTTTCAGGGCTTGAATAAGCAGCTTGATGCTGCCAATAGCATTTACAGAGGAAAGAGGTAGGGCAGAGTGGCCTGAAATACCTAGAATTCTGCTTTAATTATTACTCTGTTTACAATACAGAGATCCAAAGCAAATTAAAGAAATAAAATGCCAAGGAAAAAAATATAATAGGAATCAAAAAAAACCCCCAAACTGAATTCCATTTTATCTCCTTAAAATGTAGCATCACATTCTTAAGATTATTGTGGTTTCTTTTCTTCTGGACTAATGATGCTTTAGCACTCCATTCTTAAAGCTCTCATTGCTGGTCTGTAGAGAGTAACAGTATCACCACAATTCAAATTTGTGTTACTCAATGAAATGTCAGCCTTACCTTTTTAAATTTTTCCCTTACGCGCTCCCAGATTTTCATTAGCATTTCAAAATGCATCCTGTATGGTATAAGTCCTTTCAAAAGGAAAATCACAATAATCTCTTTGGCTACAGGTGCTAATTGAAACCAGATGTAGACTTGCTGATACAGCATGCCTAGTCTATGCTCAAACCTATGTTCCATAGTCACACCTTTCAACAGTTGGCAGCAGTATAAGACTACACAACAAAAATGTTTCACTGGTAGAAATGATTACTAGTTGTGAACAAAACTATTCCATAACACCTTGTGATTGGTGTCTTGACATTTCCAAAATCACTGTTCTCCATAAGCCCCAAAATGATTCACAAAAATCAATGGCTACTGGAAGAACAATACTTCACAGAGGTGACAGGAAACCGGCAGTGTAACGTCATCCTTTTTAACCTGTGTGGCAGTACAGGTGATATTATTGTTGTATTTTTAGGCATACATGGCTCTTAATACATATAAATGTACATGGAAACATACGGGTAAATAAATAATAGTTGTTGAATCAATGAGATTTTTGATTCAGTGCATGTATACCACAGAGGAACAACAACAAGGAGATTAAAGTTGAGGCTAGAGAGAATAAGGGCTACTCAAATGTACAAACACATAACCACTATGTTATGTATTTGAGTTCTCCACAGGAAAAAGCCACAAATAGGTTTCACGTACATATGGGAAGTTTGCTTACATACGAAAATATTAGTTATTTATACTTGTTTGTGTAATCATATCCCAACATGAAATCTAACATCCATCAAGTAAAGTAATGACTACTTCAGAGATGATTTCTGGTAAAGGCTAAGCCCCTGTTCTACATCGATAAGCATACCCTTTCAGACCCTTTGTTCGCAGTAAATAAATTCAACTGTTTTATTTGTTAGAAATATAGACTATAAGAGAGAGGAATTAATTGTAGTTTGCAAAGAAAAGGAGATTCAGCATATTGGAATACAGCAGTGCGACCTTAAAATAGTGATTTCATAAATATTTGAGAAAAATTGGTAAAAAGAAGGATAGCATAAAGTAAGCTAAAAGACTGACTGACAGTAGCAACTCGAAATTGAGTAGCAAAGTACAATTCACATGGGCTCTCATTTTCCAGGATTCTGTATCCAACTTCTGCTGCTTTCATTTGGAGTTAGATGCCTAATTCCCTTATTGTCTCTAAAAATATCCATCACTGATCATATTAGTAAAAAATCATTTACAAATTTGAATGCAAGCATACCTGAACTAAGGATCTAAACAGTTCTTGCTACTTCCCGTATTTCCAAAGCATGTTAGCACAGTGAACAAGTTCTAGCTGGTAACAGCATTTTGAAAAATAGGAGGATGAAAGATTTGTGCTTCAAAATTCAATCATTGACACAGGAGGGAGGGAGTTTGTGTTGTGAAGTCCTTAGTCTTGGAGCTGTTAAGAAAAGAGAGAGTAACAGAGAGTAGTCAAGGATATTCTAAATGGTGCTGACACAGAGAGTCAACCCAAGCCAGGCGACTTTGAGTCGGAACTATATTCATTGGGTCTGGAAGTAAATATAGAAATAGAGAAGCTGCAGAAGCACTTTTTGTATTATGGTTTCTTCAGCATCTCTCTGTTGTTTACTTTTTATTTTCCACAAGATGCAAGTTTGCTTTGGATTTAATCACCTATGAAAAGATAACATTATAGGCTTTTAACATCCCCCAGCTCCAAATGTTCCTTCTTATCAAAAAAGTCTGAAATTTTCCAAGATACTACATTGATGTCAACAGAGACCAAGTAGTTCAACAACGAACTGGAAATCTATCAAGGAATAAATGGATAGTTTTGCACATAAAAGTACTTGCATAAATTCTGAACCTAATCCCCAGGTCCTCTGAGAAATTGTACTCTTCTGGTTTTGACACTGTTTATTGCTATAAGCTAATGCCATAAACACTTCAGTCATATGCAAAGTATTAGAGTAACTGCATCGATACAGTCATATGTAATTCAGGTAATTAATCTTATCGTTGGAGCTCACCACACATTTGTCAGTCACAGCAATGTTTATAGTATCATGAAGCTCTCTGTTACCTTCCTAACACAAGCACAACTAGAAATGCATCAGAAATCCATCTCTTTCCTGTAGATCTGTAATACTATAATCGAGGAAACATTATTTTAACATTTCAAATGTATTACTGTTTGTAAATTACATGTGTGTGGAAGAAACTGATGCTTAAAATTAAGTAAGTAAAATCATTTTATATGAGCTGAGAGTTATCTGACAGTCCCAAGGTTAGTTTAGATAGTCCACCTCAGATTCAAATACAAAGAACATCAATTCACAGCAGTCTTTCAGCCATCAGACTCCAAAAAGTGTGTTCTCCAGCCTTTGCTTTGGGATAGGCTGGAAATGAGATGAAGGGAGGCATGAGATAGGACAAAACCATACCGTCAGGGAACATTTGCTAAACCTACAGGGCTCAAGACAAAAAAGAAATAATAACAAAGGTTGTGCTCACAGCATTCAAGAAAAACCCACTCCTGTCTTTCAGTTTTCTCCTGTAGTTTACCTAAATGAAAGACAAAAAGATGGAAGAGAATTTTGCCTTATTAAATGGTGAAAAAGTGCTGGGGGACCAAAAGGGGGAATCCCCTGCCAGAATCTGGCCAGAACCACTACAATAAAATTGAAAAGCACTTTTGCTCTGTATCCTTTTCATTTAAAACCACAAAAAACATAAGACCTGACCACTTGTGATCTTCAAGATTCTGAGAGTACAGGCTGTAAGAAATGAGAGGTAAAATTTAGGTGTCTTAAGTAATTAATTTCCCTATACTCTATATTTTAAGACAATTAGATGCTTATCCTAAATCTCATTAATGGTTAATTGCTTCTAAAATATTAAATGCATAACCTACTTCTGAAACTAGGATTTTTAATTCAAAGTGCTTGAGAAATTATGACCCTTGATGCCGTTACCAGTGATCTATGTCCTTCCCCAACACTTTTTTCCCTAACCAGAGTATTGCTAATTATCTTGCCTCTCTCAGGCCCTTTATAGTGTACATTTTACCCCAGCATTAGCTGGGGTCTTAAGCTTCCAGATGGTTGAAATAACCTCCTGCCTGTTTCGTACACGGCTTCATTACATAAGGAAAAGTGATCTGATCCACTTTGACTGGAGTAGCAAATTCTTTAAAATTGGTTGTAAGTACACATAGTTAAAATACTCCTAGTGACAGACTACTTGAATGAAATTCTTGTGCTTATTTTAAGGAAGACGTCAGACATGATGGCCTGCTGATCCCAACTAGCTAGAAGAATCTATGAATTATTTATTATCTTTACTATATGATCTGAATATATATTTTCACATGATTTGTACTGTTGGACTTGGTTTATTTTTGCCAAATACAGTAAGAATGAAACTCGACATATCAGGGTTTTATACCGGCATGAGCAGTAACAAAATAAAACAAAAACATGTAAATTGGAAGGAAACCAGGTCAGATGTCAAGTTTCTGATCAGGAATGAAATTCTGCTGTATTTTGAGGTCATAACCTGCAACATAAAATCTCATCAATTTTTCAGTAATCTTGTATATGCATATGGAGGAGGGGATCTCCAAAAAGGCTTAAACTATTCAAGATTTTTCTGTTTGGTTTTCCTGAAGGAGAGAACAAGGATAGCATAAAAAAGAAATAGGAAAGTTGCTTCTTAAACTACAAGGTCTAACCAAGACTTTTGACTGAAAATGATGTAAGTGTGCATTGACTTATTTATACAACTAAATCCCTAATAAGTTTCATAAAACTGAATTATTTCTAGATGAAATGCAGAAATATAAACAATAAGCGTGTCCTCCTACTGATATTTAGCTAAAGAGACAGTGTTATGAGGAAGAAAATAGTAAGGAAAGTTCATCCTCACAATTTCTTTCATTCTGAGACATATTTATAAGATATTCTCATTGAATTCCAATAAACTCAGTGCTTGTAGCCCTCGCTGACCTATGCAAAAAGCTACAGACCTTTTCAATGGGAAACACTTTGTTTCTAACAGATCTCATTTGTGATTTGGCAAATTCCTTTCAAGCCAATGACTCACATTTGTATTTGGTCTCACTCAAGTGCATTGGGAAGTTTATAATCCGATCTACACTCAAGGACTCTCACTAGAGAAAAGAAAGCAAACTGACAAGCACAACAACATAACTACAGCTTTCTTGCAGTGCAACAAAAGCCTCAAGGGCTTACCCCTCAGCAAAGAGAACTGGAAGCTGCAAATTAATCTGGCTAAAACTTCCTAACATAACAAGTAGTAGGCGATCATTAAGCTCTCAGCAGCCTAGCGTGATACATGGCTTTCTGTAAACTGTGACAACCAAATATGAACCTAGAAGACTTTATATGACTCAGGGACTTCTGGAGTACCATACTGTGTGCCAGGCAGGGCTTGTCAATACAGATACGTATCTCACACATGTAAATCAATGGCATGGAGACACATGTACGCAACCTTTCCAGAGGTTTCCCTGCAGTACGGTTATATGCATGCATAGTTCTACTCTGGCATATAACTAATAACCATCAATTTAACACTGACCATCAACCTGATCCAACTCTTTCACTGGAGCAAAAACCAAGATTTATACCATATTTTTGAGAAGAGTGCTGTCAGTATTGTTATCAGATTCCAGCTCCTTCAGAGAGTTGAGTATTATTGGAGAGTAACCATGAAGAAAAGCTGACCGGTCAGAAAGCAGACATGGATAATATCAATTCTTATGGTAGATTTTAAGTGAAAACTAATTGTCAAAAGAGAGTATTTTGATGAGGTAATCAGTCTCATTTTATTAATATAAAACAATAATTTTCTCTATCCTTGCATTTACAAATATTTACAAAAAAGCTTGCTTTATAAGGACTAAAATACGAATGCCATTAAGGTACACCACTAAAAATAAAAATGGGGTTATAAATTTTACTTCTTCATTGAACCTTGGTTGATATAATCACAATCCACACAATTATTTCACCTCAAGATCCACTACATTTAGTAAACAAAGAAGAATGACTTTGCAAACTTGTCTTTTTGCAAAGAAAATCAACACCATTTTACAATCAGTAGACTGACTTAGTCACATCTCTATTTAAATACTATCTATATTATTTACATAATCCATTACAGCACTGAGTTTTCCTCATTTCAGACAGCATACTGCCTATGTAAACATCCTACTCATCCTAGAGATTTCAAGCATGTCTACTATTATTTCATAAATAGTGGATGATTTATCATTTGTAGTTTAGGCAAAGTGCCACGTTTCATATGGTATGTCAGAATAAGCTCTGTTCTGCATGCCATTACTTTCAAACATTTCTCCCATCTCTTTCACTAGTCAGTCATAATGGGTTTTCTTGCTTGTGTTTCACTCTTGCATTATTACTTTTTGGTTTTTTTCTGTGTGAGTAACTTTAATATTTCAAGAGAATTACTTATTTCCTCCCACCTTTAGAGTAGTAATGAAGTCACACTCATTCTCTTATGCTTTTTTATCCAGATTTGCTTTTCTTTTGAATGTTCACCTTTTTGTTCAACAATAACCTATGAACTACCATGCCACAAAAAAACCCTCTAAGTAAAATAAAAAATAGGGCACTATATTACTTTATGTTCTTGTAGCCTAATGTATCTTACATCTCACAATTCTTGTTTCTCTCACATGATCTAGTACAGATGAATGAAGAGTCAAAAGACCTTCCAACTAATTTAATTGGACCTCTGCCCTTCACATAAACGTAATAATTCATTTATGAAATAACACTTGCCTATGTCTACTAGTTGACAAAGATAAAAATAGCCATTTTTCAGCAAACTAAATTCTTTAAACCTACGTTTAATAGCAGCTAACTGAAGAGTCATGGCAAAGGTCAGGGGGAGATCTTAAATCACATTTGCTAACTAGTACTCCCCAAGACATATTACCTGTACATTTCTAGTGCAATATCTTAGTGATGTTTGGATTTCTTCTAGATTCAAACTTCATAGAATATAAAATGTGTTCCTTTTTTCTCCCTCAGATTTGCTTCTTAATAAATTTGTACAGTAGCATGCACACGTGTAATAACACCGAGGAGTACAAATACTGCATTGAAAAGATTGCTTAATTAATAAAGCCATGCTGCTTCTGGCAGCGTGGAGTAAGATTGGTTTGGCTGATCACAGCACACATGAAGACATTCTCTGCTTCAAGGAGATTACAGTATCTTCTGTAGCAATAAAAGAAAAATAATAACAATTACTGAAGCTTTAGGGAAAAAAAGGGGTTGCTAACTTAATCTTTTCTTTGTCCCCCAATAATAAAAAAAAAAAAGTGAAGGCATTTACCGACAGTGGCTTGTGGCTGGTAGATTAAGTAGCAGCAGCCCTTCTAAGAGAAGAACTCTCCTGAGACTTCCTGGCTGGCTGATGGCCTGGCACTAGGCTCTTGTTCCAGAAACAGGGAGGAAATCCAGGAAACAGATTCATGGAAAGGATCAAAATACATTTCCATGGCATCACTGACAGCATACTATAGGGGAAATTCATGTGTACTTTGTGTATATAATTCAGTTATTAAATATATATCTGTACATAAACCCAAACATACATATGTAAAAATCCATTTCTTTGAATAGAAGCCAAGAATATCACTCAAAAGTTTTTAGAAGTCTGGCTCTACTGAATACAGTAAGACTTCACTATTAACTTTACTGAATTAAGGAGTCACCTGGCAGCTATTTTATAAATTTCATAATACTTCCCGTTATTTAAGACTTTGGTCGTAACTCTCATGAGTTTTCTTTCTATTTCAAACTGTAACTGTATACACAGACTTACATTAAACCTAGATAAAGATCACTGTAATTAAATGGAATTGCTAATATGTGTGTTATTAAACACAGAAAAGAGAGTTCACAGGATCATTGCCTGAAGGTATGTTTGAACTGTGAGACACAATGTTAATACAGTCCTAATGCAGGATTTACCCAGATAACTTTTAAGCTACCAGCCTGGGTACGAGGGCAGCACTGATTCCAGTGCACACTTCATCCAGTTTTTGAGTAAGTCTTTGTGAAAGAGACATCTGCTGTGATATGTGCTTGCCATTGGCATCCTACAGAGTGTACCTTTCTTTCAGACTTTCTTCTTTTGTTTCATGAATTTGAAGTTTTAAATGACAGAGAAATGTGTCTAGGGAATGTTAAAATTACTTTCACACACTTTTTGCTACTTTTTTCCACTTTTGCCCTGTATTTTCAGTGTTCTGATTGTCTTTCCCTTTCTTAGGCTTACTTTTTCCTTCACATCTAAAATCCTCTTGTTTTAAAAAATTCTGACTCCTAATTTACCAAATGCATATTTCATCCAAATATAAAAACTGACAAAAAAGCCCCTATAGAGTCTTGTGAAACTTCCTCAAAAATATCTAGCACAGGCATTTACAATATTTTAAGCTTCGTAACCTATTACAAACCTATTGCATAAAACAGGCAGTGAGGTTTCATTTAATGCATTTTTTTACCAAATACAAATTACATTAAAAATACAGCAACACTTCTCCCTGTCTTCCTTTTGCACTTCAGTTTTGGGACACGCACTATACTTTTTATCACTTTTCAGCTCTTTTGAAGATGTTTAAGTGAAGAGGCCCTGCTAAGCTTCAAGCAAGAAAATTTGAGAAGTTAGGAAATCCATAATTAGAGTGAATAGACACAGCGTGTCTCCCGCTATCACAATTCCTGCCAAGGATCAAGTGCCAAATGAACATCCCTGACAACCCTCCTATTTTTCATTCAAAACTCGAGTCTTCAGAGAGCTAGTGAAGACCTGGCTAGCTTCCGAGTAACCATCCTATACAACCTGGAAGATTTCAGTGAATTGCATCATGGTCATCAACTTGGCCACCATGATGTCTTAAAACTAAAGTTTACACATCAAGAGAGGATAAGCAATAGTTCACACAGAGATCCCTGTCCACAGAGGGAGAAAATGGCATCAGAAACTTTCTTGTCTCACGACCTCAAATTTAATCTCCCAGTATACAAGAAAATGGCAGAACTTGGCACTGTTTATCGACACATTGAAGACTTACAAGACGAAATATCCAGACAGTGCTGGTCCTTCTGTCCTGCACTTTGTCTTACAGCAAGATTTACAGGAAAAAAATTAACAACACTTTTCAGTTGTGTTATTGTAGCAGTTTAACAGAACACTGAATTAAAATGTTCTTATTTTTACAGTGTCTGATAATCATTACATTCACAGCTTTTATATTCCCCTGAATTTTCCTTTTATTTTCAACAGGCAAGAAAAATCAAAAGAACGACAATATTGCTGAACAGGAATAAAATTTTAAGAAATAATATACACCAAGGTCTACTTTAAAAACTCTTCACTTGAGGTGGTGGGTACTGAAGTCATTTTCCCATGCAGATTGGGGTTGCTCCTGAATTCTCAGCCACAAACATATTACATCACATACATTCAAACCAGCTGCCTGACAGGCATAAAATTGTGCTATGGTTGATTGCAAAAGCAGGCAATGTATTGTACTCCTCCCTGAATAGAATCAAGCCATTAATCTTTATTTGGTAAACAGTCTCTCAAATAAGGCGTTCCTTCTGCTCATTAGAAAACTAAAGAGAATTTAAGATAAACATAGCAGTGCCTCATGATCACCAGTAATGACTTCAAGCCTCATTTTACTTTAGTGCAAAAAACTCTGCACAACTTATGCTGGCTTCAATGGGAAAGAGTACTGAGGGGGCAGCAGGTAGTTTTTTTTGTTCTGTTTCCCATCTTGTACATCAATTCATCTTGATCAAATGCACATACCCCTTTTTTCCTACTGAAAATTGCATTTGTGGGTAGTAGAGGTGTTTGGGTAAAGAAGGGAACATGGCCAGCATTTCTGGACTTTTGACCAAACTAAATCAGTGTGGGCTTCCAAAACATTCAGGACAAAGAAGATCCATAGTACTTACACTTATGTAGGAGAGACTATGTCCTCCTATGCTAGTCAACAGAATTTAGGGCTACTATACAAGGTATACTTTTGGAAAGTGAGTTTTGGCAGCTGCAGTCTTTGAGCAAAGCTGTAAAATCTTCCATGTCAAACGGAAGAGTGAAATAAGAGCAAACAAAGTTCCAGCATGAGAAACAAAGACTCCGTATATACTAGGCTGGTAATTCCATGAAACCCATTTCAACAATTACCTCCTTATATACATGAAATTCTGTAACCTTATTTATTATCACTCTGACCTTTCAAGTACTAAGCAGAAATTAAAAAATCCAATATGCTTTTTCCTCAAACAAAATACTAAATTTTGTATGTAATCAGAATGTCAAATCCATGTTCAGATGAAGTCTATGAACAGCTGCTTATAAACTGTACAAGATCTCACAGAGTAGTCTGTCTGAGAAAATTATACCAATTTATTGTTTGAGAGAGAGGGAGAAGTTATCAGTAGGAAACTAAGAGTGCCAAGTATTAATAGAGCTAAAATACAGAAAAAGAATATCAAAAACCTTGAAACTAAAACTGTCACTTGATTAGGACTTTCTGATACGCTGTCACAGCACGCTGAATCCATCAAGAGAAGCCTCACACGTCCATTGTTGCAAAGAATGCTACATTCAGCATTTCATTTGTTCCAGCAAATAAAACACCACATGATGTTATTTAGAGTCAGTCACAAACTTAATATTATCCCAAAGCAATTGATTACCCCTATGTCTGGTCTCAGTCCACAGCTATTAATAGGCTTCACACATTAATCCAGTTTAGGCGTTTGTGTCATGTAGAGTTGTTCATTTTATAGATTAATATAGAATATAATGCTCAAGCATTGGAGAGACATAAAGTGTAAATACTTGAGTCATCCAGAAACAGTGGAAGAAGGAATTTTTTTGCTTTGTTGAGTCCAGGAGTTAGTAACAGACCATGCAAGAACAGGAGATGACACCTGATTAGAAAAAAACTACATGTGTCTTCAACGAGACATGGTAATTCTTAATTTAGCACTGTCAAACCATCCCCTGAGCTGTAGTGACAGAGCTCTGTGCACATGTAAATTCATGTAAATGGAGGTCCTGTAAAACACCAACAAAAAGGCTAGTATACATTTCAGGACATGAATTAGCTGGGACAGTAAAGAGGACATAATTCCTGATGAACTGGGTCAGGAATGCATCTAAATAAGGTCAAAAAAATATAGGGACAAAGCTGGTAACTTTTAGAAACTGATGTGGCATAAAGCGAACTAAGCTTTGGCATTTTTTATTTCCATTCTCTTTTTTTGTGATTTTTTTTGTTTCTTTTGTTTTAAATGAACACTACTACAGTCTTTGTAAATAAGGACAAAAATAAACATTTATGTTTGATCTGAAACTTACGTGAATTAAAGGTTTCATGCTATTTTGCTAATATGAACCATTTGACATCTACAGACATGGCAATATTAAAAATTAGAGTGTAACTCTTCAGAAGCTATATGATATTGGTGGGGAAGAAGCATTTTGCAGTAAATGATGATTGCTAAAGCAGCTCTCTGGCATTGAATAAAGTAAGCAGAAGCTCACCTGAACTCTGATGTAGCTTGTGAAATCATCTCACTTTGATTTTCTATCAGATTTTATGTAGATGCCCCTTAGAGTCCAAAGCAACTGTTTGTGGATTATCACCATCATAGAGCTGATGTCACAGGACTCATAGTCCTCAAAACCACTGTGGCTGCGTCTTGGTTCTTAGAAATGTTATATCTACCTTTCTCTTAACAGTAGCAATGGAAAGAGAGAAGAGCAATATTCATTTTTGTTCCTGGAAGATGCAAGTGAGAGAAATTGCTGCCTGCTGCTACATCAGGAAGAGGGAATGTCTCTAAGAGAGTAGAAAATACAAGAGACAATCAACTTGGAATTGTCCAGAAATATGTCATGGGATTCATTCCGGAAGGCCACTCTCCAAATTACTGTGTAATCATTTCACAGATTCACAAGTAAAAAGACAGTCCAGTAAATTAAGTATGTTGTACAAAATTTAAAACCTCCTTTTCTATAAAAGCTATTCACAGCTTCCTCGAACAGAGAAGAAATAACAATGAGCGGAGCTGGTACAGCTCTAAAACCAGCCCAGGAACATGTGACAATTTCTTTCATTGTTATTGCAGGTAACAGTGAATAACAGAACAGGTTAATGCAAGAAGAGAAAGGGGGTTGTTCTGGCAACAGGAACTCAAGTAGAAACTCCTGCAACCAGTACAATGCCCAGAAAGGAAGGATCTAACCAAATAAGCTTACACACACAGACGTTCCAATCTTGAACATGCAATCTAGGTATTTTAAACATGCAGAGAAGCCAAGAATTTGGCTCTTTGCTGCAGATTTGTAACTCTAAAGCTACTGTAATGAAAGCATTCTTTGTCTATTCAATTTACCTCCTCAGTCTTCATTAAGAAGACAAAAATGAAAGGGCAAAAAACCTGCTCTAACTTTACTTGAATGCAAAACAGTCAAACAAATGGAAAAAGAATTTCAGCTCTGAGCCAATTTTATTGGAAAACCTTTGCAAAAAGTAGAAATTGCTAGTTCTCATAATTTAATAAAAATATGCAATTACTTTTTGTTACTAAAATTGCATTTTATTTTTTAGAAGGCCAAGAGAAATCATTAAAAGCTCAAAACAGAAGCTAAATACTTTGAAGACATACAGCTTACCCTTAGTTCCGCATCTGTCAACAAAGGTTTTAATTCCAAATTGGAAGAATTCATTTTAAACTGCCAAGTATCCAGAGCATAATAATGCAATCACGTCATACTTAAGCTTTCTGAACTGTTTATTCAAACACTGTAAGTTGACTGTGAAGAACATGGAGTGTTGTAGAAAATGATGAGTGTTAGGTAACTGAAGTATTTAAACTGGAACTCTTACAGTGAAAATAAATTTGACATCACTGTGCAAATAAAGCTACGTAGCAGCCCATAATATAGAAGATACAAGATTGTATTATTTACAGGAATACTTCACTTATGAGCTTTCAACTTAAGTTTATGCCATGAAAGCAAATAAAAGCAAATGTAAATTCATAATTATTTTTAATGAAGAGCAGATCCAGGAAAAGAACCAATCAACCTGATAGTTCACTGGTTTAAATCTAGAGTACTCAGTCTTAATATAATGTAGAGTACTCAGTCTTAATGTAATGTAGAGTACTCAGTCTTAATATAATGTTAGCCTCTTCTCATCTGTGTTTACCTCAGTACTGTCCACGCAGTTGTTTCTGCTTTTAAAACTGATAAGCAGGAAATAACAGTGAATGATGTTATTTTTCTCAGAAAGAAAGTAAAACGCTAAGTTTCTGGATTTTAATGGGGCCAAAGATTTAAGGAAAAGTGATTCCTCCATCTCCAGAGCCTTGTAAAAGTTTTTACTGGAAAACAAGTCTGAGTGTTGGGCCAGCCAGCACCCAATACGATACTATCTTCATTGAAACTTCTCCAGATGCAGAGGAGAATCCTGCAAGCCAAAAAAGCAGAAATTTGAACACCACTGGCAATGCACAGAAACATTTCCTTCCATGCTCAACAGACAAACTCATTTAGTGATGTGAAGGTCCATAATGCTGCTGACACAGACTTTAACATTGTGTGATTGGCAATATAAAGTGACAGAACCTATCTACTATGCGATTCTCAGGCTCTTTCTTCAACCTAATTACCAAATACCACCCACTAAGGGCTTGAAAAGCTTGCTTTCATTTATAACTGGATTTTCTACACCTATTCTTTATCTGAAACTTCTAATAGTGAGGAGTCAGCCACTAATCCAGCATTAAATAAGCACTGCTGACCTGCCTACATAAGAGTTAACATTTGTTTTTTCCAAAAGTGTAGAATAATATGCCTTAGCCCATTGCAACCTCGTGGGTAGAAATGAAACATTACAGAAACACAGCAATGAAAAATGAGAGCTTAGCTTTAAATGGGTGTGAAGCTGGAGAAGAAACCCTTGGAAGCTCCTTGTTAGAACTGTGCTGAGTAAGCAGGTTATTTTCCATCCTGTGGTGAAGTTTACTGTCTTTCTACATACTGTTAAAACTGTCTTTGTCAGGATCTGATTGTGCCAACTAGCAGGTATTTTCCCCAAGTTCCTCAACTCTCTGTCAAGACTGTATCTCTACCTGTGGCCCAACTGATCTGTTTGCTGGAAACCACAATTTTTGTATCTAAGTTTCTGTCTGAAGTGATAGAAGCTGTTCATCACAGTGCTGTTAAGGCAAATGCTTTTAGGGAATGTAAAAATCTCTCAGGTAAACAGAGATACATGAATGAATGTGCCCCAGCTGCACAAATGCCATGTTCCAAATTCATACTTTGAGGGGGTAACCCTGAGGACACTGCTTGGCTTCAAAGACAATGCGCATGAGGAGCTATGGGGGGAGTCTGCCCAGTTGTCTGTGCCTCATTCAAAGCATCCCAGTATAGCTGGTGATCCTGAAGCATCTTAGATTTCATTTCAGCTATAATTAGAAGAAGATGTTACTCAAAACTTCATAACTGTCCTTCAAATTACAAAAAAAAAAAAAAAAAAAAAAAAAAAAAAACCCCAAGGCCATTATTCAAGGAGTCGTCTATTTTTTCATCTTGCTTTACACACTTACTTTCCAGCTTCGATTTGATTTATCAGGTTTGTTACTAGAGGTTGTCACAAATGAGAAACTAAAGCAACTGAGCCCTATTTGCATCAAAACAACTTCATTGCAGTGCATGAAGCTTAGCTCCATAGTTTTCTTATTATTCATGCAGTTGTTACCAGCAACCGGGAGAGAAAAGGGGGAAGAGGGCGGGGGGGAGGAAAGAAAATGTATGAGAGAAAGAACAATGTCTATAAGCTTGACTGGCATAAATGTTCTTCTTACTTTCTTCCTGCTGTGTGAAGGTTTGTTTTCATCTAAACTGTTGAATATTTGGGTATCTAATGTGATCTGACAGCTAATCTTAAATTGTGTCATTATATACAAAAGGAAAAAAAAAACCATGAGCACAGACACTCTGTTACTTATCATACTTTCAGGAAGTATGCATAGGGCTGGGGCACCTCTCCTATGAGGAAAGGCTGAGAGAGTCAGGGCTGTTCAGCCTGGAGAAGAGAAGGCTCTGGGGAGACCTTATAGCAGCTTTCCAGTGCCTAAAGGGGGCCTACAGGAAAGCTGGAGAGGGACATTTTACAAGGACATGTAGTGATAGGACAAGGGGAATGGCTTTAAACTGAAAAAAGGTAGATTTAGGTTAGACATTAGGAAGAAATTCTTTCCTGTGAGGGTGGTGAGACACTGGAACAGGTTGCCCAGAGAAGTTGTGGGTGCCCCATCCCTGGCAGTGTTCAGGGCCAGGCTGGATGGAGCTTTGAGCAACCTGGTCCAGTGGAAGGTGTCCCTGCCCATGGCAGGGGAGTTGAAACTAGATGATCTTTAAGGTCCCTTCCAACCCAAACCATTCTGTGATCCTATGATATTTTTCAAATCACATATTAAACATAACCATTCACTGAAAAGACTGCTTAATAGTTTCTACAATCTTTCTTGAAATACATCCTCTAGTAATGAATTGGTACTTCTGGTGCAACGGGTGATCACTGGGCCCCTTTCCCATTTTTTAGAGCATATTTACAGGCAGAGATCTCCCCATCACATGAAGGGATCACTCAAAGCATTTAGCAAGACGCCACACAACTGCCTGTAAGCACTGTGCCCCACGGCATGCTGGAGTCACTTCCCCCTGAACTGCCTGGGGGGAGAATGATTTCATAAACCAAAAAGCTCTGCTAAATATGTCCTGCCTTCAATCCTACAGGCTTTTATTTCCACAATCGAGAGAAAAGCATTTCAAGGGATGTGGAGCACAGTGACAGACACTGCTCCTCTTCAGCACTGTACCTGTAAACACAAACAGTTGAAGAGCAAAGTTTAAGTGGCTGAGATACTAACTAGGTCTCCTGTGGCTTATGAAACCTTATAAATATTTTGAAGCCTAAAAAAGACAGGTCCCTGTCCACATCTAAAAATTATCTTAACTCCTTGCCCACACTAAAAATAGTAAAAGGCAGTATTTTTTAAATCCTATTTGTTTTTTAAAAATCTGCCTTTTTTATGGATCTAAATTCAGTGAAGTTTCAATAAGACTGACCAGACAAAAAAACTTTAACAACGTTGAACATGGATGTTCTATTTCCAGAAGTACCTAAATAAGGTAGTAAATGTCATTTACACACACCTAGAAGCTCAGATGCTTTTGCAACCTCCCATTCAGCCACAGCACACATACAACTAAGTATACACTCCAATCATACACTCAAAAATTTCTTATTTAAAGAACTACAATCAATTGGAATCTAGGCTACGTGAGCATTGCATGCTTCCTTCTGTGCAAAGAAACCTAACATGGTATAAAACAGCTCAAATATTTGAAGCAGACTCATTTATTGTTTCTTGTACTTTCTGGCATTTTGGAAAACATTACCTGTATCAACTGTAATATACATTTTATCATTTTATTTCAAGATCTTATTTTAAAGGCATTGTAAAAATCCCTCCAATTTTCTAAATCAACTTTTTGAAAGAGATTTTTACATTGAACTTTTCTGGAATTAATGTTGCAGTCACAACTACTCTCTTTTGGCAGAAAATGCTGCTAAATATAGAGGATGCAAAGCTAGACTAACACTACAAACAAGGGTTTTGGACATGGTTCTTGCATGTAATGTACATCTAAAGCCAGACTAAGAAGAATGAGGAAGAGGTCTACAAATTAAACATAATTTTCACTATTGTCATATAACGATTAACTTTACTATCATAACCAGTCTTTATTACCTAGGATACTCATTCATCAAAACATCCTCTTGTGCTAACCAGTTTTGAACACTCCTATTCCAAAGATCTGTTTTGATTAATGCCAAGTACTGGTAAGAGCTGTCACAACATAACATGCTAACTTCACAAATTCTGTTGTTCCTAAAAAACTGATAGACAGCATTATGAAACAGCACTACTGTTTAGTAACATTTTTTTAGAAAAGCTACAGCACAAAATACAAGGTGGTTTTTTGCACAGAGCAAACTCTGCTGAACGTAGTTCAGTCCTCAGGATAAGGTAAGACATTTTGCCCGTTTGCCAGCTTACTATTTTGCCTGCAGTGGATCTTCAGATCTGCTAAATTAACTTCTTTTAAACATAATTTTTTTCAGACTGCTCACTGATACATTTATCTGCAACAAACGATGAAAATAAATCATAAAAATTTACTAAATACATGCCATAGCTGATGTACAGACTATATTCTAACTGCTGACCATTTAGGTTTCCTGTGAGATGCATATGTTATGTGTAAAGTGCAGGCCAGAGGTGATTTGCAGTCAATCCTGGAGCCCTCCAGCCTTTGTGCTTAGGTTTGATTTCCACAAAAACCATGGCACACACGGGAGGACAGGAATGACACGTACACAGTTGCCACCTCCACACAGAGATGGGACATAGCTGGAGAGCACCCTTCCCAGGCAGGCATCTTCTTCTAAACACACTGTTTCTCTCTCCATATGCTAAGCACATCATCCACCTCTGACTCTCCCTCAGGTGTGGATTCCTACATTTTGAGAAGCTTGTGTTGCCTACTACGTTCAAAACAGGGACTGCTCAGATAAATGTCACTCCTCCTGGCATCCGTCACAGGAAAGCTCTACATTTCCTCTGGGCTTTATCTGTTCTGGGTTGCATTTTAGAGGACATGGAAGCAGTAACTGCTCATATGGTTTTTTCCAGCTTTTCTTCTCTTTTAAGAAACTGTACCTTAACACTACCCTCCTCTCAACTTTCCCCTTCTCTTTACACAAAGGAGAATTTCTTCTTATCCCTCTACCCTCCGACCTAAATGAATCTCAGAGATCCCCTTATATTTCAGCTCTCCCTACAAATAGAAAAGGAGGAAAATAAACAGCTCCTCGTTTAGATCAGTTCTTACACCTTGCTTATATTTAAAGCAAAAATTAAACCACCCAAAAATTACCACGAAAAATCATCTGAAAGTCAATTTTTTAATATGTGATAGCAAAACATTTTAGTATGTCCAGTATTAAAAAGGGTCTAACAAGGTGCCTACAAAATCTGTTTTCTTTTATCACTTTGTAACTATAACGTTGGCACTTACATATATACACACACATTACGAGACACCATAATTGTAAACAGAAGCTAAAAAAAAAATCCCAAAAAATCCACAACAAAAAACCAAAACACCAACAAACCTGATCTAAGATAGTCAAAGTTTATTCATGTAAGTAGTGATTCAACGTAATTTGCCAGTATCTAAAAAGCACAGTAATTCTTGTCACATCAGGTTATTAGTCTGCCAGTCAGCTCTGACTTATTTTCCACTAGCAACGGCAACAACTGTATTTTGAATATATTTCTTTTCTTTTGATAGTTCTACATATGTACTTGCACAGTGACATAATTGTAAAGAACAAAGAATGAAATATCCAAGCTATCAAAAAGGTGACATTAAGACATATTTTTGTGAGGACCCTGGGCACTAACCTGTCTTACTATAGAGAAAGAATCATTTACTCTCATAAATAGTCAGTCAAATTTCACAGGAAATAAACTCTGCTAGATTGTGATCAGCTTGCAAGCATGAGAAGTACTTTAATGCAGTAAAAGAAATACAAGCCATAACAAAAGGAATAAGAAAAACGTGGCAAAATAGCACGCTTTTTGAATCTGGAGTATGAATTTCATACAATTAAGCCCGTGATTTTATAAATACTTGACAAAGCCATTCTTTGAGGATATTCAGGTAGCTCATCTAAAATGTGCTCTCTTCACAAACATTAAGCCAGAAAAACAAGCTAAATATGCCAAGTAAATTATGCAGAGTGATCCAGTCACTTGTGGTGAGATCCAAAAGATACTTAAAGGTTGTGACATTGAACATGGTAACAGATGCTGAGAACCCAGCTTCTGGAACAGAAACCGCAGCCCTAACTTGGGCATCTGAAGGTATTATAAAGTGGGTGGAGAAAAATAAGTTGCCTAAGTGTAGAACAGGCTGAGAACAGGAACCCCTAAGCAACCCATGTGAAACACTCATAGGAAAAGACTGTCTAAAATCTTTTACATTTAAGGTGACTAAACTGGATGGCAGAAACATCCAAAGCTGCATGATTGCAATCCGCATTGTCGAACAGCTGCTCTGTTACAGATCAAAACTGTCTGATTGACACTCTTTTTTTTTTTTTATTGTATTTAGGCACCTAAACCTCCAGATCATGCTCCACCATTTATATTACCAAATGAGTGCAAGCTGGAGGGAGGGAGGAAGCAAGAATACAGCTGTTTTCCTGCCTTTGTGGTTACGTCATGTAATACAGAGTGGGCACTGACTAGACAGAAAGCAGCTTTGCAGCAAAGGACTTCAGGGCATGTCTCTTCAGTCCGAGCATGCCCCAGCAGTGATGAAGGCCAACCACATACTGAGCTGCAACACTGAAGCCAGCAGGTTGAGGGAAGTGATTCCTCCCATCCATTCAGCACTGGTGAGATCACCACACCATGGTACTACACCCAATTTTGGGCTTCCAACAGTAAGACAGACAGGTATCTAAAGAAGCGAGGCCAGTGGACAGCCTAGAACCAGGGGCTGGAATACCATATCAGGAGAAGCTGAGAGAACAGGGTTTCTTCAGCCTTAAAAAGAGTCTCATTGCTGTCAAAAATTACCTAATGCCAGGTGCAGAGACGATGAGTAGTAACATGCAGATGTGGAATGTAATAAATTCTGATTAGGTATATGGAAAAAACTGTTTCTCATGAGCGTTACCAAACACTGGGAGAGGGCTTCCGAGAGGCTATCAGACTCCATCCTTGGAGATACTACTGAAATGGACATCCTGGAGCAACCTGTTCCAAATGGACCTGCTCTGAGCAAAGAGTTGGTCTAGATAGCTCCAGAGACCCTTTCCCACCTAAATTATTCTATGATTCTATGATTGAGCTCCGGGATTATCTTTTTTTACATTATTATTATTATTACACATAAATTGAGATACCTAAATTCTTCCTAATTTTTTGTGTGGATATGAATGTAGTTCTGAATACCCAGCTACTTCTCACTTCACCAATAGTTCTTCTATCCCTACTGATACAAGAACTAGTTACTTTAAAGAAATACATAAATATTTATAAGGAAAAACAAGAGGTCAAAAGAATTTTAAAAACAACGGATGTTAATCAACCCCTATGAACAGTTAATAAGACACAGCCTTGGGAGAAGGAACAGACACCATAAATATGTCAGGCTAAGAAATAACAAGATACGCTCAAGGAGAACCAAATGGTTAATAAGGCCAAACAGGAAATGATTTGAACTACGTGTGAACTATCCTAATTAGCATAACAAAAGATCCACCCTCGGGCAAAGAAAGCCCCCTCACCATAGGACCTGGGCCTGTGAAAAGAGAGACTAATGTACCTTTAAATAGAGACGAGGCTCACAAGAACCAGTAAGAATAAGGGTGACTGAAAGTATTTGTAGAAGAACTAGTAACTGTTGCTCAGAGTGTATCAAATGTTTTACCATGTGTTAACTGGTGTGATAGCTTTTTGGATTTACCACCTAGCACCCATCTCTGTGCAGACATGAAATAAACAAATATTTCGACTTTGTGTGTTGACTGGCTCTTACACACCAGGTGAAGAACCAGATTTGGGATAACACTACCGCCTTCAGCACTTCATCATTCTCTGGTGGAAGTATCACTGCCTGATACTGTCCATCACTAGACACCACAGACAGATCCCACACACTTTCAGTTCTTTCCAAAAACAACATTATATTCAACAAAAATTCTGGATTGGAAAAATCCAAAGCCACTTATCCTTTGGCCATCTGCTTACCTTGTCATTTCTCTCTCCTCCTGTCTTCCTTATTTCCTCGTCTCTAATGATTTCAACTATACAAGTATATAAAAGCAGATAAAAATTACAACTAAAGAACCACAGAATCATGTAGGTTGGAAAAGACCTTTGAGATCAAGTCCAGCTGTTAACCCAGGACTGTCAAGTCCATCACTAAAGAGTGTCACAAAGCACCACATCTACCCTTCTAAGCACCCGATCCTCCTTCCTGCCTTTCTTGCAGATTAACACACTAACTATTCAATAGCTTCTACTCTGTACTGAATTGCTAACAATCAATATTAACACAAGTATTTGGTTACCTTACTGGTTAATATGAGCACATATACCATATGTAACCACCACAGTAATCCCAGATAATTGTCTAAAATATGACAGTTCAGTGTCAAATAACAGGTTAATTTACACATTGACGAAATATCACTAGGTTGCAAAAATATTCCTGTTCTCTCTTACATGAACAACAGAAAAATACTAAAGCAAAGACATAAAACCCTAACTGAATAAAATTTTGTTTTATTTTTAAATCTGCAATTATCTGAATCCTTTCTAAAATAAAATTATTAATAAAATATAAGGTATGACATCATTTATTTCACAGGTTTCAAATTGTTAAGTGTGAATAAATTTCATTCTTTTACCAAAAAAAACAACTGCCAGATAAACACTGGATGTGTTTAAGGGAGATACAGTTTAATATTATTATCTCAAATGTGAAAAAGTGAATTGCTAATCTACAGTGTAGTTTGTTTCATAACCATGATTAAATACTCCTTTTAAAAAATAAAATGCTTAGACTTTTGCAGAAATTAGTTTTATATGTCATACCACAGGAACAATATAGTCAAGCCACAGTATTTCAGAAGAAAATTGCAAGTGGATCTGTAATTCTCAAACAATGGCAAAAAATGAGCAGGCTGAGCTGAAAAATGTATCTGGCATGTCTTAGATGTGAAATATTTGGAGATATAAATTGTATTTTAACATGGCCAGGTTTTGTTGGCAAATCTTGCAACAAGTCAACTAATGCTCCAGCTGGTATCAGTGACAGAGCCCGCACAGATTCCAAGCAACTGCTCCCATTCAGAGAAGCAAAATGCTTTCCCAGCCCAGGGGAATATCTCAAATTCTTTCAAGATCATACACAAAAATAGAAAGATACAAACAGAAAAGAAAACCATAACTCCCTTTACTTTTTTTTGCGTACTTAATGTAGTCATTTCTCCCAGATCTCCTTCCAAGTGAGTTTAATGGGAAGAATACTCATCAAACCCCGTAAATACTTAGTGAAGTTCACAGAAGGAAAAATCATACTGTATTGCACAGACAAAAGTAGCAGAAAAACAGCTCTAAAATTCACCACATAAATCCCATGTCCAAAATGGACATTCCTTGTCATTCTCCAACAGACACTAGAAACCTTACCTAGCTCATGATGGTGAAGTTAACAAAGGCATTCAGGAGAGGCAAACCTAGATTCTTCCTGGCACCTACAAATCCTCTAATTTATTAACTTAGTTTCTTTCATCATGACTTTTGGTCACAGAAAAGGTAACCAGAGATTGTACCTATAAGAGTCTTGGAAAGCAATCACGCAGTTACTAGCATGATAATTACTTATGCTCATCTGAGAAATGTAGAATACTGACAAATGAAAGAAATCATGGATTAAGAACAGGGGGGAGGGGGAAAAAAAAAAAAAAAAGAGACAAAGACAGAAAAGCAAACCAGTATGTCATATAAGCCAGCAGAGTCGACATAATGATTTATTTCACAGTTTTCCCTGGCAAGGAATACCTCCTTTTAACACCCTTAGGTTTTGAAATTGATGACTCAAAGGCTTTCTCCGCTACTAACTTCTGTCAACCGAGACTCAATAATTTAGCACTGGTTTGTCATATGACTCTGACAAGTAATGTTTGATCTTCATCATCCCGTCATAGGATGCCATGCAACATGATGAATTGGCAATAATATGCTAAGATGTTAAGAAATGACAAACACCTCCCTCTGTCTCAAGTCCAAAGGATCTTTAACACGATAGTGCACAAGAAGATGTAATCTAAAAACATGGAAAAAAAGAATACAGCTACAGTCAGCTCATAGCTGATGACAAACACAGGGCCATTTCTTCCAACACAGGGCTGTGTATCACATGGAAGTACAACTCTGCACAGGGATCAAAAATAACACGTGAGAAAGTTCTGGAGTTTTGATCTGATGGGACAAATTTATTCCACCAGTCCAAATTGCTCTGTTTTCTGAGTTATGGCTACTAAGCCAAACTGTGAGACTGAACCATAACAGCAAAATATCTGACTCCAGAAAAATCTTGAAAATTCCACTACCAGAATGGAATGGTGGGTGCAGGGAATCAGAGGAGTTATTATATTTTTTCTAGTTATTTTCATATATACAAAAGTCTTCCCCACTGGTAATGCCAATGCATTTAGAGCTTTCCCACCTTGTTTCCTAGTTTCTAGATCTCCTTAACTCCCTGCTTAAAACACCATGCATTTCAGAAGAAATTCTTCCCCATTATTAAGTCTGTGGTGCCTTTTTAAAAAATTTCTGAAATGACTATTTCCACAGCTGATAAAATCCAGGATATTAAAAAAGCACCTCTGTTTCATTGAGCTAAATTTTATGCTGTTGTGGCTTTGCAAGATAAGAGTCTGTTCAAGATTTACAAGCAGCAATGACAAGCCTTTTCTTTAAATTATCGTGGCAGATTAGGATTTCTGCTTGAGTATTTCTATTTCATAGTCTACATTCAGTGCCTCTAATTATTCAAACAACTGATGCATATTGTGCAACAGAAATGTACACCTCCACGAATCATTAGTTACATATATACACCCTAACACATAGCGAGTTCAGAATTAATTTCAAAAAAATTGTTAAAAGATATGCCATTTTATGTGTGATGGCAACATCATAGTAAACCACATTAAACTGGTATTCAAATGGATGTATTAAAAACAGTTCAACATACAGCAGTGCCTGACTGGATGCTTATGGTGCTTCTGTAGAGCTAATCCAGCCAAGGCAGAAAATTATTATTCATTTTATCTGAGCAGCTAACCATAAGGTAATATAATGAGGAAGCTCAGCCAGCAGGCTACTTAACATTTCTTCCTTGAAGTACTGAAACCCCTATTAAATTTCTGTACTAAGAGACTTAAGAAAAAAATCTAACTCTAAATCTAAGCACCTTATGCTTAACCAGTGCTTGCTAGGGAAGGCACTGTAAAATCATCAATTGCAGCGGCACAGCAGAGGAAGGCTTTATTTAACAAACAAATAAAAGAAACCTGCAGAGAGAATGACCGCATTTACTCAAGATCTGCATGCAAAGGCAAAGGTCAAATAAAATTTTCTGCTATACCCTTCATCCAACAATAACAATTGTTTCTTAGGATGCTATTGCTTTCTTCAAAGGCACAATAATTTTGACCTAAAGGCCTCACTTCTTTAAAGTGTGCAATTCTTGTAGTAAAGGCAGCCTGCTCTTTTTTTGGGCAACATTATATTGATTCACCATTACCAGATAAGGCACTGCTCACAGACAAAAGGAGTTGGTGGAGGGTGTAAACCAGCAGTTAAAAAATGGAAAACACAAGTTTGTTGACAGGAAAGCTAATTCATAATGAGTCATCTTCAGCCATGATTACCAAATGAGAATTTTTGTCTTCAACTTTCAGCAATTCATTTCTAAGACTTTAATACTGGTCAGTACAGCTCCTCCACCGCATAGCTTGATATTGTCTCTCTGACTTGTTTGCATTCACACCATTATAGGATTTGAAACTACATGTATTTTATTGATATTGAAACATCTTGCCTGTTAGAGAATCCCCTGGGGACACATTTGCTGTAATCTTGGACTAACTCTACCAGCTCTCCAGCACCCCAGAGGTCAGCTTCCAACAGAGTCACCCCAGGGCTGTTGAAGGTTTTGATGGTCCACCCACTTCTGCAAAATGACGCAGTTTTTCTCAACAGCTGGAGAAAAGTGGCACGAGCAAAATACTAGTTTTGTACGGTCACCTGCAATTGAGAGGAAGCAAACGAGAGCAGAAGAGATCCCGAAGTATCGCAGCTTGTTCAGCCGAACCTCCAAAAATTCAGCTGCTTGTTCCTATCTTTTCAAAACCGTAAAATTCTGGCATACGATGACTTTCTATTTAAGACTCACACTGGCGCTTTCTGTCTCAGTACTTGCCAGGAAAAGGAAAAGACAGCTTCACCACATACCGGCTTTTCCAGCTGTCATCCCAGCTAGAAAGTAACATAACACGGCACAGAGAAGTTTTAGATTTTTCAAAGAATCTATTTTACCAATGTTTCTCAGAAACATATGGCAGAGATAGGACATCCATTTTTCCACTCTAAACACCTGCTAAATAAAAGCATTTAGTGACGCGATGAGGAATTCCTCAAGTGGGATGAGACAGCAGGAACACAAAAGAAAATGGGAAAGAGAGTGAAGTTAATTCCACCATTCCGTCTCTACCAGGCAAATCCTCAATGGCTGTGCCAAGCTCTGATTTATTGTAGTAGACTAAACTCTCAGGTAGAGTTTGGCTTCTGTGTGCACTTCAGGAAAAAAGGGCAAAAAGGAAAAGGAAAAAAGGGGCAAAAAGGAAAAGGAAAAAAGGGGAGAAAAGGAAAAGGGGGAAAAGGGGAGAAAAGGAAAAGGGGGCAAAGGGGGGAAAGGGGGAAAACGGGGGGGCAGGGGGGAACGGGA
>JAVJGI010000001.1:75194510-75360383 GCA_035590275.1 Ibycter americanus
TAATGTTATTAAAAAAAAAAAAAAAAAAAAAAAATCACTCTTCCAAAAGCATAAAGGCTTCTCATGTGATCAAAGGACTACAAACATAATTAAAATGCTCCTTTAAACAAATACTTTGGTCAGATTTGCTTTTTAGTATTTCAAGGATAACCTGACATTTGAAAACCCATTTGAAGTAGCTGACTCTGTCTTTACACTTCCTGTCATTCAGATGATTCAGCATATGTCCATACCATAATCTGTTGGGAAAGGTCTTTTTGAGACAGCATGTTAAAGAACATACAACTGCCACACTCTTACAGCATTTTGTGATTTCTAATGCCATAACGGGGCTTACTTCCTCTTTCAAGTTTAAGTAACCAAATGTTGACTAAAATAAAATAAAAGCTATCATAACGTCAGACTATTAAAAGAAAGGCAAGACAGACAGCAAAACAGGTTTAAAATAATAAATTCTAAAAAGCCAGATAGTCTTCAAGTTCACTGTATCCATCTGTTATTAGTAAGGCATAGGTATGTGGGTTAATTAAATGTTAATGAAATATAAATAATCTGCTGGTCTCAAAGAATTAGCTAAGGAGCAGTAAATGCACAACAGCTGCTGCAGCTCACCAAAAGTGCTCATGTCACCACAAACAACATCCAAAATCTGGCTTCAAAACATCTGAATGAAATAATAATGACTTCTTCACATAACTCATTTCAGAGGACCTGCAATAATTTTTGCTTAAGACAGAGGTGAAAGGTCCAAGCGACAGCAACAAAAGCTGAAGAGTTTCATGGAGCAATACAATTAAACATGAGATTTTTCATCTGCTGTTTTGCTAAAATCTTTGTAAGTAAAGCACAGTGTCTGTAAAAGCTGTACTGTATTAAGATGCTAATGACATCAATAAAAGAAACTCATGCCAGAAATATTAATGTTAGGTACACAAAAGCTTTACTCCTCTTCTATAGCATCACTGTTGAACAGCACACGGGACAAAGGTAAGATTTAAGCTCGCTCCCCATTTAAAGCCTGATTTTAATGCTCGAACTTCCTCCTAGCCAGAAAGTAGGCTTACATCTTGTTGTGGTCCGTCTGGGGACAACGAGGAAAGACAGGAAGGACTGTGATGGCAAATGAAGCGCCACAGACACAACCTGCAGTAAGCTAAGCTAGAGCTTGACGTAGATCACAGGATGTGCTGAGAACAAAACACACCACGCCTTATCCATAGCAAGAAATTTAAAGGCCAACCCCAACAACCTTGTGTTTAAATTGTATCCTTAAAATAGAAATCTTTCTCAGGAATGGCAGAGGTGTTCCCTCAGCTCAGGCTGCATGCACTCTTACAGCCGCCTCCTGCAAGCTAGCAACTTGGGGATTAGGCAACGCATCTGTTTGGGGGATCTAATATGGGCAGAGTTCAGATGGTCCAAGACAGGTGCCTGTGCTCCCTATCCACTCTCAGACAGACAGCGATGCCATCTACAAGGAGAGGACTCTGAACATCTTGCTTGAAGACCTGAGGTGTCATAAATTAAAGAGTGCCTATCCTCAAAAATCTGCAGTTCACGGTAAGACAAATCCTTTTCCTCCTAATATTTGGTCAACCATTTCGCTTCATCTCAAGTCAGATGAAGTGGCATTCTTAAGTTATCAAACCACTTCTCCTCATCTTCAAACCTGCTTGTGCAGCAACAAAAGAGTAAAGAACATATTGTGTTCTGTTGGAATGAGATATCTTTGGTAAAACCTTTGGTTTGAGTATTCTGTGCCAGTTTATAGCTGCCAACTATGCCAGGTACTCCCTGCATCCTGGTCTCCAAAGAAAATGAAGCAAGGACATGGTTGGAAACTGCCAGGGTAGATTCTAGCCTTCAGTTTCCAGTCCTGATGGCCAGGGGACTGAGATTTCTCCTGCCCCATTGCCTAGACAGAGGCTCTGAGATGGAGCTCAGGCTCTTTCTGCCAAGGCCGAATTAACGGAAGCGCTGTCACCAAACTACTTGAAAATTATCAGATCCATCATTATCCACATGCTTACAAAGACAGACACAAAATTAAGTATAAATCACTCCACAAAAAACTGAGCATGCAACAGTAATGCAGGTGCTCCTATGTGCACACAAAACACTCATCAGCATGCATTACACAAACACACCTAACAACTAGGAAAGATTATTGATTGATGTTTTCTAGGGACCTTTTCTAAGCAACCTGCAAATATGGAACTGGTGTTTGAAGCTGTTCATATCAGTGCTGTATCAAGAAAAAAGATTTCCACTCCATACCAAAATCCATTCACCTCAAAGATACGCACCATTACTGCAAAGGTGTAATATTTTTCTCTAAGAGGTACAGCAAAAACGTTCCTAAAAATACAAAGCAACAGTACAGAAACTCTCCTTGCCAAATGCCAACAGAGAAAAAGTCCATCTGACACAAACTGTGATTCTGAAACTATAAGGGAAATGTTTTATTCTGCCGTTGAATAATTTGGCATCTCTTCAGCAAGAAAGAAATTGCCAGAAATGAATTGAAAAACTCGATCATCAGTATGCTAGTCACATTCACCCTTTCAAATAATGCATAGGAAAATTAAACAAACTACAACATTACAAAGAGACAGTGTCAAAATCAATTAAAAACTCAGACTCTTTGGTGTTCTCAAATGAGGGGAGTTCTTGTTATAACCTAAACAGAAGTAGTAATTCCATTTACTATAGACATAGCATATCAATGTTTGTAAAATCCCTTTAAATCCCTTATTACTGGGTGGGCACATGCGTTAACATTGGCATTTGTCATATAGGAAGTCTGCACTTCTGTGTTAAAAAAAAAATAATAATCAAATACTGGTTTTGAACCATTAGTCAGGAATTCTCCAGCAACTTCTTGCATTTGGAAAACACAAGTTCTTTCCAGCTCCTTCACTGAGATCATTACACACATCCTCAGACAGTGTGTGTGTGTGTGTGTCTATTGTCAAAAATATGGTGACCATTTCAAAGAATCTGATTTTTAATTCTAACAGGTCAAACATTTACCCAGCATCTGTAAATTCATGCTGCCTATGCTAGTGTTCAAACTGTATTCTCTGTGTAGCAAAACCACTTTTTTCAAATGAATCCAGGAGCCTCCTAACTGAATAGCAAAGAGGAAGCGTGCTGCACCACTGCTGAACTGCAATCACCTTTAGGCTGAAACCTATGGACTAAGCAACATCAAAGCAACTCACATCAGGGATTCAGAATGGGAAGCAAGGAACGTCACATCTAAACAAAACTGTAGGAAGAAGGCGGCAGTCACCGTGGAACTCATCAAAATAAAATTTGGCCAGGACAGGAGGGTTTTTTCCCAAAAGCACCATGAGATCTTTAATGACCACAAACGGTCATAATCATAATTTTATACCTCATTCAAAACCAAACACCTCATGACTCTGAGCCCTTAAGATCTCAGTTTGCAACTCAGTTGTAGAACAACACCCACTAAATCACCAGCATCAACCTCCACTTTCTTTAGGGATGCCTTACCGAAGTATACATCCCATCAGAATTATTTAAAGTCAAACACGATAGTATCTTTAACCATTATGGCAATAAAGTAGAAGAAAATCTTGTTTATTATTGTGCTTTATATTACAACGTCTGTAGTCCTAAAAAACATACACTCATTCCAGATTTCAAAATATGTTCCTATGAAAAAGATGAAACAAAATGGAATATTACTGACATATTCAAAGTTCTCCTACTTAATTTGGGGGAAACACAAAGAGATTTCATGCTTTTTTCAATTTTCTTTAACATTTAGATCAAATCTTTCATCTTTTGAATATGTCATTATGCTCTTTTAATCTTTTATATTTTGCTTCTTTTTAAGTTCTTGTCCACGTGCAGGGAGGCAATTAAGGACTTTTTTTGTGTGCAACTGCAAATAGATAGCTTTAATAAGTCTCTCACACCACCAGTTTCTCTGAAGGAAGACATATTCAAGAAAGCATTAGTCTTCCCATTGAGCGGTATCTACAGACCATTAAAAAAAATACCCATCACACTTATTTCTGTAGAGAAAAGGTAAGAAATGAGGTAATATCTGTTTTAATTTCACTCTGTATAAATTCTCAGAAAACTCCAAAAGCTTTCCTAAACTTTCCTATCAAAGGAGCCAGTATGGAAAGTCATCACAGACATGACGGGTGCAAAGCTTCCATTTATTTTCCTTAAGCACAGTGAAAATATTTTTTATTCAGCACTCTGGAAACCAGAAACTGACTTTTAGCTTTTTTTACCTCTCAACCTGCAATCTGACCTCAGACTCTGACTTTTCTCTTTGCAATTAAATGAATGTAGTGTATCAGACCAGAACATTACTCCTTTGATTAAAAAACAAATCATCTTGAAAACAGGATCCTCTCTATTGTAATTGTGTGGGGTTTTTACTTGATAGGTCATCACCGGAGACTGAATCCCGGATGCACATATCATGAAGTTCCAATGCCTATTCTGAAAGCATGATACCAGGCAATTTCCAAGTAAAGACAGATTCCTAAATCTTAACATGTTGTCTCATCATTAGTAAAGACAAAATACTTTCTGCATGATCACTGTACACTCCAGAAGCAGGGCCTTCAAAAGCAGCACTGGAGTAGACTGGAAACCCCTTTTTGCAGTATTTAAGTATCACATTCATATTGACAAGACATTGATGAACTGGCATTCCAAATTCCATCCATATTCAGCACAGAAATTTGAACGTGAACACCAAACAGTTTAGTTTAAAGCAATATATACAAATATACCTGGGAATACAGTGAAAAAGCGTCAGTATTTTCTGTAGAACCTCAGCTGGTCTAATCACTGCTCTTTAATTCATGCAGAAAATCTAAAGTTAGCTAGTCTACACACTGTTTCTCCAAGATATATGTTTTTAAACAAGTCTTTATTAACAAAACTTTTCCCATTCACTGCCCATGTTGTGGGTTTTTCAGCATTCTTAGTTGAATTTCACAGCTGTGTTTAAGATGTAGAGGCAAGGCAAAACTTAACTATATGGCTGATACACAATCAGTGCCATGAAGTGACATGTGAATAGGAGCAAGAAGAGCCCCAGTCAGCAACCCAGACACAAAACTGGTGTTTCACAGTGTAAAGTGTTGCATGAAACAGCACAGGGTCACGTGAAGAGATTCCAAATCTGTCCCGCCAGTTGTTGATTGACTGCACATAACTTACAAAAGTATTTTAATTAGTTCAAATGAAATAACAATACTGAAAGACCTGCTGAACTGTGGGCCTTCTGCACCTCTTGAGGTATTTTTGTTACTCTCTTACTTTTGTCAGGCTCACGTAACTGAAGAGCCTGTTTAGAAAAGCATAACAGAGGCCTTCAATATTCTCCTCTTTTCCAGCGTTAAAGCTTGTAGCTTTCTTCCTTACTATTAAGAACTACATGGCATGATGAAGGACAGTATCATAAGAAAACTGTTTAAATTCCAGCCTACTGTGAGATTAATAAATAAACCACAGAAATCTGACATTACTGCAGATGCAGAGAATTAATTCCCTCAGGCTAAGCTTTAAAAAGCATACTCTGTAAAGGTACAGGCAAAATACTTCATTTTATCTGGGGAAAAGGGATGGCATCAATGATTGACCTTAGAAGTACCCATATTTCCTGAAATGTTACCCCACCTGTACAGTGTAATTGTTTGTATTTTAAAATAATTATAACAGAAATGATTACTGAAAAAAAAACCAGTATGTCCAGGTCAACAGAAACAGGACTTGCAGAGCATCAAGACTGCTCCCACACCTCTGCCAGCATGCCCACTGTGTTACAATGTACTGCTGGGCTGTCCCCAAGCATCTCCTGCATCACTGCATCCCAGCTATCGCAACTGCTCTCATCGATTTGTCTACAGCATCTACATCCTTCAACATTTGTTACAAATTTAGCTTCCGTACCCCATATGGATGGTTGCTGCCCAGTATAATTAATTTCCTAGGCTTCTCTGGGAATCCATCCTATCGTTTGGCAAGGAATGCAGCTCTCCATCTGACTCCTATCATGAATCAAGATTATAGTTCAGGGAAAAGAGTTTATGCTTTCATACAGAATATTTTGAAATATGAAAGTCAGTACATTGATCTTCAAGCAAAACACCATCGTTGGCATTCTTTGTAAATTGTGACAGAATATATCTGTAAATCAGGATTAAATTTAATCACCATTACAAATTATAAATATCAGTGTATGATAAACATCAATTCAATGGTAAAAAATTCTACAGTCTCAATCTTTTTAACCACTGGGGTCCTCGCTGCAAACTTAACAACAGCTGGTGCATTTTCACAGCATCAGTCTTCTTCGCATACCCACCGTGGCAGAATCTCTGGTAAAGCTGCTGCTGTCACGAGGCTGGTCTACCAGGACAAAAGCACAGGTTGCGTTTGTGTTTCACTTCCACCCCACACTCCAGACATGCACTGTAATGCCTTTTATGCTCAGTGATGTGAAGATGACCTGTACGAGCAAAGTTTACGCCATTTCCTTCTGGGAAAACCTACACCAAGATTAACAGACAGACCAGTATCAACACAGAGAACGTAAGGCTGCAGCAGCATCGGTCCAGCTAAAGAAATTTGACTTTCTAAAACATGTGATGCCTTCAAAGGACAAGATGTCAGCTGAGAAATTCTGGACAGATGCACAAGTAGCGTTACACTCTTTGCAGACACATAGATTTTCTTACTCAATGTGTAATCTGTGCATATTCATAAAATACATATGGGTAAATAAATTTCACACAATCTTAAATTCTAGTGATATGTCCTGGCCAGATGAGAAGGAGATAAGAGGCAGGGCTGAGACAATGAAGCTGGACAAATGGTCACTGAAGTATATGGGTTTCTAGCACCTAAGACTGCCAGGCATCCAAACCTGGGTTTTACATGTGAAAAGTTGGTGGGTGGCAGCTACAGTTACGGTTACTATGAATGTGAGTAGGCAGAGACACGAAGAAGACGATTACACAAACTACACCTGTGATAGGCAACGTGATCTGGTGGCAAAACTGTGATTTAGGAGAGCCGTAAAGGTAAAAACACATAGCTTACATCTATGACTGGCGTAACTTCAAACGAAGAGGTCTGTGAACAGGAACTGGGGCCCATGTAATCACAAGAGGTATGAAAAACTAGTCAATATGAAAACAAGCTAATTCTCACCTTCAGTAAGCTTCTACTATCTGGAGGTAAAGATCCAGCTATGCACTTGCAGTGAGAAGACAGCTTGAAAACAGCCACCTTCAAAGTGGATATCGAGGGCTCAGTGATATGATTTTTTGACCTGGGGCTTTTCATTCACTTTGGCTTGACTATAGCAAGTACTATCAATTGCACATGGCAATTGCACTACCGTTCATTAAGGTAATGTTAAGTTGCCTGGCAATACCATAATTTTTCATTTATAGAACTTTGCAGAAATACTGAGGCAACATAAAAATGCAGTATAATATATGATACAGATACAAATTTAAGAGCAATAAGATGTTTCAATAACAAAAAGAAGCTTCTTGCCCAATTACAGATTTGACAGTGAAAGAAATAATGGTTTATTTATCTTGTCTGATGTTAATCTTTCTTGATATTCCCTAAGGTCAAATTTATCCACATGAGCTTATGTTTTTACATGAAATTATGACTACTGCACAGGAGATGATTTCTTACATTACTTTCATGGGGGGAAAAAAAGAGGCCAATTTTGATTCTCAGTCACTCAAGTGAATCTTTAACAGTTTCCACTGCATTGCGTGTATCTGAAAAAAAACTGAATTTACACCAAGGAGTTTTATCTGTGTAAGCATATGCATGCCTGCCTGGCATCTAAAAAGGCAGAAGCTGTTCTTCACATGATGTATCTTCTCATTATACACACACAAACTTCTACATTCAAGATATACAAACTTGGAAATAATCATCTTACGTTAGATGTTAGTCACAAATCAGAACAAAACATAAAGTTTTCCAGAGATTCCTTGTGCTTACCTTATTTATCATCACTTTGGCTTTGAACATGCTAAACATATATCGCCCTGCTCAGAAAAAAACAAGTAATTCTGGAGAAAGGACAAGATTTGTTTTTCTGGAGCTATGTTAGGTTACACAGCTGATCATTTCAAAGTACTGGAAAGGAAATGTTGGATTTCCACAAAACTCTTCACTCAAAATTCCTCTGATGGACTGAGCAACCCTACAGCAAATGCACAGTATCTTCATGCAAGCAGGTAAGCAAGCTAAAGGCACTGAATCATAAGAACCAACTCCCATTGGCTGGACAGAGGGCACTAAAAAGCATCTGAAAGCATTTTTTCCAATATAACATTTTTATAGGTGTCATACACCATCTAAAAATCCTGTGCAAAACTAATGAGGTTTTTATATTTTGCTATGTTGGCAAATTACTTCTCTGCTCCTTAGATCTTGCACGCTACTGCATACTAACAATACTAAAATCTTTCAAAGGGAACATTTTAACACAACTCTTTTCTTGCATAGTTATATAATCCAAGCAAGTTTTTTTTTTTTCTTTAATGTGTTTATAATAAAATGCTCACAACAGTGAGAAAATTGAGATTTAAAGCAATATTGTTGGGCTTCAAATAGCATGAGTTCACTGCAACAAGCTGAAAAAATACCTTAAAACAATCATTTTGTTTCAGCTACCACCTCATGATTACTGATTTAAAAAAAAAAAACCAAACACAAAACCAACAAACAAACCAACTAAACCCCAAAAAGACATCCATTTCTAGCTTGGCAATGACAATGAGTTACAAAAAAACCCAAAACCCAAACCCCCAATTTTAAGTAAGCAAAGTATCAAATAAAATCAACAATATATACTATCAATATTCTGGTATCCCTTTTTGCTCCCAACCACATTTCAATCCTGTAAATGAAATTATACATTTGTATTTCCTTGTGCAGCAACATTTTAAGGAATTCTACTTGTGCAATTACTGCCAAGCACACTGGACATCAACTAGAGATTGCCTAGGTTGTCATAAATGAACCTACACAGAAGAAAAAGCAGTAAATTAGTCAAATCAGTAAGAAAAAAAATCTACGCATGACAAAACATGGCAAAGACAAATGTAATAGCTATAGCTCATCTAGCACTAGTATTTCAGAAGTTTAAGTACAGACTAAAGTGAAATATATTCCAGAGAAGGTTGAGGAAAAAAAGCTGCCATATCCCATCCCTGCAAAATCCGAGGACTTTATTACAATGATTTTTCTGCATTTACTTGAGTAAATCAAATACACTAGGGAGTTTAGCAAATTAAGTGACTAATGACCTAGCAAATAAGGCGGGGTGGGGCGGGGGGGTGTCGGGGGAGTGTCTCTGGCCTCATAACAAACCATCTCTGTCGGGATTGCTTTTTGGTTTTGCCTGGATATTGCCAAGCATACTGCATACAGATGAAGGATAGGAAATTTTAAGCCACAGAATGTGGTTTCTTAGCAACTTAAAAAAAAAAAAATGTATTTAAGACTGCCAAAACAGCTTTGACCAATAAGAACTTCAGTCTTTTATTATCTACTTAAGAGGATGCCATGGAAGGTCCCCTAGTGGAAACCTAGAAGGATTACCCCTAACATTAAGGGTACACACTAGTTTCTATGTCCCCCTAGCTCAGTAGGAATAAATACTTCCTCAGGTTATGTTCTTAGGATATGCCAAATACAGATGATGAGATTTCAGAATAAAATATGGATTTTATTCTGAAAAAAATCAACCTTGATTCACACGAAAAAGACTAATTATTTGTGTTAAAATTATAAATATAATTTTAAAAGAAAAAGACGGCATTACGTTCCCTGATGCGCCCTTTAGAAAAACAGCGCATAAGTCATGCTTTTATAAATTATATATACAATCAGTGAGTTCCCAAGAAAGTCTCATCACAAATAGATATTAAAGGAAAATATTACGCTTTTAAAACCTTAGCATTATCTAGCATAGTTTTAAATTCTTATCTCAAAACTGAGTTAATACAAAGGCATTTTGTCTTTGGCTGATGCTTTTTGTACAGAGCCATTCTTTCCCACAACAGTGTTCTATTAATTTTAGAAATTCATTGGTACCAGAACCTACAACTCACCGTTAATTAAAATCAGCTATACAATTTATTCCTGGTGTAGATGAAGCTCTAGTGTGAGACATCTAACAATATCTCTGGCTTCTTAGATCCCCATAGTACTTCTATTCTGTTGCTTAACTAGATTTGCTCATTCCTGCATTGTAATAAACAGTGATTAGATCTGTTTTGCACTCAGACCACTACATTTAATTAAACATAAATGGTTCGTACTCTGCCCGCAGGTATGCATGGGTAACTCTCATTCAGCTGAGCCACTGGTTTTTACTTTCATTGGTCAATTGCTTTTTATTTGAAGAACAAAACAACGACCGACAGTTCAAGTCCGTATTAGATGGAGGTGAATTTAATGTGTGGTGAATATGAACTCCACATCTCAGAGAAGATTTTGATCTAGAGTGACTAAAAGACACTAGGATTTCAATGGAATCGGATTTTTAAAAGTTAATTCAATTTCATAAAAGATGTACCCCTACATTGTCAGTATTAGTATCTTTTTTTAAAATAGAAAAGGTAAATACTTTTCCACTATAATAGCAAATACACATGTAACTTTTCCGTTTCCACTGTTTGGAAATGCATCCATATGCTAAGATTTTGGCCTGACTTGACTCAACACTTCTGTGGTTCTCTTCCAAACAGCTGCACAAAAAAATCAGCTCAGGGAACACTGTTGTGGACAGCTGTGGTATGGTCAGTTCATGCAGGACCAACAAATATATTTAATCCAGAACTCAGTAGGCAGATAAGGACAGATAAGAAATTCAGCAGCTAGATAAGGAGTCTACTGCCACTGATTTTTCTTTTAAAAAATGTCCTTATCTTCCGTTTTCAGCTTGTATACCAAAATTCCTAATGAGCTGAGATCTGTTTTAAGGATTATTGAGATTTGGTCATAGTTGAGATTTATTTTAATGGTCCTTCTAATGAGTTGAGATTTGTTTTAATGATTGTCACAGGAAAATATAGGAAATGTAGAAAGTATACAGAAATACAGAAGTCTAAAGAATAGATGTGAAGAGCAGTGGCCTCTCTTGGCTATTTTCTTTTGTGATTCAAGGGTGCTGCTTTTGACAGGGATGGCTTCTTACAAAAATCCCATTTCTTACTAACCTCTTCTGTAGCATGCTAAATTTTCTACATCATTTTTTAGCACCTGAAAATCCATGAAAATAAATGTTCGAGAATAGTAAATACTGTAAAAAACAACTTGTACTACACCTTATAGCCTGAAAACATCCTAATCGACTTAAAACACATCAGTTACCATGTCCTTACCAAAGTATCTCCTTGAAACTCAAAGCTACAAATCAGCTGCATAGTACCTGGCTAGCGATTAAGCAGATCTGAAGCACATTTGCTGTTAGGAAACCCCTCCTACTCTGTTGATAGAGGTTATGCTTTAGCAAGTTTCTGCTTCATTCCCTTGCTTCAGACATTCACTCCTCTCCCTCAGTTGTCTTCTTTAGGTTTCTGCTCCCAAGTGATGCGGAAGCAAGTAGATGGGTGGTTGCATTCTAACTGTAAGGTGGGGCTGGGATGAGGGAGATGGTGGAATAAGGATGGCATGAACCTTACTTTTCATCATCCGTAGCTGAGAACAACTAGGGTGTAAGTAGATGCTGCGCAAACTCAGAACGCTGCTGACAATAATCAATTACCAGTTTGAAAAAACTGTGGAAGTATGTAGGAATCTTTCCCTAAATGATCTGGTAGACTTTAAGACTGCAGGTTAAACCTTCCTCGCTGTTGGAAGGTTTCAGTGCAGTGCCAAAGTACAATGAACAAGGTTTGGAGCCTGCAGAAGGCGGCACTTGCCTGGAGAAGCTTCTGTACAAGGTGTACAGCTACCACGTGACTCAACTAGAACACTGGGAATAACTTCTTCACTGTTTCAAAATGTGATTTGGAATCTTTATCCATCAGAAGTGGTTAAGATCCAGATTAAGCATCCCCATCTGGAAGAAGATAGATCTTAAATATCTAATAACTAATACTTAGTTAAAACTCCATTACCCTGAAAGATTTCAGTTTTCCCTAGTGAAATCACTATGGGTAGCAAATGGATTTATAAATATGATTAATATCCAAAGTTAATTTTAAATGTGTATGCAATGAAGGACAGAAAAGGTAAGAGATCACCAAATTTCTTTTTAATGGTTAAGAAGTTACAGGAGATTTTTTTCCTCTACAGTCTTCAAAAGGAAGAGATTAAATTATTCAAAATGAAAACAGAGTCCATTCTTTACAAGGACACAACCTTCACCTGTCTGAATTACATCTTTGTCCTTTGTATCTTCCCACTAAATAGTTGAAAATTTCTGACTAGTTCTGTTGGAAATAAGAATGCTTTTATCTGTAATTTCTGTTTTTCTTTCAGTTTCCAGTAGTTACTTTCCTAAAGTTCTTTAAATATTGCCATGCAGTACTTATATTTACATTTCACAGACATATTATCCCAGTTTGCTTTAGTGAATGAAAGAACACTGGATAAAACAGCACAAGCTTGCCACAAGGACTTATGCACAGGCTTAAATTTCAATGGACCAGTCATTTGCTTAAATTTGAATAAGTATGTAGATCTTCATAGCACTCCAGTTGAATTTTTAAAATACACTAACTTCATTATGACATTTTCAGACTCCAGATAAAAGTGCATTTATGGTAAGTTACATTTTCTGCAAAACTCAATACATCAAAATCTGTGACTTTCAGACATGGAAGTAATACAGAAGAGAATTTTTAAATCTTCTTCTATATGTATTTTTTCTCTCTGCAGTAGGGGATTTGAGCATCAAAGCTATATGAATCCAATTGGCTCCCATGAACTTTGTTGACTTTGTAATGTTCTAATACACGTAGCCATGGTATTTTAGCAAAAAAAACCACAAACACCAAAAACAACAACAACACCACCCCCAAAAAAGAAAAAAAAAACAACAAAAAAACCCCACCATTTCCAAGATGGGACTCGAAAATCAATGGCTACTTGATTTCAAAAGGTATTATTCATACATGCTAAAGGGCCCCCATTTTACAAGCACACATATGTATAAGGACACATATTCTCTACTGGCTTTTGCAAGTCATAGCAGCAGCATTACTCTTGGGCAGTACAAATTACTGGGCAAAAACACTCAGCATAATGCAGTACCTGGAACTTTTATCATTGAATATAGAGACCTTTCAATGTCAGGAAATTAATGTCCACAAAGCAAATCTCAACTTTCAACTGCTTCACCACTGTATTTGCATTAATATAAAAAATGGGAAGGGAGATTGTAATTAGTCTTCTGAAGACAGTATAACAGCTGCCACATTTTATACTTACCTAGCTATATAACGCATGGTATAAAGCTTCTACTACTTTTAACTACCTTAATTCATCACTATCTGGAGGAAGTAGCAACCTCAGGATAGGTATGATTTTCAATCAAAGTTTCCATACAAATTTTGGCTGACCCAAGTTTTTTCATCATTTTTGCTTTGGCAGGTGGATAAAGCCATTGTGAACTAAATTTTAAAAAATACAGCCTTTGACCAGCATGTGATGCAATGTGCTCATATAGCCACCGATATGCATGCAAGGTGACAGATCTTTCGAACAGTCATGAATTTTTCATAGGTGTGCTTGAATGAACAACTTTATCCCTGTGTCATCAATATACAATGGGATTCACATCCCCAAAAAACCTGAGGAGTAGATGGCAAAACAGCAAACCTGCTTTTTTGCTCATCAGCATTCATAGGATAGACAGGCTGAAGTGAATTTCTCAGCAGCAGTCCTGATCACAAAATGCATATGCCCTGTTAAAAAAGAATGTCCTAATGTAAGCAAGCACAGATTCAAGATTAGATGCCTCACAAAACATAACAGGTCTATCAAAATGGTCTACAGCTAACCCCTCTTGTAACAAAATCACGACGATTGAACAAAGATTACCCTGTGTTCTTCTGTTCACCATTGACAATAAGAACATTTACATGATACATTTATCAGTATAATAGATATAAACCATCAAGTTCTTTCCCAATGAAAGAATGAAGGAAGGAAGAATGAAGAATCTATAGAAAGAGGGCTGCAACATAAAAGAAAAAATATCTAGATCATACTTGATAAAAACCATCTCAAACACTGATCAACAATGTCAAAGAAAAAGAATTTGCTAAAAATAATCTGCTATCATTTCCAGGTAGCTAGTTGTCAGTATGTAACTATTTACTTACGCCAACAGTGATATGCAGTCATACTCCAATCAATTTAGGCAGCATTCCATTCGAATGAAAATACTCATTTTTTCAGTAACACTAACAAGTAAACAAGAAAATACTAAGTTAACTGTTGTTTCTAGGGTCCAAGAGAAGTTGCTCAGCAGTTATTTTATGTTTCTTGTCATGGCATTGTATTGAACCACTGACACAGGCATCATTGCATATATTAACTCTTCAAGAAATATCACTGCAGTTTCACTGTTATGAGACAAGACACTTCTGAGGATAAGCAATGGAACTGCCTTGAACAGCCAGACTTATTGGCAAGGCATGTAGGAATCCAATGTGGATGGCACAACATCCCATTTCATATGAAGTATTCCTTCCCTTTCTCCCCAATGAAAATGCAGCAAACGAGTAGAAGAAATTATTTCTGCATTATCAGGAGTTCCCTAAGCCAGGGTCACTATTCCAGTTTTATCCTGGTGTAAAGAAAATGTAGGCAACAACCTTATGAACCTCATGTACAGCCAATTACAGACCCCCAAAGATACATTGCTTATACATATTCTCTAACAGATTTGAAATTTTGCCAGCCTCCAATAGCTACTGGTTTGAAGGTGATCGCAGGGAAGCGTGATGTATTAAACAAACTCATTTATAATCTCTGCTCTTAGTTCTGACTATTTACTACTAACTTTATTTTGTTATATATAATAAGGAGGATATATTTGGAAAGTATTTTAGGAAGTATTCAGTCTAAGGAAAATTAGTTTAGAATTAAGGAAAATTGCTTCCTTAAGGCAGGCTAACTTTAAGCAAACTGCAGCATAGAAAAGTAACTGACTATCACACGAGCACATGTATGAAAATCATAAATACCTATTTCTAAGAAAAGATACAAAACCCCCAAATTAATTAGCTGGTTCCATAAGAATGACTTTACCATACTTTCCATAGAAGTATGCTTCCTCCTTAGCCAGTGCTAGCAAAAATAATACATAAAAGTAGGCTTTCTGAAAGATCTGTTTTGCCCTTTACTTACTTTGCAAAGGTCATTTAACATAACGGATAAAAATGGCAAATCAGGCCAATGCCACCTGCAGGAATAATGGATACAAGACTGCTTTTACTTCATTGAAAGGAAACTAATAATTTTATGATACATTGACTGCCTAAAATCACTGGGGTACCCTCAACCCCATTTATGAAGCCTTAGCGATGGCTAAGCTTCAGTTAGCTTTTTCCAGCCCAAGCAAGGAAAGCAATCTTTTCTTGTCTAAAGCTGGACTTCTCATCTTTTATTACTCTTTTTTGACATGTTCTGAGGTCATCTCTGAAGCAGCTGTCAACAAGCAAAGAAAAACAGCCCTTGCTTTCTATCAGTGCTACAACAGGTATTCTCCTGCCAGAGGAAGCACAGCAGTGCCCACTCCTGCCAGCCAGGTACAGACCGTGGCACGGCCAGGCAGAGCGGCGCCTGTACTCACTGCTCAGCTCCCTGACCGGCAGCAATACCAGCAAGCTAGACGATGGGAAACAGGGATCAAACAAGGAAGTATTTCAAACAGATAATGCTGAGCCCTAAACTCATTTCAGTTGACGATTTGTCTGCAGGCAGCACAACAGACTTGTCTCAATTCTCATTAAAGACAATTTCATCAGCTTTTCAATACAGCTTTGAACAGGCTCAGGATGGTGATGAAGCAGCACATAATAATCATGGCAATTATGCGTTTGGAGCGTATGGCCTCTGCAGCAGTGCTCAGTGGGAATTTTGCAGAGGACTACTAACAGAGATGAGCACAAAACCACCTGTAACACAGCTTACTAGCTTCAGAGCCCCCGAATCCTCCTCCTTCATGGAGGTGGATGTCAAAGTCAATAATACTTGGGAAGCTGAGAAGGCCACTGAGCTCAACCACACCCAGCACTACTTCACCCTCGTAGTTCTCTATTCATCCATTCTTGACAGCAATTTGGAGTTAGATTGAGAAATTTTAGGTTATTAAATGATCTAAAGAAATTAATGTGGGTGAAAGTGAAAGCAATTGTAGAGAGGTATGTTTTCTTTCCCCAAAATGCAGAATCCAGGAAATTTCCATTTATAACACTGTGGCCGCAACATATACGCTTCCTCACTTTTTAAAGGTGACTTACTAGTAAGAGAACAGGAACTGCACACACAGGCAGCGTGTATACAACAAAGCAAACAACCAAACAGCAACACTGAGTCTAAATCTAGAGATTCTCCCATCACTCATGATTACACACACACACACAGTTGGTCCCGGGTCTTTCAATAACAATACAGAAGCATTTTCCACAACAGTGCAGAGTCCCTCTTTTACCTCATATACAACTGTGAAAAATGCTGCATACCAATCTCCTAAATAGTACATCCAAAACAAGAGTTGAGACTTTTAAGCACATGTCCTTTGTGTCCCTAAACACGTGTTTCTCAATGTACAGTACTGAAAAGAAACAAGCTGTATGGTACTTTGCATCAAAAGGTAGGCACTCCCACTTCACAAGTAAGCACAGAAAACTAGAGGACATATTTAGCAGAGTTTAAGTAACTGCTGGGTTGTAGTTCAATGTCAACACATTCCCATATCTGGAGTTTGAAAGAGATACACAGAAATAACACAGTATTGTTTAATACATATTTAATCATTGATAATGTATTTCCCAGACAATTTATTTCTTTTAAAAGAAATCAAAGAACCTACTCCTTTTTAGATTCATTGTCATATCATGAAAGTAAGTGTGCTAATTGGCTTCAGCTACAGTTTTCTTTACTCCAAGGGACCAAATTTTAGATGTTCCCAACTCTTGCAGATTGTGCCAGTTTCAGTACAGGACTGAGCATTCCTGATGATTAAGCTTCTAAAGATTTTCAATAGTTATATAAAAACTCTGATTTAGATGTAGTATAAAAGAAGGTTTAAATGTTTTTATTTAATATTTGCTCTACTGCAAACTTGATGCTATAAGTACTCCCCCATCTGACATTCTTTTAACAAATACAAAACCTGATGTACAGAAAATAATGTTTAGAGCTAAAACAAAAAAAAAGTTAACACCTGGCTTAGCAATATTGTTAAGTACAACATACATAAAGTGACTATGCAGTCCTATTTGAAAGCTTTAGTGAAATACAGAACTGGTAATTTTCCTTACTTCTTCCTCCTCTAGCTTGTGCATTCATTGTTTCCAAGTTAAGAGAAAAGTACATGGAAGAAAGTGTGAAGCTACAGTACAGATGCCCTGATCAAAGTAAGATTTATGAAACAGGATTAGATCTCTCGTGAATGGCCCCAGAAATCAAATAACTCATCCAACATTGCTCTTTCATTCACTAATCCTCTTTACAAAGTGCTTTTTGCTACAGAACTCAAAATCTTAAACTCCAAAACCTAGTGGCAGAAAAACGGGGAGAAAGCAGGAAGGGGGAACACAAAAACACTGACATATTGGAAAGAGATATTTAAAAGCTTTTGCTTCAAACATTTTGTACTATTTAGTCTTTTCCTTGGAAAGCTTTCATAGCATCTTTGACTCAGAAGAACATAATTTCTCTTGTATACACACAGTGGTTTGTAATGCTGAAAAACCTTTCTGTAACTGTTTCCATAGTAACCAAAACCACTCTATTATATGTATTTAATTGTTGTCTTTTCAAGTATAATCTATTATTGTAGCTAGAGTCAGTGTGTTCTGTTGCCATCTAAATTATGGATTCCCTGAAGTCTATCAGGCACTCATTATAAGTTCGTTTTCAATAATTCAAAATTTAAAGCATTTAGTCTAGTTCATTATGTTGTATCACATTAAAAAAAAATAATTCAGGAGTAATTATATAGATAGCACAAAGCTGGAAGCATGAATTATTATTTTGACCACGTGAAATTTAGTCATTTCAACTTTAACTACAAGGATAAACAAGCCTTGCTAGAGTTCATACCAAAATTTCCTAGCTGGATGAGGATATGACTCCTTTCTGAACTATGGCTCAGCTTTGTGATTCACAGGATTTAGAAACTAATATGGTAATCCTACTTCTGAACACTTGTGCTTTCTCACTGACCTATAAATGCTGTTTTACAGCTCTTCCATTAGTTACCCCAAACCGAGGACACTGTTCCTTGGACAAGAAAACAAGGAGGGTTTTATTTACCTATGGAGGTACATGGCACATTTTAGAGTGCTGTAACACACTTTGTCAGAATTGACAATAAATAATCAATATAGCAATGTTATTCTAGACCATATCTCTGAAAATGTTTATCTAGAACATTTACATTTTTCCAGTCAAAAATAAGATTACAACATTAGATTAAAACAGGATTACAAAAATAAAGTTCAAAATACAGCCCCATTAATAGAGGGCTATTGTAGCACAAAATAACTTCGCATCACCTTACCATTTAGTCCATCTGTCAAAAAGGACTTGTTTCTCCTGTTCTGCCTTTAAACTGTGCACATGAGATTTAGATTGATGCAATCAAAACTACAAGAAGTATTTTAAAACAGAAGAATGCTTTTCATTTTTGGCTCCCATACAATTTATTCCAGGTTGTTTTGCGGCTCTGATTTGAGGTCTGTCACCTCTGCACCTACTATTGCCAGGAGAGATGAGTCCTTTTCAATTCAGTATCTTCTAAAGTAGTAACCTGGGCACCTACTAAAATTGTATATAAAGATGTATACTATACAAAAGGACATAATAAAAAGATAATTGGAAATGGGACTGGAATAATCCTGAAAAATCAATATAAAAAAGTTTAAGTAAAGGACTGGGGATGGAGGAGTAGGTCAGTACAACAGTTAGATGAACATTACCATACTCTTGGGTGAATACCCTATAGGGTTTCTGTATAAACAAACAAACAGATAGATAAATAAAGTTTTACCAAGAGTATAGGTTATAAACACGACTGACTAAAACATGGGAAAGTTTACCTCAGAGCTACCCCTCTTTTTCCCCTGCCTGTGCTTCCCTTGATTTTTTCCAGTAGCTCACTCCCAGTAATCTCTTATTCATATTTCCTTCTTCCTACTTGTCTTGCTTGTCACAGGAATCCTCCTGGGATCTGGGAGATTCGCTGAATATATAAACCAGCTGATCTTGGAGCAAAAAAGGGACAGGGCTGCAGGTTGTAGCCTATGTCATACTTCCATGTGTGTGTACATGCTCCTGAAAAAGCCACCTCACAGTTATAATGCAAGCACTGGCCTCTTTTTTCTTTCCCTGCTTCTCTTTTTTGGACACATTAGCTGTACACATGCTGATGTTGTGGGCTGCTGTAATGGAAACTCTATCTGGATTATTAATAGGTGGATATATTTGCAATACGTGCTGTCACGTTTTTAGTCAATGTAGCAGCAGCAGATATTTTTCATGTGCAACAAAAGCTACATACTACTCCACTGTGTAATGATAGAGAGAGAATTAAAACACCAAAAGCAAAACAATTTGTAATCAAAACAGTTGGAGTAAAATCTTACCATATCCACAAAGACCTAGTAAATTAACCTGGTGCAGGAAGCACATGAAATACATACAGGTATGGCACAGGAAAAGAAAAACAAAAAATATTCTCCCTCCACAAACATCACCGAACTTTTTACATGGTGGCTACTGCAGCTACTACTGATAAAAAGCAGTTTGGCCAGTCAATCTCCTTTGCATAACTGAGCTTAACTCTGCTCCTGGAGCACAGGAGGAACTTTTATTTGTACTCACCTCATAACTGTATGGATATCTTTTGCAGCATTCAGCTATTTCAAATTCACTGTTGCTTGGCACAATATTTTGTCTTTACAAGCTTAACTTTGTTGCAATATAATTGCAAATTTATGTCTCAATCCAACTGCACCAATACGGCATGGGTCCTAACGTGTTGATGCAGCGTCCTCTCACTTTTATCTCCTCTGCTTCCTACCTTCGCATTTCCCAGCTTGTTTTCTTTTTATGCTGTAGGTGTCTTATATATCTCCCATATGGTGGCTGGCACAGCCACTGTATTGACTGGAAAAAGCAAGGAGGGGGAAAAGGAGAAAAAAAAAGAGCAATAGTAACACTTCACATTTTCAGCTGTAGCCTTCCATCTCTGCTATCAGTAAATCCATGCAAGTAAATCACAATGTATTCAATACTCAATGTAAACATAGATTTCTATTGGTTACTAAAATCTCTGTTCCCCGGGCTGTTCATAAGTACATTGAAAATGTACATACAACAGTAAGAGGGATATTGCCTCTGTATCTTCATTACCTGCAGGGAAAAATAAATAAGAACAAAATGAACTGGAGCTGGGGGTGGGTGCAAGGAAATTGTCTTAAAATTACTTCTGTCCTTTCTCTAATATCGTTTTTTTAATTTGCAAAACAGGGCAAATATTGTTGTTAGAAATACTAATATTTAGATTATGCATACTTCTAGAGCATCTCTCCCCATTTAGTTTTGCAAAATAAAAAGTGAAATCTCACTGATGGTATGTGAAGCATAGCATGCAGATATGTATTTTTTTCACATAATTCATTCCCTCTAGGATGCAGGTAATAACTCAACTTGAAGTACGATGAAGCACTTTCTATATTTTAAGCAGTATGCAGATTGAACTTAGTTTGCTCCAGCAGTACCCTATTTAAGTCATGATAATATCACTCAGAACAGTATGTTTTCTAACAAAGTTAAGTCTAATACAGCCACTGCACAGGATGATGGTTTTTAGGAATGTTCTGCAAAACACATGGTTTAGAAAACCTCTAAATAAAACCAGTAACAGCACCATCACAACACTATTGTTTTTCACTGATCGGATTCAAAAGAATACCTGATAATGTTTTCAATGGAAGCGAACAATAAGCTATAAAACAGCATAGCATAGTTCAATACCATACAATCATAAATGCAAATATACCTAGTTTTTCCTTGACTTACTTCCTTTCCCCTACCTTCCAGTGACAGCAAGAAATTACCAAGAAATGCTGTTCTTTGTTATTCAGAGATATTTGCTGTTCAGAGATATTATTAAATTACTGTGACAGTGAAACAAATACATCTGTGCTATGTACTTGATCTGTTTTTTCTAATTTTAATCTACAATGCATTTGTCTAACCAAATTAAGTACTTCGCAATCCTAGCATTACATGTACCAGCATTTTTCCTTCATATTTGTTTTCCATTTTATGATGCTTAAATTGTTCACATGTAATAACATAGTTGATTAATTTTTATATTTGAGCTGCAATTATGCTTTGAAATCTAATTTGCAGGAACTGAGGTTGTACTTTAATACAAACACCACAGATTTCTAGATTACAAAACAAATTATCCCCTGGTCCCTTCTCCCCTACCATCATCACTCCCCACCTCTTTAGCATTTAGAGAATGCTACCTCCGACTGATGTTTCTGCTGCACAAAAGTACAGACCCAAACCTGCCTTAATTTTCTTGTGAGATGATAGAATACAACCACTGGCTGTGGCTCAAACAGAAGTTTAATTACAGTTTAGCCACAGCCAATGCTTTTACATACCAGAAAGTATAATTCTGTTTCTGGAGCGGTCACCTAAGACTAAGCACTTCCACTTAATTTTGAGCAAGCTTGAGTCAAAGAAGTCAAGTCTAACAGATATTTTTGCCCCACTGCTACAGAATATAACTTCTGTATCCTTTCAAGATTTTGAACACACTAGCACACAAGAAAAAGGAATAAATGGGCAATGCTGGCACTTCTCTCTTTCTCCCCGTTTGAGTTAAATGGGCTTTCTCCCAAAGCTCCAAGTTCTGTGCTTGAAAAGCATGTTCCTTCAGTGAAGTCTCACAGCAACTGTAAATTCTCATTAGGCAAAACCAGGCATCAAGGTTAACAGTGGGGTTTAACATTGTCTTCCCAATTGCTGCAGTATGCTACAAGAATATATTATTGAAATACAAATTTAACAACCGCTATACAACATAAATGCATGTGAACTAACTCTACACTTAGACTACTGTAAAAATGGCTTTTTTGAAATGACGGAAAAGACCAGACAGTAAGACCACAGCATTTGTTCTGAGGTTTCATTGTACTGCCCCAAAATCAACTTCTTTCAGCCCCTTGAACAAAGTACCTGCTGATTAAAAACTTTAGAACTCCTTTAATACATGAGGTTGAGGGAGTAGTTATGCTTATCTGAGTGTCTATGTTGGACATAAATTCAGGCTAGATGAAGATGAAGTCTATTTTCCACAGGGAACTTTTTTTTTTTCCTAATCCCCAGTAAACAAGTGAGTCATTTTCCACATGCCCAACTGTAACCCTGGCTCAGAAAGACATTATGTATGAGTGCCTTTGTACAGTCATCCCAGCAGACGATGGGTGTGCTTTACAGGGCTTCGGCAGCTGCCACACAGGATAACGGAAAAAACCCCAATTTTATTAGAATAACAAAGCTGTAAGTGACTAATGCTACAGTTTAGAACAGCAGCTCTTCAGATGTGGATCTCCCGATAAAATAACCGATGTTCAACTGCCTAAGCCTGTTCCAGTGGCTCAGTTTCCTCGACCCTATCAACCATCTCTGCCTGCGTTGCTTACAGTAACCATTTTTTTTTTTAGGGAACCAGGTAGGATTTTATTTACCTAAACTACATCTCCTTTTAGATTTCCTCCAGAGGCTAAGGAGTCTTGATGTATCATGTAATCATTCCCATTTCATCACACAATAAAAGTCTCAGTACAAAATTCAAACAAACGTCCTATCTAGTCATAACTCTGTCTTATGGTTCATTGCTCTAATTACAATGTATATGCCAAGAATATTTTGCAATGATTACTCAAGGCCATTAGCTTAGAAGAGTTCTCGGTTGCTGAGTGTTAGGCTGCCACTTTGGGATTGAGTTGATACGGGTGGTCTGACTCATACTTCTTAGTAATGCAGAAACTTCTAGACGCTACAGTACACACAGGATAAAATTTCCACTCTTGAACCAAGTGTATCTTAAGCACCTGTCTTTATATATCTATCTGGGTGACAACTGGCAACTTTTCAAACACGATCTCTAATTAAATACTGCAAGATTACTTATCTTGATGTTATTTCTTTTGGGGAAATTTCTGGACATGAAGGATGAGCAAGTCAGATGACTAAAGCTTCCACTACTGCAGAAGTGTCCAGAGGAAAACATGATGATTCACAGAGAACAAAGAAAAGGATGCAGGGGAATGCACAGATTTTAATTCAATTTAGTAATAAAAAATCTGTCTCAGGTCTGATACATAATGGATAATCTTACTCTGAAGGACATTCTTATTAGAGTGATGGCCACAACCAGAATGACATTATGGCATCATAAAGGTATATAAGTTTAGTGATGTGAATGGAACAAAGTGATCTTTTATTCTTGCTTCAGGCTAAACCAGAGCCATTTTCTAAATGCAACTGTGATTTGGTGACAATGTTTTTCTTATAATGACTTCAGGTATAGTTAAGAAATTGTAGTTGTTGATGCAGTTATGCTGTCCATTGCTTCCTGCTGAAGCAGGGGAAATTTGTATTCCGGATGGCTGTAATTGCATTGTCCTTAGTTTGTACAGTCCAATGCTTTAAGTCAGCTTTGGTCATGCTCTCTGTCAATGTGAATTACAATAACTATTTTGACTCCAAAAGTCCTAGATGAATTTTCACCCTTTGGAGCTCAGACACATCACTTTTCAGCAAAGATGTATTATCCCTACACATTTTTATTTCTTTCATTTTCTTGTATTAGTAAAGATTAACTACACCATGATACAATGCACTAGTCCTGTATTTTGAAATTACAACAATTATTTCAGCTTGGAAATGCCATAGTGTTCTTGATTCGTCATGCTTTGATTCAAAGTGACCTCATTAAGTACCTTGCTTAACATACTATCCTTGTATCTTTTTATGAAATGTTGTTCAGTCACATCAGTAACGCTTTAAGGGTAATGATTGAAATACTTACAGTCAATTGTCCATTAGAAACCAAATCTCTTCTCAGAGGGAAGAGGAAGCTTTCCAAACAAAGACCTTATTTGCAAAGGATTGGAGCTTTCTTGGCAGGGCTATAGTTAAAATCTACATAACACCTTTCCTCCATAGGACAATAGCCATCATTACTCTGCCTCCTGCATTATTCACCACTACGCAGGAAAAGACAGGACTTAGTATTTTCAACATTTTGTAGTTCAAGTACTGTAATTACAATTACCTAGTGGCTCTCAAACAACAGCTTATTCAACGGTTGCAACTAAAGATCAAATTAAGCTGTACAGAACATCTTAATTCTTTGGTTGCAAACAATTGCCTAAGATATTTAACATACTTATGTAGACTGTTTGCCTGTCAGTCTTTCCCATAACTTGCTGGTTGCTGTGACTGAGAAGGAACAATGATGCTCCTCCCATTTTACAACCACATACAAAGCGTCTTCCATATTCACTTTGCAGTGCAATTATTTTTCTTTTGCACAACTATTATTTATAATTGTTTGCACAAAATCATTCTCACTTTCACAGTGGCCAGACACAGAGAAAAATATAGAAACATCCAAGTCTGGATTATTGCTTTTCTTCAAAGCAAGGAGAAAGAGGTTACCAATTTGAGCAGCCTACACAAGAGGCCATGTCAGGTAGGAGTTTCAGCTAGTTAGGGTTAGGGAATAGCAGATAATTAAAGAAGTGTAAATATTTTACTTTTCCTATTTTCTGAAATGTTTGCCATTTCAGAGAAGACATGAGTACAGCAAAATAACTGCTCCTCCCATTATGTGCAAAAAGCAATACAGGATGTACAAGGAGACCATGGAATTGTTTTGGCCACGGGCTATGGTTTGTTTTTTCTCTGCTTTATTGCAGAGGGACAGGGAATCAGAATAATCAAAAATGAGTTTTTAATCAAATGTAACAGCTTAGTAGTGCCTTTTAAACAAAGAGTTAATTTCTTGTTTGTTACCCTGATTATGTTTTGGGTATTTATTAATTCTTTACATAGTCATAGCTAGAATTACATATTTTTAGTATGCTCTTCTTGAAAGTACAAAGATTAAAGATTAAAAAATCAATTAGAAAATATTTATCAAAAAATGTTTGATTTTTCAAAAATAAAAACCCCTTTGTTTCATTAAGCATAACTTTATCAAAGGAAACTGATATTTATTATCAATCTCGTCAGCTGCAGGGAACGATGGGGTGTGTAATTAGAAGATCCCAGATCAACACCTGGCCCTGAGCCTCACATCAATGGCTAAATTTCATTTTTTTGGATCATGGGTCGGTTTACATGGCAACAGGCCTACTGGCAACAGATGGGGTCGACCTGTCTTTAAGTGGGAAAAGGATCCTCGGTCAGGAGTTAGCAGGGCTTATTGACAGAGCTTTAAACTAGATTCAAAGGGGGAAGGGAATAAAATCAAGCTCATTAAGAGATGATCCTGGGGGTGGCACGCCAGGGTATGAGGCGAGATCAGTAGCACAGCTGAAGTGCTATTTACTTATGGGTAAGAATCAGGGGGAAGGCCAACAAGGAAGATATCCTGGTGGGAATCTATTATAGACCGCCCAACCAGGATGAAGAGGCAGATGAAACATTCTACAAGCAGCTGGGAGAAGTCTCAAGATCACTAGTTCTTGTTCTCGTGGGGGACTTCAACCTACTGGATTGTCCACTGGAAACACAACACAGAGGATAGGAAACACTCTAGGAGGTTCCTGGACTGTATGGAAGAGAACTGCCTGACACAGCTGGTCAGTGAGCCAGCCAGGGGAGATGCCCCACGGGACCTGCTGTTTACAAACAGGGAAGGACTCAGGGGTGATCTGGTAGTCAGAGAACATCTTGGGCACAGCGATCATGAGATGATATTCTTGGAGAAGTAAGGAGGTGGGTCAGTAGAACAGCTACCTCGGACTTCTGGAGGGCCAACTTTGGCCTGTTTAAGAGCCCGGTTGACAAAGTCCCTGGGGAGACAGTTCTGAAGAGCTAAGGGGTTCAGGAAGGCTGGACCTTCTTCAAGAGGGTAGTATTAAAGGTGCAGGAACAGGCTGTCATGTGCCAAAAGATGAGCTGGTGGGGAAGACAATCAGCCTGGATGAACAGAGAGCTTTGGCTGGAACTCAGGGAAAAAAGACTTTACCACCTTTGGAAGAAGGGGCAGGAAACTCTGGAGGACTAGAAGGATGTCACAAGGTTATGCAGGGCACAGATTAGAGAGCCAGAAGACCAGCTAGAACTCAGGCTGGCCACTGCCATAAAGGTAACAAAAAATGTTTTTACAAATACATTAGAAACAAAAGGAGGGCCAAGGAGACTTGTCATCTTTTATTGGATATGGCAGGGAACATTGCTACAAAGGATGAGGAAAAGGCTGAGGTACTTAGTGCTTTCTTTATCTCAGTCTTTAATAGCAAGACCAGCGTCCCTCTGGCTACTCAGCCCCTCTGAGCTGGAAGACAGGGATGAGGAGCATCAGAATGAAGTCCCCACAGTCCAGGAGGAAACAGCGACCTGCTGCTCCATTTAGACATGCACAAGTCTATGGGGCTGAATGGGATCCACCTGAGGGTACTGAGGGAGCTGGCCAAGCTACCCTCCATCATTTATCAATAGCCCTGGCTAACTGGGCAGGTCCCAGAAGACTGCAGGTTAGCCACTGTGACACCTATCTACAAGAAGGGCAAGAAGGAGGATCCAGGGAACTACAGGCCTGTCAGTCTGACCTCGGTGCTGGGGAAGGTTACAGAGCAGATCATCTTGAGTGCCATCACATGGCACATGCAGGACAGCCAGGGGATCAGAACAGCCAGCATGGGTTTACGAAAGGCAGGTCCTCCTTGATAAACCTGATCTCCTTCTACAAGATGACCTGCCTAGTGGATGAGGGAAAGGCTGTGGATGCTGTCTACCTGGATCTTAGGAAAGTCTTTGACACAACCTCCCACAGCATTCCTCTGGAGAAAATGGTTACTCATGGCTTGTATGGGTATACTCTATGCTGGCTGGACAGTTGAGCCTAAAGAGCGGTAGTAAATGGAGTTACATCCAGCTGGCAGCTGGTCACAAGTGGTGATCCCCAGGCTCAGTACTGGGGCCAGTCCTGTTTAACACCTTTATCAATGATCTGGATGAGGGGATTGAGCGCACCCTCAGTAAGTTTGCAAACACCACCAAGTTTCAGGGCAGTGCTGATCTGCTTGGGGCTAGGAAGGATCTACAGAGGGATCTGGACAGGCTGGATCAATGGGCTGAGGCCAACTGTACGAAGTTCATCAGGGAGGAGTGTCGGGTTCTGCACTTGGGTCACAACCCCACAGGCTTGGGGAGAGTGGCTGGAAAGCTGCCTGGCAGAAAATGATCTGGGGGTGCTGGCTGGTGGCCAGATGAACATGAGCCAGCAGTGTGCCCAGGTGGCCAAGAAGGCCAACAGCATCCTGGCTTGTATCAAACAGTGTGGCCAGAAGGACTAGGGAAGTAATCATCCCCCTGCACTCAGCACTGGTGAGGCTGCATCTCAAATCCTGTTCAATTTTGGGCCCCTCACTGCAAGAAAGACATTGAGGTGCTGGAGCGTGTCCAGAGAAGGGCAACAAAGCTCATGAAGGGTCTAGAGCACAAGTCTTATGAGGAGTGACTGAGGGAACTGGGGCTGTTCAGCCTGGACAGGAGAAGGCTCAGAGGGGACCTTACTGCTCTCTACAACTGCCTGAAAGGAGGTTGTAGGCAGGTGGGAGTAGATCTCTTCTCTCCTTTTATCCACTGAAAGGGTGGTCAAGCATTGGAACAGGCTGCCCAGGGAGGTGGTGGAACCACCATCCCTGGCGGTATTTAAAACACATGTATCTATGGTGCTTAGCGACATGGTTTAGTGATGGACTTGGCAGTCCTGGGTTAATAGTTGGACTTGATGACTTCAAAGGTCTTTTCCAACCTAAACGATTCTATGATTACTAAGATATATTCAGTTCATCCCATGTTTCTTCAGAAGACTTTTACATAACTTAGTTAAGCATAGGCGTATCTAACGTATGACCGTGGCCGGTCACGAAAGGTAGGTTATGCTCCTCCCCAGTAATACCTGCACCTGTCCTGTCCATTGAGAGGCAGCACTCATGACTAGTTTCCACAGGTATGAGAAGGAGACAGCACACCAAAATTTCCTGTCATGTGAGACACATTAACATGTCTTAGACATCTTTAAATCTACACAGAGAAAGAGCCACACACCCACCAGCAAAGGACCATAAAGTAGGGGGGCTGCAGAGTCCTGCAAGGAGCACTAGCAGCAGGGAAGAGGGATGGCTGTGCTCCTCAGGGGTGCTGGGAGCAGACATGGTGCAATGAAGCAGAAGCAGCAGCCCATGGAGGGGACAAGTGGAACCTGGAACCACGTATGCACACCCCACCGTTCTGGTCTGCATCCTCAGGAGATTCAGGCCTGGCTGGTTCCCTGAGGAGAACCTCCAGTACTCGTGGCAATTCTGGGAACGTTCTTTGACCCTTGCAGAAATATTTGATTCCTACTAGTCCAGGAAGTGATTTGAATGGTGCATTTGACCACTGACAGCATAATCATATTGCTTATATTTACTCAAAGAACCTGCTTTAAAGAAATGGATATAAATTCTACCTCCTCTACATTTTACCTATCACTAAAATGTTATGGTGGAAAGTATACTGTAATTCAGTTGACGGGTCTTTTGTTTTTCAGCTGAGCTGGAATCACAGCTTTCAAACCAATGTCATTCCAGAGCAGTGCTGGGCATCCCTATTCTCTCCGTATTACCCAGTGACACATGCTTTCATAGTGCATCATCCCAATTATCCAGGAAACTGAAACAGTTCAATCATCTTTTATCAGGTTGTCCAAACAAGTCTGAAAAGCATTCATCTTTCACATTACTGAAACATACCTTATTGAATGGACTGCCAAAGCAGACGCAAATCTTGCAGTGGGGTACCACCACCTGACAACCTGGCTGCATTAGAGAGTACATTTCGTGTCACCACTAAGGAGGCACCAAAAATTACAGAGGTAAAACAACACTGTTGCTCTGAGGGAAAAAATGTCTTCCCTGAGATTTACCAAAATACTAAAAAAGCTTAGATGGAGAGAGAGAGAAAAAGGAAAAGAAAATCTGCAACTGAAATCAGTGAAAAGTTATATATAATCAGCTTGGTTTGAACACTTGTTGAAAGGAATTCCAAAAAGGAATACCAGTGTCTTCAGATGTAACAATTACTTTTTTACAACTTGAAGATCTCAGAGAGAAAACAGCTCCCAAATTTTGGAATATACTTACTGCAGGTAGCAAATATAGGATATATATGCACCAAAACCTTCCTAGATGTCAAACTGAGTATCTGTAGTAAGCAGTGCATTACAGAATGTCATTAAAGCTATAATTCTCCCACTTACCACCCAGTTTTCCATCAGTAAGCACCCACCTAGTCACTGTTACTCCAAGGAACCTTCTCATGTATTTGAAGTTGAACTCATGCATATGAATTTTGCTCAGGTAAGTACAGTTGCAAGGTACAAGTTGACATAGACAGAATATTGAAAAGACTCGCCACACAGGCCCATTCATGCAATTACCAGAAGAAAAATCTGACTTCGTTCTTAAGAGTCTGAGGAACTGCCAAATGCACTGCAGCATTTAGAATCATAGAATAGAATCACACAATAGTTTGGGTTGGAAGGGACCTTTAAAGATCACCTAGTACAATCCCCCTGCAATGAGCAGGGGCATCTTCAGCTAGACCAGGTTGCTCAGAGACCCTCCAACCTGATCCTGAATGTTTCCAGGGATGGGACATCTACCACCTCCCTGGGTAACATGTTCCAGAGTTTCATCATCCTCATCACAAACAATTTCTTCCTTATATCTAGTCTGAACCTACCCTCTTTTAGTTTAAAACCATTACTCCTTTTCCTACTACTTTCCTAGGATCTTCATCTGGAAATGTCCCCTAAAGATCAGGAAAATATTCCTGACATGGAAAACAGTTGGCAAGTTAGTGTCTGCTTCACAACAAGATCTGTAGCTCTAAAAACAATTTAACAGCAAGTATCTTTAAAAAAAAAATAATCAAAACCAGAAACATGACAGCAGCTGAAGTACAAATGCACAAACCAGCTTTAAACTGGTCACCTGAGAGGGCTACATGTTGCCACCGCAACTCTGAACTGCAGGGCTGTCATATCCAAAGATACCAATCAAACAAAGTACATAAGCACCTGCTTAACTTTAAATCCCATAAATTAAAAATGATGCACCTAAATTTCACTGTACTTTTTTCAGGCACTAGTAGCACATGAATGGTTTTCTGTGTTTACACAAGAACAGCACACAGCAGCAGAACATTATTTGCTCAGAGACATGTGTCTGAGAAACTTCTTTTTCCACACAGCCCCTCGGAGTGTGAGCTTTCAGTTGACAGCTTGACCAGAAGCTGAAGCTAAGTTGTTTTCAAGCATAACATCCAGTTCCTTGGGCCATGCCTCCTTTCCCATGCTTCCTTGTAAGAACGTGAAACGGAAGGGAGGATTCCTCACGTCATTGCTTCGTCCTGACAGCTGATTTATTTATATTTGAATTCAGGTATGAAGGACTAAGATTAGGACTACACAAACAGAATACACTGTTCAAAATGTTCAAATTGTTTTAGCATCCAGGCACCTTTGAGAGCAACTGACTGATTTATCACTACAGCAACACAAAGAGGCCTTGATAACTTGAATTCTCAAGAGAGCGTGAGGTTTTTCAGTCTTGCGTTTCTACAAAAGAGAATAAAGATAATGCAACATTCTAGACAAAGTGGAGGGCCCGAAGGACAAAATAAGGAAGAGCTCACATTTCTTGGTTTTTGTCCTGACCTCATACTGACATTCAGACTATGTATTTCTCTGTATCACAACCTGTTATGGAGTAGAAGGACAAAAAATACAAAGGGGTGCTCTTTCTCTTGCCAGCTGAGCGCTGAAAGCATGCTTTGCCAAGTGCAGAAACCATGAATTCTCAAGCGTTGTTCGTGTATTAAAAATGGAGAAATTCCCCCGTTCCATAATGCATATTCACAGAAGAGCAGTGAACACCTTTTGTACCCTACCAGCCTTCAAGGCAACACAGAATAATAGCCAAAGCACCTGGCAAGGATGTAATCTTCCCCCTGCAGGTACGATAGCTTCACCAAACAGGTTCCTTCACGCTTCTCATGACAGGGATGTTGCTCCCAGGCTGCTAAAGATACTATGTTTGCTTGGTCAGAGCACTCTCTGCTTGTTTTGTGGCTATCACATCACTCAGCCAAGTGCATTCCTGCTGAATGACTGAAGTAGGGATTTTGCCCAGTGCACAGGCACACAAGAGTTACCAATTACCTAGATATCACTAAGGAATTGCTTCCTGACTAAATGTTTTGAGCTTCCAAAAAAAAAATACAGGGCAAAAAAAATTGACCTTTTATTCCTCCAATCCTGATAATATCTAATCACTGACCCTTCAAAGAATTGTTAAGTTTTGCTACTACCACTTCTGGTGTGATTCTTTGCTGCTTACAATAAAGTTATATTAACCAGATACAGTACATTATTTAAAGTCCCTTGTAGTAGCTTTGCATGGCAAGGTTTTGGTAGCAGGGTTGCTACAAGAGTGGCTTCTGTGGGAAGCTGCTAGAAGCTTCCCCTATAGCAGATGGAACCAGTGCCAGTCGGCTCCAAGTCAGACCCACAGCTGGCCAAGGTCAAGCCCATCAGCAACAGTGGTAGCGCCTCTGTGATAGCATATTTAGGAATAGGGGAAAAAAATCTGCACAAAAAAATTGCAACAGAAGAGAGGAGTGAGAATATGTGAGAGCAGCAGCTCTGCAGACACCCAGGTCAGTGAGGAAGGAGGGGCAGGAGGAGCTCCAGGCACCGGAGCAGAGATCCCCCAGCAGCCCGTGGTGAAGACCATGGTGAGACAGGCTGTCCCTCTGCACGGAGATTAACGCTGGAGCAGATATCCACCTGCAGCCCATGGAGGATCCCCACGCTGAGGCAGGGCAATGCCCGAAGGAGGCTGTGACCCTGTGGGAAGCCCTTGCAGGAGCAGGCTCCTGGCAGGACCTGTGGACCCATAGAGAGAGGAGCCCACCCTGGAGCAGGTTTGCTGGCAGGACTTGTGACCCCATGGGGGACCCACGCTGGAGCAGTCTGTTCCCGAAGGACTGCACCTTGTGGGAGGGACCCACGCTAGAGCAGTTCGTGAAGAACTGCAGCCCAAGGACTCATATTGGAGAAGTTCATGGAGAGCTGTCTCCCATGGGAGGGACCCCATGCTGGAGCAGGGGAAGAGTGTGAAGAGGAAGGAGCGGCAGAGACAACTGTGATGAACTGACCGTAACCCCCATTCCCCATCCCCCTGTGCCACTTGGGGGAAGGAGGTAGAGAAATTGGGAGTGAAGTTGAGCCGGGGAAGAAGGGAGAGGTGGGGGGAAGGTGTTTTTTAAGTTTTGGGTTTAGTTCTCATTAACCTACTCTGATTTGAATGGTAATCAATTAATTTCCCTAAATCGAGTCAGTTTTGCCCATGACGGTAATTGCTGAGTGATCTCTCCCCGCCCTTATCTCAACCCAGGAGCCTTTTGTTACATTTTCTGTCCCCTGTCCAGTTGAGGAGGGGAGTGATAGAGCGGCTTTGGTGGGCGTCTGGTGTCCAGCCAGGGTCAAATCACCACAACACTAAACAGTTTCTAAAACAAAATAACATCAATAGTCAAATATTATACAATTCATATTAAAGGCTTTTTTCCCCTGCTCAGACTTCACAGCTTCTTGTGTCCTGAAAGTCTTGGATATAATTCCACTGTGCTTTACAATATAATTTTTTTCCGTTACTTGTAACTGTTTAACATCTTATTATCATTATTATGTATTTTATCTGTTTTGGATTACACATTGCTTCCTTATGTAGTTTTAGAAAACGTTAGTTAGTCTAAACATACTCCATCCAAGGGCCTGAAGCCAGCAACTTCTCTTTACAAGATCTCAATGCCTGGCCACTGCTCAGCCTCCATGATGCACCCAAATTTGGGACATACAAGTCAAAACCACTCAGGTACACAAAGATAAGCATAAAAATCAAAGTGTCAATGTTATTTCCCATAGAGATAATTTTAAATACCCATAATTACAATTCACCTGTGCAGATCAGCCCATACATGGACTCTGCACTCACGTCAAAGAAATTCAACATGTGCCCAGGGTTTCCTCTTGCTTGCTGTTTATACTGGAGACAGAGGACACCGGGATATTTAGACACAGGAACTGGGATCTGTTTTGCTTCCATTAAAACTGGATATGGGGAAAATTATCTACATGTGGAAAGCACAGGGTGAAATGAGAGAAGTGAAAGGTATGCTAATGTTTCACAGTGCTTGAGATTTTCTTGAAGCCATATGCTTTCACCGCCCCCCACCCCCCCAATTACTTTGAAGGTTTCTACAATATTTCCTGAATTCCCATTCTAACAGCACACAACAGTTTTCCAGCAAGATGATTCTGTTTCATTTCCAATATACTTGTAAGAAATGTTAGTTTAAAGATACTAATACAACAGTGCTGTTTCATGTGAAGAAGTTCAGGTACATTTATCTAAGCACAAGCTTGTTTCTTTTTGAAAGAATTTCAGAGCCATAAGTCATGTTTTTAGACATGAAAATTGGAAGAGTAGCAAAGGTTAGAGCACGTTTGTCAGACTTCTGAGTAAGACAAGCATGATTTAACTGTATATGCTTAGAAGATACCACTACTCAAGTTGTAAGGAAAAAAAATTTAAAAAACAAGCACACCAGAGAGCAGATTAATATACTTGCTATTACCAATAAGGTAAAGAAAAAAAAAATTATCTAGGAGGCAGCATCATTCAGCTTTCAAGCACATGCTAAACAGATACAGGAGTTTCCTTACTTTGAATTCATACAGGATTATGAAATGCTGGAACTGTGATAGTAGAGAAAAACCCAAATCAAACAACAGTGCAGGCTTGCCTTTTAGTGGAGAGAAGGCAAAAATGTCCTATGTTGTTTGAACTAACCACAAAAATTATTCTGGATTTCAACACAGTATTTCGCAGCCCATTGCCTCTTCCAATCCCTTAGTATTCAGACAACCATACGACTGAAACACTAAAACAAATAGATGCTAACAGTATTTCAAACATTAAGTCATTGTAATAATACCTAGCCAATAGGCAATATACTGTGTTAAATTTTAAGTACAGGTAGACTAGATGAAATTGGTTTATCACTAGACTGAAAAATGCCACGGTCAGAAACAGGCATAAACCATAGGTCTGTACCAAGATCACAGCCCATCTAATCTTATCTAATCCACTAGTGGTGTTTCTGGGATTTTTTGCAGGGGTGGAGGGATGTTTTTAATTTTCTTACAGTAACAGGCATGCAAGCTAGGACTTTATAGACAAGTTCAAAGCTAAATTTGTATATATCCAGCGAAGCAGAAAACTAAAATGTAAATGGTAAGGACCAATAATGATGTCATATTATCCATTGTCATGTTTTTAATTACCTTCCACACCTTACAATGCACAGACTCCAAGTTTGTGTTGTGATACAGCATTACTGTTATGTTTTCTTTCTTTTCATGAAAAAAATGTTCTCTTAATTCTCCAAAGACTCAATTGTTAAGCAATACCAAGTAGGATAGTTGTTTCAAGACAAATGTTACTGCACATGCTGTGATTATGGTTCTCATCTAATGCAAGATATCAAATTACAGTCTATTTAATTAAATAGAATTTCCTTGGAAGACCACTACCACACTTCTGAAAACGCCATCATATCTCATACCACAGCAGTAAAACAGTCACTGAAAAAAACTGAAATAGCTAAGATGAACAGAGCATTTAGGAATTATATTCCTTCTAAAAATCAACTACTGACTAGAAAAATGGTGCAAGAATGAAAGGACTATTTAAACAAAAAGAATCGCCTTACTAAGCCTGTTAAAAAGTCAGTTTCTTAGAGTATAAATGCCCATTCCCTCTAAATACCTCATTACCAAAAGCCCTGGGGAAAAAAGGTAGGCTAATGAACAAAAGCAGCAGCCTAGCCTCAGGCCAATTTCTGCTTTTGGAAATGCCTATGTAACCACTGATGAAACAGAAAGTAGGCATATGTGCAAGTCTGCAAGAAAGAATCTGGCCTGGTGTTTGAATTACACTTGTAAAAGATCTTGTTATTTGAATAACTCACTGTTTAGACACATCAGGCATTATTGGCTGTTCTTTTTTCCTTGCATCCACTGTCGGCTCTACAGGGGTAAGTACTACAGCAGCACATGAGACTATCGACTGATATGAGTCTTCCCGGCAAACTGCAAAGATAAAAAAAAAAAAAATCTCAGCGTTAAAGGGTGAACTCAGTTTGTATTTTAAATGTTTAAAGAAAAAAAATACAATCAAGTCATACTGTGATAAACAAAAATGCAAACAATTAATCAGACTACACTGTGGTTACCTGCAATGAAAACTTCATTGTTTTTCACATTTCCTAAAGTGCTTGCTTGGCACTTTCTCCCCCGCCCCCATAGACTGATACTCCCATCATCATTCACTAAGTTTTACCTAGCACAAGATCAGCTGTCAGTCTGCTCTAGCTCATCGGTGCATCTGAGTCCTAAAAGGACTCACATTGCGATAAATGACATCAGAATATGATGCACTTCTTTCCCCTTTTTCATCACAAACTTGAAATGACTGGAAATTATGGAGGTTTTCAGACAAAACTCCCAAATTAAAAAATTTCAGACTTTGTAAGAAAACAAATTTGAGAAAATCTGATTAGTGATTTTTTTTTTTCTTTAACCATTACATCTCACTTTAATACAAAAAGGCCAGATCCAAATGGTCTAGGAGTGATATCTGTTATATTGATCCATGCTTTCCACTAATACAAATTATCTATGTATTACTGTGCTGGATGATATGACTTAGACAACACTTTGAGCTAGAAGAATGATCATGTATTTCAGCTGAGCATCTGACTCAATTAGCACTAATAAATGAATACCCAAAAGTTCCTGACCTCCAAATAGGCAACTGTATTTATTAAAAGTTATACATATTCTAAATTCTTCTACTGATTTCGAAGACATAGATTTCCTTTACAGCAAGGTGTACCTTTATGACCGAAATAAAAGCTGGAATTAAGAGTTAGCTGTATTGAACAAAGCACAGCAGCTTCTTATATTATACATTTATGGTAATATGTATCATATATAAACAAGAAGATACGTGATGACTTATCTTTTAAGCAGTAAGTCACATGGTATTTTATATGTAAACCATACAGAACTATTTTTATTGAGTGTACACATGCACATAGTCAGCCAGTAACATAGCCTGTAAAACAGGGATGACCACGACAAATTCTCAGCAATTCAAACCCAGAAAGAACCTGTTTTACAAGTACATATATATATATGCTAGATTGTGACAGCTGGGAACATTGAACTGTGGCACTTACTTATCATTGGAAAACTTGTTTGTGAGGACTTTCCTATCTTCCATTCTCCACAGTCATGTGCCTTCTTATTGCCCACAGGCAATATACCTGTTGCATAGCCTATGCTCCTCTTATAAGAGAAGCAAAGCTGGAGTAGAACTTCATCCATATCGCCTTGACTGGGTCAAGAACAACTAACCGTGGTGTTCTACCCTAAGCACTCAAATTACGTTCAGCGTGAGTTCAGCACACATCAACAAGATACACTGCACACCCAACAAACACCCTGGAGCAGTAACTGGTGCTCTAAGGCAGCTAGAGAGTAGATGTTAAGGAACAGGTCAGAGCAGGGTTGTATGTTTCTACAAAGGTCAGAAAAGTGCAAAGGTCTTTTTGTTTTCAGAGGAATTCTGAGCAGTTCAGCAAGTAGCACAAATGGCTGGAGCACAGGCAGATTCTGGCAGGAAGAAAATCTTCTTGTGGAGTACATGTAATTAAGTTTAATGCCTTTTATGTTCTCCAGCATTGCTGATGCTTGTATTTTTAAATACTAACATGCACACTGTGCTAAGACGCATAAGGTGGCCAGTACTGAAACCTTACCTTCATTTTTCTTTGGAACCAGTGCTACTCAAAAACTTTGTCACTACCACAGACAACCATCTCCAAAACATGGTCATACCCAAAGAGAACTTGCTATATGGCCTACAGGTATACAAGTAGGATATACATTTTAGCTTCATGCATAACAAATTAAGGAGAGAACTAGTGCAAAATACATTGAACTAAAGACACTACGTAAGAAAAAAAGAACTTTCGGTGATTTTTATCCTACTATATTATGTGCAACCAGCAGACCATCTACTAACAAGGTGCCATTTCGTGGGCACCAAGTAATGTACAACATAATACCTTCTCATTACAACCAGCAACTGAATATGTGCAAATAAGAACTTTAATGTCTATTTGACTCTTGATTTACAGTCAAAGAGTTGTAAAAAGATAGGTTTGTCAAAGGGCAATACTGTTATTCAGTACCTGAATTTTAAACTGTAACGCTGATAAAAATGGGCAAGTAAAGGATGAAGCAAATACATTTTTCTTTAAAAGACCTGTGGTACCCCTTGAATATCTAGTTATTACTTTAGAACTTGTAAAAGGTGTGGTGACTATGGAAGCATCACAAGGCAGGATCATCCCTAGATCAGCCACTGTCTGTCAAAGCAGCTACAAAGAAAGTTAAAACAGGAAATCACAAGTAACAAAGATGACACTGCTAGTCTCCTACCCTTTACAGAAATCTCACGAATAAAACTGTGAAACTGCTTTTGTTTAATAATTAATACTATATAGGCATTGTATAACCCCCTAATTTACAGCTGAAGACAAACCCAGTGGTCATCCAGTGACCTGGGCTCACGGAATTTATTATCCTCCCATTCCAGACCATGATACTCTCTGGCCTGGCTTTTGAAAACCACTACAATTCCTCCTTTTTATCTCATCTCTGCGCATACAGTCAAAAGTCATTATGGGACAGTATAATTAACTAAAATGTCATGAAATAGCGACAACACAGCAGCAAGTAATTTTCACCTATTGGAGTATATTCTTTTATTATCTGTTCATAACTTTCATTAAAATAATGAAAATGTGCTTGAATGTGGACTCTTAACTTTAACATTGATGGGGATGGGCACTGTTTTACTTAAGGAGAATGTTTTCATTTTACACTTCAAACTTCTCTTAGGTGTAGCTTCTTTTCTACACCTTCATTTTTAACCTACAAGTGGCTTACATTATCCCCAAAAAAGCCCATTACTGATGTTCACATATGGTACCCTTCATGAATCCAAATCTCTTAGATCCTCAAAACATCAAACAATTACACGAAGTTATTATTCCTTTTAACTGTAAGTCCTCTCACATGTCCAACTTGCACTTTAACAGGCAGCAAGAACTTTACAAATTCAGCCTTACTGCATGAATTGGTAAGGAAAATAGAGAAAAGCAGAATATTCAGTAATCAAAGGTGGTGTTTGAAAAAGCCAGTGCTGCCCCAGCCGACTACATTATTCCTGATGTGAGCTTGCAAGTTAATTCCATGCTCACCACCTTATGGGCCCAATCATTCAGCCAGTTTCAATCCACCTCACTCTCTGCTCATCCAGCACATACATCAACAGTTTGTCTATGAGGATCTTATGGGAAACAGTGTTGAAAGCCTTACTGAAGTCATGGCATACAATATCCACTGCTCCAATAAAGAAACCAATAAAGAAAATTTTCCCATCTATCTGCTACATTTTTACAATGGCACGCAAACATTAAGTATATGTTGTACGTAGAGGTTCATTATCACACTTGCTGTTGCATACCTCCACAAGCGTGGAAAAAACTCTACAAGGCATCAACATCAAGGGAAACAATCAGCTAATTTTATACTACATGTAGCAGATTGTTTAAGCTTAAGACAGTAATAGTATCTCAGGATGTGTTATACATGGAATACCTTCTGAAAAAAATAAGTAATTTGCAGTGAGGTGGTATTTTTCAGTACCATTACATCTCCTTTATTCACAATTCAACCATTACATGAACTAGCTAAAAAATGTAGTGAAATAATACAATTGGAGGAGCATCTTTACTATGTATTAAAGAAACATGTTCTTAGTGAAATAAGAGATGACACATACCAACCACAACTCATATAAAGGGCAAATCTACAGAAGGAGAAAACAGTCTAACTTCATATAATACTACTATAAAAGAACTGTACTGCTTTTGAATTTTTACAGTTTCTCTCCAGATTCTTCAATTTCTACTTCAATGATGCATAGTTTGTTATCTTACACTGCCAAGTGTTTTAAAAATACCCTACATATATTTATCACTAGGAGTGCTGGCTTGGATTTACCCTAGTTCGTTTAAGCGGTCCCAGAACAGATCTCTATAGCTAGAGAAGAAAAACATTAGCTTTTGTTTTCTTTGCTGTTTCTTACAAGAACAATGAGAGTGACTAATTAAACAGTTTTATTCTAATTTGAACCAACCAGTGAAAAAACTTTTAATTCCCTAAATAATAGGACAGTAGGAAGCCTTCAGCAGCTACTGAATAGAATGTATCTCTCTGGAGAATAAATAGATTTTTAAGCTCTAGGGGTGTCATTTACAGCATCTATTTCAAACAGTGTTAATTGTACACGTTTTTCCCCTTTTTTCGGTTTGTGGGTTTGTTGGTTTTTTTTTTTTTAATAGAAGAGAAAGAAAATCTAGTTATCACCACTCACTATTAAAATAAAAAACTCCCTTGACACAAGATGCAAGTGATGGTTAGATGAAATTAGCAGCAAGTACTACCTGCTTAGAGAAAACAGAAGGGAAATGTTCATATGCAGTGTGCAATGAAGCATAAGGGATTCATGACACAGGAAGACAAAAACAGTGAAGTATTTCTGGATTTAAAAAAGCTGAGCATTTAACTCGGTGTACAATTCAAAGTATTTACACTTGTGTCTATAAAGTTTAAAATAATCAGCTCTCATTCTTCAAGAGACAGATTAAGTCTGGAAACAACCACTGTTTTATACCAAAAAAACTTCTGCCTTGGTAAAAAATGAGGCAGTCAGCCAGGAGCATGGAAGATGCTAAATACTTTCCCTGGAAATATCCATCAACCGCCACTGCAGGAGACAGGGGACTGAAGCATGGCAGGGAGCAATGTCCAGATCCCAAGTAGCCCATTGCACATTCCTTTTACTAATGAAGGCCAGCAGATATGTTTTAATTACTCCAGAGCACCAATTCTCAGTGCAGGCATTTACAGTTTGGCACACTGTTTCCTAAACGTGGCTCTGCCATGAGGAGACACCCTCTGAGGTGCTCTGAGCAAAGGACAAGGAAGAGCTGCAAGATATGCAACCCATATGCAGGCTCTTAGATAAAAGAAACACAGGACAAAGAACTGTTACACGTGGACAGAGATTTTGCTTTAAAAAACCCAACCCACAACGCCAAAGCCAACCAACCAAACAAAAAGGAATAGAGGATCTACTGTAAATTCCTTTAGTAAATTGGTCTAGTTTTGAGAACAAGAGCTGAGAAAACAGAAAGGAACACTCAAAACATGTAATTCAAGCTATTTGCAGGAAAGCTGCTGACACTAGAAATAGTTTACAAGAGAGGATCTTGAAATCTAGTCATTAATTCTGGCATGTCCAGTAGGAACAGCGGTTAATCACTGTGCTAATCCCTTCCTCACAGCACAGGCATGTCCTCCGACATTCTTGGTCCATTCAGTGGGCTCAGACAAGAACCACTGTTCAGACCTGTCCATCAACCCCAAACATCACCTGCATGAAACACTTCAGCGAAACCAAGTGTATGATCTCAGTTCCACACCCTCTTTCTCAGCCCCAGAAATACAAAGTCTTCAAATACTTTTACTATTAAACCCTAAAGCCCAAGCAGACTTTCAGGCTCTTTAAAGCAACACAGAATGCCAAGGCACTTTGCATGAAAGCCATTTTTGCCCATCCACTTAAAAAAAAAAAAAGCGCCTAATATTAAAAAATAATTAAAAAGTGCTTTTGATTGTAGACTTGATGATAGTCTTTGGGGAAAAAAGAAAACTAAATGGATCTCTATTTTATTATTAGTTCAACAGTTATTCCAGGGCCTCTTGTCCCTTAAAACCAGCTACATTTCACAATATTGGTCAAATGAATACTTAAGAGAATGAGACTATACGCTCACAGTCCCCAAAGGGTTTGCTGTAATAATTCTGCAATAAAACCACAGGCCCAATTCTTAAACACAGCATAGTCACAATCAGAAATTTTGTAATAGCAACAATTACAGGCCCATTATGGGCAAAATGAATTACTTTCTATCAGGTTCTTATGTTTCCTAGCTCTTTTGTAGTATTCAGGATGGCTGCACACACATACCTGCTTTGTGCCATCCACACTGGCACCCAGCGGTGAAGGGTACGTAACACGGTGCTAAGCAGGAGCCAGGGAATTCTAACACACCAGCAATCCCGTAGTCTTTCTGCACCCTCGTTTTTGTATCCTAAGTCTGTTTGTTGTCACAAGCCACTGTGATAATATGGTAATAGCCACACATGAAATTTGCACCTACTGACTTGTACTCTATGTATAATAAATCAAACTGTAAGAAGCAGCATTCGCTGCTTAATTAATGTTAATGCTTGATGGAATGCTACCGGTAGCATTGATGCTGAATGGAAGGGTATGCCCTGATCACCCAAGGACCCTACAGACACAGCAAATGATAGAAACACTGACTGTTAAAATAATCACCTAGATAAAAATGACACTGGTGGCCCAGTTCTTGCACATTTTCTGTTAAGTACACTGTTTTGACAGAACAACTGTACTTTGCTCTCTCTCAAGGACAGGGTAGCACCTTAACTCCTGTTCAGTCTTCTCAACCAGCCTCTCTGGCTCACAGTGACTTGCAGACTTGCACAGAGGGGTTGTGTCTGTATTTGCTAATCCCTCACGGATTTTATGAATTTGCTCAGTTAGTGTCATCCTTGTGCAAACTTGTAGCATCTACAACTCCTATGGAGTTTCAAAGCTGAGCTATAGGTTACATGAAGAAATCTTCCTATTAGTGCACTTTAAACTTGCCACCGGGTAGTTTCATTTGACTCCCTCAATTTTAGTACTGGAAAAGACAATGCACAATTCCCCCTTCACTTTCCACTCCCAGTTTTACAGACTTCTTCTGGATGCTTTGCCAGTCATGTCTTTTACAGGCTGCAGAATCTGCCTTTGCTCCTGCATAAAACCTCCTCCATTTCTCCGGTCACCCTGCTAACCTCTCCACAAACAACTGCTACTTGTTGCAATTCCTGCAATGACGGATCACTGTAGCAACACCAGGAGAAACTATAACTGCAATCACAGAGAATTTTTCAGCTGTAACTACTGTACATCTAAAATACTCTAAGTATAACTATTTATGCTTGAGGCGGCTTCTAAAATACTTTCTTATTCACAGTGCACTACTTAAAGCAAATACTGTTCCAAGCAGCCTGCATAGGATTTGAAAAAACAACCTTTAAAAATAAATGCATATTCCATATCCAGTAGTAGGTATTGCTTCTCAATATCAAAAAGCATCTTTTTAGTGTTAACATTAGGACTTTTAAAATAACAACTGACTTTCATTAGCTTTTGGCAACGCTGCTGGTCATCACAGGCTTGTATTTTTAGCACTGTAGTCTGTAACTTGTTTTGTGACATGGATGTGAATAAAAACCACATGCATAAATGACGGAAAGGTTATGATGACAGACTAATGATCTGAGCCCCAATAATCACGTCTAATTCTGCCAAACTGCAGGAAGTGTCATAACTGAATGGTACGAATACCCATTAAAATAAAAAGTGGAGGTTTAGTCATTTGGTCTAGGATGCATGGTAATAATCACCATGTTGCCCATATAAGTGCAGCAAGTTTAATCACGGAGGCTTTGAAGATAACTGGTGAAATTAACTTACCACAGAAAACACCCACAGTAGGTTCATGGGGCAGAGAAGGCTCACCCGGACCTGCTCTGCCACTACCACAGCTGCCACTCTTGGCTTGTACGCAAGCCTGAGTTCTCGGACCCCTTGGTCCTCCTGACTTAGCAATAGAGCCATAAAGTGCAAGGCTGCCAGCAGGAGCTCTCACCAGGAAGTAATAAAGAAAAACAACACAGTCCCGGGTGATGGAATAAAACAGAACAGCCAAACCCTCCACTTTTTCAGTGAGAATGCAAAAGGTATTACTGAAAGGCTGATTTCAGATGGAAGCATAAAGCCACCTCCTGGTAAGAGCCATAAGGTACCAGAAACTGGGGAACACTCATCTCTCCTCCTAAAGGACACAGAAGAAATTCCAACAGGGATTTCACCAGCCACAAGAGCTGAGGTGCCTCCAAGTTCGCTTTTCAGCCAATAGAAGAACAATTGTTTTCGTTCTGGTTTTGATCATGTTTGGGTTTCTATTTAAGCTGTGTGATGCCTTCAAGAAAAGGAGAGAAACAGGAGCAACTGTGACACTGGCATCTTAAAAGGAGAAATATAAAAAGAGCTGCAGGGCATTTCTGTAGGCACAATACAAGCCCCTGAAGGAATGACTACTCTAACAACAATATCCTCAACTGTCATTCACCGCAAGTAAAACTGTCAAAACTCAATAGCAAGCGTTTTCAGGAACATAGTCTCTTGGCTTCAACTATTATTCTTGGTCTAGCTGAAATAAAGACTGGCAGGCAAGCAAGATTAATTTATTGTTGTTTGTATTGAATGGCTGTAGTCACAAGAAATTAATTTAAACAATTAATACACAGATAAACCTCCAAAAGCATAGTTTCCCAAGAGAAATTATTAAATAAAATCACAATGTCAGCTCTCCTTGCATTTTCTAACAACAAAAGCTCACCAGGAAAATTATGTGAGGTATTTTTGTTTTGCAAGAGTATGAGGCTATTTGGCTTTCTATTATAATGTATTTGCACCTGCTAGCAGGAACACGAGGTACAGCTGCCAGTAAGAGCTGTACGTCTTCTCAGTTGCAGAATGACAGCCTTTGTCAACCTCAGTGACTACAAACCCAGTGAGCAGTACCTGCAGCAGCACATTTGTCATAGCTATTCCTGACTCATTCCTTCTTTCACAGAAGTCACTCATATACCATGTATTAGAAATTTACACCAGATATTAAAACAATTGAGCATCCATTACAAAAATGCCTTTCCTCTCTTTTCTCAGGGAACACATCTTCCATATTTATTACAAAGAACAAATAATGTACTTCACACATTTCCTGTCTGTAAGGTGGGTGGTTTCTCTCTCTCCTTTTTTTTCCTTTAAGAAAACAACCTCAAGGGAATTTCGCTGTCATTGGTTTTGTGTAGTGATTAAAACTGCCCCCTCCCCCCTGCCCCTGGAATCTTGCTTAGCTGATAACTCCAATATTTGCCCATGTCCCTTGAGAAATGTCAAGATCACTATGCGCTTAACTGGTACTGAGGATTGGTTCTGTTTTTCTTAGGGCTAAAATCATATAAAATGAGTTTTCTGGTACTATTTAATAAGTCTAACAACAACACATACCAAATATAATCACTCTCTTTTGAAAAGAAAAAAAAATACATACTTGGGAAAGTCAGTTTACTTTATTCTTCAAGACTCTGTCTGGCGTGGTTACAGACCTTTCCTGGGCTAAGCTGCAGCCTGGTCCTCACACTCATACAGGATCCTACAAGAAGGCAAGTCCAATGCAAATGCCTCCACAGTCACTTAATCTTGCATACAAGCATGCAGCTGAGTGCTGTAGTGTAACTGCAAAGCAGTGGATAAATGAGGAAAGGTGGTAGAGCATCACTCACAATCTTACTGCTCGGTACTCCAGCAGCAAAGGGACAGGCCAGCAGCGTTATTATCGTCTATTGATACAGCTCTGAACCAAGAGGGGAAATGGAGAGGCTTTAAGGACCAGCAGGTTAAATCCTGAGATGAGACAGAATACATCACACCTTCCTCCTGTGGCGGCATTTGTGAGTAGGCACCAGCTAAACCTGTGTGTGAAGGAAGAGTGCTTGTATATCCACAGGATTGGAAAGGGAAGACTCTTCACTGGCATGCTGTGACAGCAACCAAAAGATGGACTCCAGAAGACAACCAGGGTAAGAATTTCCTAGGCTGCTCACACAGCTTTTCATGCAATACCAGGGAAATGGTGTTCACAAGTTGGCTAGGTGATAAGAAAGGTCAGTGGCAGCTGTGGAAAGGGAATGGTACAAAGCCTCCTGTGCCATGAAGAAAATTGGGAAATACAATATGACTGTCCATTTGTCAAGCCTGCACTTTTAAAACTCTGCTCATTTACACAGCTTGCAGATTTTGCTATGCTTAGTGTTTGTTGCATATAATTTACCATACTTCAAGGCCAAATGAAACTATTGTGGTCATCTGATCTGACACGTGGCACAGGTACATCCTGTGGTTCCTCCAAAAGTTCAATAATACAGTCCTGAAGCAAAACTTTGAAGAGTAGAGGTCACTGCTGTGCCAGGATCTTAAGTGATCCGCTGACTTCTTCCAATTAGTAGTCAAAATAACAGCATAATTTTTCCAATTGATTTTCATAAGTACAGACTCCTAGCCAAACATCTATGCTTCAGATAAAGCATATGCCAAGTAAAATATATGCATCTGTCTGAAAAGCAATAAACTGATTGATCATTATGCTGATGTCTTTTCACACTTCCTCTAAAAGTCTCAAATATTTTAAAAAAATCACTAAGGCTTGAAATCTAACCAAGTTTTGAGGGCAATGTATTTTACCTTAAAGGCAAATAAACTGAAATAGGAATAGATTATGCTTGGCAAGAAGGGTCAGGGTCAAAATGACAGGCAGGTCAGGCAAGCTTAGCAGTCCTGAAGAGCCATTAAACTGGATGAGTCTAACAAATCGTGTTTGAATGGAGCTCAGTGCAGGATTATACCCCTAGAAAAAAAGAATGCAGACTAACAGTACGCCTCTGAAGCGGAGTTTTGGTTCATAAACCAGCAACTCAATGTGCTACTTCTGCAAAAACGTCCAACACAGCCTTGGCTGTACAATAAAATGAATTGGTGACTCAGAAGTCACTGAAGTCAGGCTCAACTTGGTTACAATCTCACCTTCTTAAAAATATGACTGAAGGGTGCGTTCATTATGCCGTATGCAATCCTGTACTGGAGAAAACCCCAGACCTCCTTAAACAAGCAGACAAAGGTATAACAGAAGTCAAACTGTAGCTTTAAGAGCACTTAAACTATTGGGGGAAAAAAACCCAAACAAAGATAAACATGAAATTGGTGGCTGGCTGTCTTTAGACATGTTTAAAAATAAGACCAATACCTTTCTGAAAAACGTGTGTTAATCAAGTATATATTTTAAGGTTCATTACAAGCATAACTGTGCAAAGTATAATCACTTTGCTATTTAGGAGACCAGACTTGAGTAATTGATGCCTCTAACTGTGAAAGTCACAAAAGCTGGTTGCTCAAGGTCACACTACAAGGATGCAACATAGATGCTTCAGTAATCCTGACCTATAAGCCAGTGGTTTTAATTATACGAGCCGTCATGGCAAGCAAAATAACATTAGCACGTACAGAGGTATTTTGGAGGCTGTTTTCCATAATAAAGTTATCTAAATCATTTTCCTCTTCCTGCAATTTTCAAATCTGATACTGACATTTATATTGCAGTCCCACAGAGTTCAATGGAGTGAAAGAAGAATCAATTATCAGAAAAATTAGATATAAAACTACATGGTTTTAATTTTTTCCACAAATATTTTCCTCTGCATAGGTCATAACTCTGCATAACATGCAGATGTCTGTTAACTGACCACGTGCTTGGCACTCATGTAAATATGTCTGAAAAACTTCAGAGCAGGGTACCACAGGACACACGTCATCCATAAGCATAAGCACAAGCACATGGGTAAGTGTCATTCAGACAGACTGGTACAGGAAGCAGAATAGCCAGAGTTCAGTGGTCTCCATCCAGACCTGCATTAGGTAAGTTCTAAGCTCATTATACATCAGAAAACTTACCAATGAGGAGTAATTCAAATTCCTAACATGAATCAAATAAAAAAGTAACTTGCAGAGAAACTCAGTTATTTCTCTTCTTGTTTTATGTTATGCGTGAAGTTCTTCACACAACTCAGTGATACGAAAATACAAACCAATGCAACACCTAAACCCAAACCATTACCAATTCATCAGGTCTGTTCAGATTCTACCAATCATAACAACTGCACAGCAAAGAATGAATAAATAAGTCACTTTTATTTTATTGGCAACCAACGAATTGGAGGCTAGATAATAAGGAAACATATCTGCATATCCCTCTAGGCTGATTTAAGCACCTTTCCTCTCGTTCTGGCTCTAAAAAGGAATGAGTGCCATTTAGTGGTCAGGTAGATTTACTGCACCTTTTAAACTGCAATACTGCATGCTGGTAATATCAGTAAGATAATTGCAAATGCTGAGCGATGGCACGGTTATTAATACTGTTGTTCTTACTTGATGAAATACTGTATATGTTTTTTGGAGAGGAAAGGATGATGTTTTATTTAAAACATTATTTGGAATCTGCACTGAAGCTTTTTGTGCCTTGTCTCCCCCAATAGCAAAGAACTACACTCTTTCTCCTGCACTCCACCAGGTGATAATCTAAGCTATACATTTTATGAATATAGAAGAGGATACAGGGAAATTCTGTAGGTGTTGGCAGGAAGATAACTTGAAAATCTGTTCCTGGGAAAAAGTCATTATGTTCTAAGGCAGCAGAAGATGCACAGGAAATAGGAGTAAAACACACATTACTGATTTTCACAGGATAACTCTGCAGCTGAAGATAAAAAGTAAATGGCCAAAATCACCTGGAGCTGTCTTTGGACTCATCAGCCTCAGGATTTCTGAACCCAAGGTGAACTGGTTAAACAGAAGCAAAAATATGAAAGCTCAAATCTCAAATTGCACCATTTGTCAAAGCAGATGAAGAGTTCATGAATATGGAAGACTGGTTGTGCATCTGCGAATCCAGCAAAATCTGGCCTAATGACTATTTAAATAGTGAGAACACATTCACAGCCCCATGTTCCATCTTCCCTTGGGAAATCTTCGATCTTTACTTCAGATGTCATGCCAGAGGCATCTGAGGAACCAGTCAAGTACAACAGATCTTTTTGAAAGTTAGCAAAGTGCAAATGGACCAGATTTCTAGAGGTACCCACAAATGAAGATAAACCACTTTCTTCTACTCCACAGCAATTCTGGAATCATCTTTTACCTACAACTAAATACCAGGGACTATGGCCTTACATAAAATCAGCTATATCCATCAGTGTCCACCGCTTGTTTCCAAGGGACAATACTCCCCTTTACTATACATTTATGTAGCTTGCTAAAGTATGGCACACACAGACACCACACACACACACACACACACACACAAATCCAGGCTCTAGAAAGATTGTAACCTACATATCAGGAGCTAATGTATCCAGCTTTAAGTTTCTAAAATGCACCACACGTAATGGCACTGCTCCTTTCTCATCCAAATGTCAACAGCCGTCACCTCCATAACCTAATTTAAAATCCTAGCACTCAATCGAAAGAGTCCCACTAACTTCAAGAATACTCTAGACAACAGGGCGCAAAGGTTATCCTTGTATCTTCAAAGGGAGGGTGACTAATGTGATCTTTGGTATGCAGAGCATTTACTTGCATTTTGGAGTGCATGACCACCAATTCTGGAACCTCCTTCCGACTAGTTCTTTAAACCACTGTGTATAAGAAGGTAATTTACTTCACTCTCTAGTGAACAATTATGCTCTTAGCTGATTGGAATTTAAGAGCAGGCCTAAGATTAACACTTGACATTTGTTGAAAGCCCTCCAATTTAAAAACAAGGATTATTTGGAAGTTACCCAATATTTTAAATATCATACGTGTTAATCAAAATAAAACTTCATTTCTGATAAAATCTTAAACATGAATGTTATGTCCTGCATTTACTCTAGAGTTAAAATAATATTCAAAATACAAAGATCCCCAAACTGAAGGAAAAATACTTCACACATCACCCTCCTTAAAAATACCTCTCCATAATTATCCTATACGATTAATTTGTATCCAGCAGCAGCACTTGAACCAGTTAGATGCTTTATACACTGAATAGTATAAAAAAACTGGAAAATCAGCTATCTAAAGTCACATCATTGCATTTGAAAGAGTAACTCCTGTTTCAGTCAAAATATAGCTCTATAGCTCTGCAATAAATATACATAAAACAACACCACTCAAATGTGAGATGCCATGCATAAAATGTGCTGAAGTTACTGTGCTTAGGCCATCAGCACCCGTTTAGTTTTAAAGAGCAGGCAATACATTTTTTACTCAACAAAGATTTCTCACTGTACATTTTTGGTTCTCTTTCATATGTTCCGTTTCTCTTTATTAGCTTTGGTTTCAGAGGTATTGTCTACTGTACAGCATCAAGCACAAAATACTGTTATGAGATAGCTGCAATCCCCTGGGATTAAACACTTGACCAAGGTTTCATTTGACTACCATTCTGTCTGCCTCTGTACAAGCAATGTGGATAGCAACGATTATATACAGAACTGCTACCCACAAATGAAAAATGCTATGAAAGAGCAATTCATTAAAATTTGATATTGATACTACTTCTGAATTCTGAGCATCTATTTTGATTTTTAGATCTACTAATGGGTTTGTTGCTGAAATGTGTTTTTAATATGAAGTAATACATTAAACATTTTGCAACCTGTCAATGCAAAGACAGCAGAAAGACTGTCCAATCTAACTAGCATAAATGATTCCCAGAGCTGTGCTGTCAGTATTAATGATGTCAGGCCACAAACATGAAAGAAACGAATGATTACTTCACAGCACCATGATTCCTTCTGACAGAGCAGGAAGCAAAGATTGCACAGTAAGGTATGGTTCACTGCAGCTTCAGACAGGATATACATACCCTCCTGTGCCTCCCAAGGAAGGTCAAGACTAACCGAAGGACCAGCACTCCTCCTCAGTCCCTTGAAACTCAAAGATGTAACAAGTAGCTAAAGACTGAAAACTAAGTTTGAGAATCAGGATGATTGTGCAACCAAGGTTGACCATGAAGATCTCACAGACATACATTTACTGTGGGGTACATGAAACTTTTCCTTCCTTTAAAAACTATTTTAACTATTTTATTTATAAAAAAAAAAAGCAGCAAACAAGTGGCATCTTTTCAGGATGGTGTAAGTCAGGGTTTCTGGCTCTGTCAGGCAGAAATACCAGCCGTCATCTTGTCTGACCTAGCAGCTAAAACCTGAAGGGCAGGAAGTTTTAACCAGTTCTGGGGGTCACTCCTGTGTTACTCTCTGCAATTTTCTGATGGCATAGCCCTGAAGGAGCCAGAGGAGGCAGCTTGTCTTCTGGTTGCCAGGACATGTGGAAAGCAAGAGAAATGTTAGTAAACCAGAAGGAAACTGTGTTTCAGTACTCTCTGCAAAACCAGCTGAATGTTAAAACCATCCAGTTATGCCTCTAAGTAATAAGGAAATGCACTGAAAAGGTGTGTACAAAGTGTATCAAAAATAAAACCTTATGTAAAGTCCAGGATACAGCTAATGCACCCAGTAGGAGTTTCCCACACCTCAGTTAAACACTAAAACATGAAGATGTGGAGCCTACTGTGGAGGTTAGCAGTGATGAGCTCCTTCTGCAGGTCTGTACAGTCAATTATCACACTCATTAGCTTTGTCCTCTCTTCCTTGGTTATGGAATAACTGACTTGTCAGGAATATAAAGAGAATGAAGAAATACTTCTAAATGCACTAACCAAAACCAGTTTGAAGTTCAGCACACAGCAATGTATTAGGCAATCTCCAGGTTCTGCCTGGAAAACAAGGGCAGTAACAACCATTTTGAGTTTTACAGTTTCTCATAGGACAATGAAACATCATAAGCAATGTTTGTGGGCCAAGACACTACTACTAAAACCAACCTGTTCACAAGCATTTGGACGACACTTGCACAGTCATACAGGTACATCCCCACTGACACATCCTTGAAAGATGGCAAAACACAGCCATCTTTCATGAATTTTTGGGTAACATACACTGATACTTACACAATGTCTTCCAAACAAGTAAAAATAAAACTGCAGGAAATTATGAACTGATTTAAAAGAGAGTTTGTCAAATGAGAGAGGGCTCCCTCGATAGGCTGCACAGTAAATGTCTCAACTAACTAACCGTGATTCAAGAAACTACTTGGTTAGTACTGCTTTCCAGTCTCCAGCTTCTTGCTTTGAAATCTCAACAGGAATGGTGCATGGCTCGCTACAGCCACTGAAAGGAAAGGCAGAAAAACTCTTGACATCCTGTCCGATTTTCTAGTGAATATAAGGCACGGAAATAAATGCTTTTGTTTTCCCAAGTGCTTAATACCAAACAAATATCACTTTTACTGTCAGAAACTGAATGTTTTTAGTTGGTGGTTTTTTTTTTAAATTGTGTATTTCTTCAGGTACTTACACAGAGATTGACAAGTATTAGGTTAGACTCACAACCACAGCAAAACATCTACATCCAGGACTTCAGCACTACCAGATATATTCCTGGCACAAGGCTGTACTGCTCCAGATTTATCCCAGCAGAAATCCCAGAAAACAATGAGGACTGAAAGGGACTGTAGGCCCTAACGCATGCTGCAGTGATGCTCAGCTTGATGTGCAGTGCCTGGGCTCTGGAAAGGAAGACAACTCCAAGCAGTTACTGCCTGTTCCTGACAGCAGCTAAGGCAGAGGTGGGCATGGTCCTGCCAGCAGGTAAGGGCAGGCAGCCCCAGCCCCGCGAGCCAGCTGCCCAGGCCATGGCAACAAGGGCTACGGAAAATTTCTCTGCCTGGCTAAGCAAAGGCAAATAAGGGGTCAACTCTTAAGGTGCTTCCCAAGGCACCTTTCAAGGCAACACAAGTCCTGAGTTGGTTTATTACATCCATCTTCGAGTGAAGGCTCACTCTAGCTCCTCCATGTTTTTATAAGTTTATCTGAGATTGTGAGCAAAGTCTGAAAATATGACTTCAGTATATCACTGAAACTGGAAGGCAAAAAAAAATACAAATTCTCCTGTATTTTAAAAATCCCAGCACTTATGCACTAAATGATTTTTTGAGTATTTGAAGTTGCCCATATTTTGTGGTGACCCCTGACAACAGAGCCCTGCCTTCTGACTAAGGTCTTCATGTTGACAGAGTATGGATGACAATACTATACCAAATTTTAAGCTTATCAACACCACCTTGTAATTGTTCATGATGAACATGAAACAAAAATTTACAAAGCTGCTACAAAAGCATATGAAAGACATTTGAGCATTTAATAATCTTTAATTTAATAATACTTAATAATAGTTATGCCGTAGCTTAAATATCTGTAAGTTTTTGTAATTTCTACCTAAAAAATTGAATAGGAAAGCTTTTTTGAGGTAAGAATTTCCTGAAATTGTATATACAGTCTACATTCATGCATGCATATTGTCATCTGAAGGCTAATACTGGGCACTCCTGTTAATAGCATACCACAGATGCTACCACACATCTAAGAATAACAAACATGCTGAACAGAAAACTCAGAGCCCAGTTAACCTCTCCTTAATGTTAAAGGGATAAGAAGAAACAGGTACATGAGAAATCTCACTGCTGCAAAGCTTGTTTGGGAAAAGGTTTATCTAATGCATATTGTGTACATTGCTTAGAATACTTAACAACTAAAAGAAAATTATTTATTGCATACTCAGGTAGCTTGCTCCCTCCCTCCCACATGCCATTGTCTTTACAGGTAAGTGAACTGGCAAGCTGCAAAACACCAGTCCTAATGGGAAGCTTCGGCCACGTGTTTCCTTTAGCCTGTATTTCTGTATATGAAAACAGGAGACATTCAATTCCTAACACTTCTCTCTCTATCTGTTAAACAGATGACCTTTCCCCTCCCAGTTACAGAGTGTCTCTGCTCTGGATTTTTAGGAAAATATGACTGCCTGTTTAAACAAATTTTCCAATTTTTCACTGAACAAACACAGGCAAAGGCTGAAATCAATTTGGATGGAATAACTTACAATTTTTTCTACAGAGAAAAGTACTTCCTACATTACAAGCTGTATTTGCAGGTAAACTATTATGCTGTTAAACAGGTATTTCAGTCTTGACTATGGAGCTGTATCCCCTTGAGCAGTATTTTCACAGTTTAGTTACTATTATTACAACGTAAGAACGTTAAGTCCAATATAACCGAAATTACCCTTGCATATAATTTGCAAGAATGCTTTGTCATATACATAAATTAGTAACACTATTAGGATAGGAATATTCAACAACAGTAGTCAACTTTAAAAATTGTACATAGTAAAATTCACATTAACACAGCACTAACTTTGCATTTTTAAGATCCCAGTAATCAGTAATGAAGAAGTAAGCAATTCACTAAGTGGCTTACAGTGTGTATTAAGGTGCACATTCAAGTGGGCAGTTATTTCAGAAAGCTCCAGTTCCCACTCAAGTGCAAAAATTAGTGAGGAAAAAAGCACACAGATCATGCATGCACTGCATTTTGTATGCTGAATAAAAAGACAAACAAATGTTCATTTCTGTGGAATGCTGCGGGCCACTTTTCTACGTGAACATGAAGAAAAGGTTGTAAAAGCAGGAAAAAAAAAAAGTTTTACCCATTTATTTTCCTCGTGCCTTTGAAATTCATCCAATATTCAGTTAACTCAGAAACTAACTCTCAGGGCCCATATCCAAACAGCAAACATATTGCTAACGTCAGAAAGCATTTGATTTGACTCACTAAGAAAAAACCCCACATGATTACACCTTAAATTTTAATTCTTCTTCTAATCTTTCACATCTGAATTTCTTATGGGTTTCAGATATGTATCATTGCCTCCCTGATACAGAATGCATGTACCACGGAGACCTTACACTGTAAAAAAAATCCCACAGGGTCTAGCAAAGGCATAAGCAGAGCCATGACCCTAATATATAATGGGAATGGTAGCAGTGGTACACTTTCTAGAAGAATTTGCTGCTTAAGAATCTGATAAACTTTTATTAATTTGGTACTGGATAGAGAAGGATTATCATTCAACTTCTCAGTAACCTGCTGTGTTCATTTTACAGTGATATGACTAAATCTGCAGTTGCTAAATGCAATAATCTTTTTGGATTTTGTTTTCACTGGTGTGGCGTTTTAGGCATACTGATAAACATTCACTTAAAACCCACATCCTCTGTAGACATAATTACCTTGTTACCAGGCTGCTAATTACTGCTGAAATTGAAAGTATCATACAAGATTTTAAAATGATTATATAACATGCAGGTAAAAATTAAACTTACCGACACATAAGAAAATAAACACACTCAGAATTATTCTGCCTACAACACACTTTTTGTGGCCCAGGGTCACAGCTCAAAGCCACAAACCATCCCATCAACACGTTCTGGACTTTGTTGGTTTCAGGTACATACAAACAACAGTTTTGACACAGGGGCTGGGGAGGAGGTGGGGATGAGGGCGCAGAAGGATAGGATACAGTTTCTCCACATTTTCTGATATATCAGATAATCAAACCACCCAAGTTTTCCCTAACGCTTCAGAATACACTCAGGGTACAGAAATTTATTGGGATGAATTTGGCCTTTTCTGCTACTATCTTCTTTGTGGTTTTGAGTAAAGAGGTTTTGAGCATATGACGTATTATAAAGGAAATACATTAAGTTCTGCAAGATCTCTTCTACAAAAAAGATGAGTTTCTCTTCTCTTTTGCTAAGGTCTCCCAGGTAAAGAGAGAAGAATGGATGAGAACAGACATAGTTCTAATCCAGAACAGAAACTCCCAGGTCACCATGCTAGTCTGGCCTTTTTATTATAATATCTATATATAGGAAATCCCTGTACTTACAAATCAATTTTTATGAAACGAATTATCATCTCTATACTGAATTATATACATTTAACTCCTTATTATCCCAAATGTAGGTAGACTATGGTCATAGGTACAGTAAGAAATAAAATAATTAAATATTCCCAATTTCTACCAATGCATACTTCTACAGTGATTTTTCCATGTGGCCTTAATTCACGTATTTCAAGCATTTTATAGCCACTAGGTTGTTGCTTTCCTTAATTCACACATCCCATTCAAACACTTTATAGCCACTGAATCACAGCCTTCCTTTATATCTTTGTATTTCCAGTACATGCTTGTAGTTGAAACTGTATTTGCAGATCATAAAAGCATATTCCTTTATAAAGTAAAAAACTGTTTTCAAAGATTATTTTAAACTCTAAGGATTTTTAAAAGTAGTTAAGCACACCAGATATCACTGTTAAAACTGAACAGGCATTCTGAGTGAACCTTGAAAAAAACTCTTTCAGACAAAACTGGAGTGCAGATGAAGAGGCTAGACATAACCGAAAATGGTCATTATTCCCAAATCCATCACTGATACAGCAAAACTCCAGTAAGCAGATCAGTGCATTGTGCACATGTCTTCTGAATTCCAGCCTTCCATTTTGTCCATCATGTGAAAAGATACAGCTAAAGCCAAAGCCCAAGTTTTTAACACGGATGTGGCACGGTGCTTTGCTTAGGCTGTAGGGCTTAACTGAAACAAGCTTTAGTAGATCCAAAAGTTTTAACAACTATGAAAGACAAAACCTAGCTTTTTTTGTACTCTAGAGTTTGGTCTGACTTCAACAGTCCATCAGCCTCCAGGAGCTTGTATCTCACTGGAAGTCAAAGGAAGAACCCAAAGATCTTCTATATAGAAGAAAATTCTATATATAGAACCAAGTGCTTCTATAAAATAAGACTTGTGCTCTGAGGTCAGTTAGGTCTTGCAATGTGAAGCACAACAGTACCTTTAAAAACCAGGAAACAGACCTCTAGCTGAGGAAAACTGGGATAACTCATATTGAGCACTAATATCTTTCATTGATGTATAGTTCAACACGGCTATTTAATCAGCTGCCTTAGTAGCTTGGGAACACGAGCAGTACAAAGAATCCATGTACTAGAAATAGCCTATCTATCTAAAGCAAATATCTAAAATAATATAGTCCCTGGGCAAGTTCAACGACTTTTCACAAACATACAAAATTAGAGGGGGATCTCACTCTCGCTTCCAGTTATCCCCTTAGCACTAAGTTTTTCGGAGTAAACATTAATTTCAATTTTAGGTAACACGCTCTGAAACCACCATTTATCACCCGCCTCTGTAAAGGACAGCTAACACCTTAAAATGTTACAGCATTAATTATGTATATAAATCACTACACAAAGGACACACAGTTAATTTTAATCATTAATTAATTGTTTGCTGTTTTTGTTACAAAGACTCAAGACTTAATTACGTACCACAGGAATAGATTTTCATGTTTTCTGACAGACACTGTCATAGATGAAAGTGTTCAGAGACTTTCTTCCTCCTGCCAATTAGGCTTACGTCCTCTACAGTTACCCTACCAATTCAAGGCACTATAACAAAGCATATTAAGAAACACTGCATGGAGATACGCTTGACAGATCTAGCTACCTGCAGTTGACCACATACCCCCAGAGCAAAGCCTCTGAGACTCTGAGTACTCACTCCAACAACTGAATGCTATTGTACCACTATTTATGCTGCAGATAATAGAGCTACATGGCTTATTTTCCAGCTTCTCTGAAATTTTCAGAGACTATCACAGAGAGTCTTAGGTGGTTGAGGCTGCTGTTACAGTCAAAATTCATTGACTTTGGAGACCTATGCGCTACCAGAATCTCCACCCACATACTGTTGTTCAGGCAACGTATTAAAAAATGTTGCAATTTCGTTTGCTAAATAGTAAAGGATAAAACGGTGCAGCTAGCTACCTATGAAAAACAGCTCCAACAACAGACGTAATAATTAATTTAACATAAAACAGTAAGGCACTGTTAAACCAAGGTAAGAGTGTGTCCATGTATGACAGCAGTTGGCTTCACTGGTTTCTAAAGCCTCAGATAAAACTTTTTCCTTCTCATTAGAACCTTCACATACGTAGATAATAGATACAGCTCTCTTGCTCTGGATCATCTGGAATGAATCTTGCTTCACTGTTTTGCTAGGATTTAGCTTTTCCACATTCTAGTTGTCAATGCAAATCCTTCAGCTGCCTCTAAATTCTTTCTTACAACAAAGATTATAAAAACAGACACATGTAAAACAGAAGGAATTCTTTATTATTTCAGAATTTTATTTTATAATTTATTCTACTATTTCATAGCAGTACTATTCTTCCAGAGCAGCTGATACCAAACAGCAGATGCTAAGGATTTTGGCAAACAAACCAAAATTATGGTTTCTACCACAAAGAGACTACTATGCCAAAAGCACATTAACTAACAGAGTCTTGAACAAACAATGAGCTGATGAACCTGTGATCCCGATGTATGCAGGCACAAATGAGGAATTTACACTACTGAGCTACTCATCTTCATGTTTAGCCCTGTAAGAGTGCTGACGTTATTTCTCTTGTTAAATCTGTTATTAATTTTCCCTGTGAATGTGGAACACTTCAGAAAATACACTTCATTTAATGACAGCAAGACAGAGAAAAACAAGTTATCTTTTAAAAGCAACATGAGCACCAAAACCAAACTATTGAAACTGGTACTATTTAAGTTTCTATTTAGGCACCTATTAATTATTCATGGATGGTCAAACACAGAAAAGTAAAGACTAAGTGCGGATCTGAAAGTTAAAGTGCAAATTTAGCTGACCAATGCCAAACCATGTGCCACCTTTGAGAATTCTATTAAAGCACCAAAAGATATAAGAATATGTGTATTATTTTGGACTCTAGTGTATGTATTTACTGAAAGCATCATCTCAGCATGACCATGTATGGGAGAGTCTCATAAGGCCCTGCATTTATTCTCAAAATTACTCTAGAGCAAACATGCTCCATTTATTACTATAACCTTTTTTCCTTTCCCTCATGGCAACATCAGAATGCTTAACATAGCCTCTGGGTTTCTTATTAGGCTAATGAATCATCGCTAATGAAACTCAGAAGCAGCTCACAGTTCTGTTGATTGAAAAACCTGTTGATAAACACCAAGAAGAGAAAAACAGTTGACTTCCTCCCTGCCTTTTTACACTCTTTCCTCCACTAATGAGGTAAAAGATCAAACAAAATTTTAGAAGTCTGGACATTTAGTTTTGCAAGAAGGTGAGCAGATTAGAATTAGAACATGCAACAGAAGCTAACTTAGTAAGATGATATTTACCTGGACATTTTCCTTACTACAACAAAGAAACCATATTGCTTCACAGAAGTCATGAACAAAAACATGCACAATGCAGTAATTTCTTTTATTTATAGCTCTGTATGTATTAAGAGACTGAACTAAACCTCTGTGGCAATGAAGCTTAAACTGTCAGTTGATTAGTAATATGGCAATTTCAAGATCATCTCTTTCACTTCTTTTACATCACAAAAAGAACACTTTAAATAATAATGTACTACATCATAAAAAAAGTGTTTCTGATTTCTCACCCACATCAGGAGGAAAAGAAAAAAAAAAAAAAAGACATTTGATTTGCATCTTAGATCAGTATCCATTAGGTTTAAAATAAACATTTGTTCAAGAAAATCACAAAAAATACGATTTTGTTTAGAGTTTCAGGGTCACAGAGGTAAACAAAATAGTGGAACTCTAGGCACATCTGTTCACTCATCTCACTGTCTATTTTCCCTCTGCATCACTTCAGACATCACTCAGGTCTATGAATGCTAGATATGACTCAAAGTAAGTAAAAAAATGAAACATGGAAAATTCTCAAGGCAACTGGCCACAGTTTCATAACTAAGGTAATGGAGAGCTGATAGGAAACACACCATAGGAAACATCCTGTATTGGCAGGAAAAAGGAAGAAGAAAAACAAACCAAACACACCAGATGAGGCAATTAGCTCTTTCCATCTGTAACTTCCGTGTTATCCAACCCTACTAGGTGATCTGAATGCTGCTGGTGAAGTTATTAGCAATGAAAGAGGTAAAAGTGGCATGTAAATTTTCAACAGTAAGCTTTAGGGTTACCTGCCTACTGCTGTCAATGGGCAGTTTATACTAGCTGAAGCAATCATGACAAATTCTTTTTCAAATACATTGGCTTTCACTGCAGGTATTTGGAAACAACCCAGTAAAATGAGGCTTGTTAGGCATAGCTGGAAATTGAGTTTATCTCATATTTAGGAAGTCATCTCTATAGCTGTTGAAGTTAGCAACTTAATTTGCTTTGAATTTAAAAATTAAAATTAATGGCAGCAAAAGAAAACAATTTTCAGTTCAATTTCAGCATAATGAACAGGAGCTGCATACATAAACACCACAAGTGTTCTGCATTTTAAGATTACATAGTGAACTTGACTCTCCAGCAGTTCTTCAAATGGAATTCCCATTTCAGTCAATTATAGACTGTTTACTCCATTGCTTTTTGAGCCTTCAAACACCACTGGGTTTAATTATTTAAACAAATAAGCAACAGTTTGATTAATCAAGTGCACATGCAAAAGCCACTGAAAAATCAGAATCAAGAAAACCTTCCCAGGAACTTCAAGCGGCTTTGTGATCAGGTTCCGCAAGACCACATTGATAATGGTCTACCAGGAAAATAAATAAAAGACAAAGAGAACTAAGATTCTGCACGTATGTATCCATATGCATGTGAGTACAGCTTTATCACAGAACTTAAACCGGCATCTAGCACTTCTCAAATACAACCCAGCTGTATTTGCAAACAAAACACAGACTGAGCCCTTTATCTGTTTTAAGAAGCCAAGATAGAATCCACAAAAACAATAGTACGATTCATGTCAGCAGGCATCTACACCTAGTTTAGACTGCTTTATAGCCCATGCAGAGAAATGGGCACATCTGAAGTATGTCTCACAACAAGCACCGGTGCTCATTGGTCACCGAGCATAGAACAGTCCTTGATGGTTCAAAAGTAGATTTCTAAAATAAGGCAATATGAATTTCTACCCTGGCCAGTGACAGAGAGAAAAGGGGAGAGGAGAGAGTGACCAGATGTAGAAGCAACAGTTTGAAGTTGCCTGCACTCACGCTCTGAGGTCAGTGACAGACCTTGTAGGAAAAAGCAATACATCTCTGCATGTAACCTAAACCCTCAAAACACCTGCTATTAATACAAACCAATGACTGCAGTTAAGACAGGTCCTAAGTGCTAGGGTCAGTACTTCTGGATATTTAGCCAAACCAACTGGAGACTAAGTGAACAGCACCAACATCTTACTTGGAATAGCTTGCAAGATCACCACTATTGGTCTATCCATGCAGAAAAATTTCTGGGCAGCTCTTAAATCACCTCCTCAACCACATTTTAAGGTAAATTGCCATTGATCTTGATCTGTCTTAAAATTCCAAGTTTTAAACTGCACAGGATCAGGAACTGATTCACTAACAGCTCGGACACCTCGGCAGGGGGCACAGGCTTACCAACGGGACAGTTGTCAATATTAACTAAATCATAGAGCAGAAACATGATTCTAAGTAGCTAGCAATAGTAAAACATATAAAGAACAGTGTGGTTCCATGCCTTTCAGTTTTCCAATATGGGAAACTCCTGCAAGTCATGTGCACAGCCAAGGAAGACCCTGTGCGGGCAGATACATGAAGAAAAAAACCAAACTCATGCATCTCCAGCAGAAGGAAGACTGCAACTACACATGACCAAAAAAAGAACTAAAATAATTTTAAAATGCTGAATACGACCCATGGCGTAAGAGTGGAATGAAATGTTCTTTAACATGACCTCAACACTACTGATTTTTTTCCAGAACTAATGTGATTTATACTGGCTCATAAAATCTACTTTTGTTGGCTGGATGAAAGATGTAAAAAATATTTTTCACACAAGTAGGGATGGTCAATTACGTGTTCTTTCAAAATTTCTGTATTTTCTTCTAATTTTGAAAGAACGTGCTTTTCTGCTTCTGCAAATAAACAGATGTTAGCTATATCATAATTAGTAATTTCCATAGCAGAGAATCTAAACTGTCAATACTAGTGGATGCCAGGAAACGGTACAGAGGAGAAGGTCTTACAACCACATGATCCAGAAAGCCGCAAAACAATCCAATCTGCAATTGGGCATAGGGCATACTGGTAAGTGTAGATGGTCACTAACGGCTGACCGTTTGACACGGCGTGACAAAACGGCTCAGTTTTGTCATCTTGGTGGTTTGCAGGGTTTTTTTTCCCCTTGCTGTAGTTTCTTTTCCAAATTAGGTTTTAAACTAATAACATAGGGATATAATTCCATTAATATTGCTTGTGATGCCATAAAATGTTTTGTGCTTCTTTAGAATGAAGAGCTTCAGTTAAAATATGGACGCACGTACAGAATAAATACTTGTGAACTAAATACGTTGAACATGTTGGTACAGTATGTATGATGAGAACACACCTATAGATCTGCCAAAGGTAGAATGACAGCACAGAGCACTGGAGTCTTTAAGTCAGCCCCTTCTTCAGTCCAGGCTCATTATCACAGCCTGAGGATGCAGCTCTTGATGGTCCTCCTCTTTCTTGATACTCCAGATCAGAATCTCCTGTTTGCTTCCATTCACTGTCAATCAAGAGACCAAGCTCCCCACAGAGCATTTTGTTTCATCACTCTCAATTTTAAAGCTATTTAATTTCTCTTTTGTTAAGAGTAAACATCACTTGCAAAATTACAGCAAAAAAAAGGCAGAGCAAAACATTTCTCAAACAATCCAGTCAGTATCAGAATCTTATTTGCAAAACACTTACTGTAAGTTATTAAACTGCAGGATATATTATAGCTGGAGTATATACTGGAATCACAGTATATAAACATCTATGAAACAAAGAATGCATCCCAACAGGATCCTTATGCAAGTGATGAGCAAATAAAATAGAGTATCTTGCAAAGGACTACATAGACAATCTGTGCCACAGAGAGAAGGAAATCTCAGGTTTCCTGAATTGAGGCTACACACTTTTCCTGTAAACTGTATGATTTATTTCTGCTTGTCCAGAGTAGGGCTGTAATTCCATTACAGTTTCTGGGAAGACCATAAAACATACCAGAAAAGAAGCTGTTCAGAATACAAAAGACTAACATGTAAGTAGAAAGTTATTGCTGGTTTAATTTAGGATATTTATCAAGTATAACTAGTTTAAAAATATATTCATTCTTACTTGTTAATCTTTACAAAGCCTCTACCTGCATCCAGTTAAAAAAAAATAAAAATCAAAACCAACAAAAATATTTCTCCCCTTCTCACCTACTCTTTCCTTTTTTCCTCCTCAAAATAGAGAAATGCAACAACCAAACCTACAACATTTCTGTGTCAGTATAATTATTGATTTCTGGACCAGAGGTACCACAGGGAATCCACAAATCTGCATGATACCCTTGAGTGCTAGATGCACTGTTAGAATCTCTCTGAATTATGGGAAGATACATGAGATCTCACGTTACCAGACAGTTCCCTACTGGGTACAAATGTGAAGAGGAACATGAATCAAACGTCACTCTCTCCAAAGTCACTGGAAGTAAATCCTTTTATCTGACTCAATAGTCACCTATCTAAAATGACAGTACTCGACTAAATTAAACCTCCCAACAATATTTTACATCCATTTATTTTAGTGCATGTAACATACTACATCTCTAAGGAAACCAGCAAGCCTACACTAGAAGATACGAATCCCTGAAATTCAGGTTATCCCTGCCCTTCCCCAGTTTCATTTGAGCTGAATCAACTCTAACATCATAAAGCACCAAACAAAAGACCAAGGAGGACAGTCTGATACAGTAACAAAATTAAGCTGTTTTGCATTTTGTAACTGGAGCAAAATTAGATTTCTGTTTGCTAGGGATACTTTCAAAAGCAAAGCACAGTTCTGCATTCATTTGGAAACTGAAACCAAGTTCCTAACACAAATATTTCTTTAAAGTAGATCTGTTTATAAAATTGTATGGAGAACACAAAACATTCATTGCTGTTCTCAAAGCCAATATGCATCTAAAAGTTTATCACTACATTACCAATGCAAGACTTCCTTTTACCAAAAATGCTGAAAAAATCATCTAACATAAATTATGTATTGAATATCATGTTCCCTTCCAAACTACTCTCCAAATACTCAGCAAGTGCTACAGCACTTGAAGAGATCCCTAGATCACAACCACAAAACCCCTTTTCCTACATTAACAGGAAGGGAAAACTTGCTCCTTAAAGATGAGTGAAATTCAAGGTGACTTCTTCATTAGCAACTCCAAATAACTGTCACGCTGTTCATGAGAACTCTCTTAAAAAAATCTGCTGTGTCACCTGAGAATATGTGAACTGTTCTTATTCCCATTTTCAGGTGACAAACTGTGGAATTAATAATCAGTAGTAACTCAGCAGGATTGGTTTGCCACCACCTCAAGAATTAAGAAAATAAATGAGGAGTTTTAAGTATTTTCAGCATGCAAGAAGTCTAGTTTCTGTAATGTCATCTCACAGAAACACACTGAAATATTTTCAAGATAGTACATGTTAATTTTCCAGAATAAGTACCAGTCAAGGAAAAGGGTTTTGAAAAAATCACAGGAAACAGTCCAAAGCTGTACAATCAATACAGTGTAATACTCCCTATGGTATTGGCTATGGAAAATACAATTAGTCCTTTTTAAGCTACTACATTAAATTCTAAGGTGAAAGGCTACAAAAAAAAAAAAAACAAACAACCCAGATAAGTATTTCTAAATCCTATCCTCTGCTTAGACAGCACACTGGCTATTATATTTAAAATAATTCCATACACTAAAAGGTGTGAAAAGTTACCAGCTTATTCTTGCAATCTGGACAGCTATACTACACACAGTGATGCATATGAATAGCAAGGGAAAAAAAACACAAAACCAAACCCCAAACTACTGAGACCATTAAAGAGCAGAAAGCCAAGTATGGCTAAGTATCAAAAGCTGCATCAGCACATGCAAAATTACAGCTCACCACATTGCTAACAACCTAAAGAACAATGGCTTCATAGATCCATTCCTCCTGTAAGTAGTCTGTCTATATCTAACCCACTTTTTTTTGCATCTATACATATCCAGTTTACTGCATGTATGTACTGCATCAGATAAAGAAAATACAGACAGTCTTTTGATTTTTATCAAATCGTAACATCTGACACGTGAATGGTGAGCGCTCCATAACTCTGTAAAACCACTTTAATCAGTGCGTGGTACCTCCGTAAGTGATTTGATTACTTGGCACCTAACTGGAAGGGTAAGGAGCAAAGGTTAAAGCAATTAATTGCACAGACCACATACTCAGGCAGGAGCTAGGATACTATTAAAACTCAGTTCATCCAGCCTCTACTTGTTGAGACAAAACTGCTTTTCCAGAGATTCTACAATACACAGCACTTTCAAAATAAACTCATTTAAGTCTTTCACTGGGTTTTACACTCATTTTTCCCAGTGGAGGTATTCTAGATGTTCATATAGGTCATGTCAGAGATGGAAAATGCTGTAAAAATCCTGTGCTCAAAAAATCTTTTGAAAATACGTGTGGAAGAGAAGAAAGCGGGAGTATAGTTTTAGCCACCTATTGGGAAGATTTATTGGAAACTAAATGCTCAAGGTACACAATTCAGAAACAAAACAGTGACATCTTGGTCTTTGGTTTAGGTAAGAAAAAGCAAATGTCCTCATTAAGAATCCCCTATTAAGGTTAATCTAGGTATGTAGGAACCTACATATGTGATCAAGGCTGCCAAGAAAGACAAAGCTTCTGTTCAGGAGAAACTCAGACCACAACACTTTTTAGGTAGACTTCAAGCAATTTAAGCAGAAATTACTACAAAAATAATTGACACAGGGCCCAGCAATTTCTTCTGTTAGATGCAAAATACTCAGGCACTACATTTTTGCAAGAGAAACAAAATGTATTTATTTAAGAAGAGAGATAGTGAGGGACCTAATCTGCTTCTAATCTGTTTCTACTTTATTAAAGAACAATCTCACACCACTTCTTAAACAGGAGTCTTGGGGGTTAAAAGGCATGCTGAGATTTTAAATGAATCTCATCTAAATGAACCTTGAATAAGTTATTTTTGCTGTGGGTTTTCTTTCCCCCCTACAGAATTGTTTTCAAGGTTTCCTCAGACTACGAAGTGTAAAAAGTTGGCAGTTAAAAAAAAAAAAAAGTGTTGAAAGAAAATATTTATTAGGACTGAAGTCTTCATATTACCTATTTCTACACCGCTTGGATGATTAAATCAGGAATGATGCCCTCATATTTTTGGAAAATAGCAGAGTTTGTATGGACTAAGCTTCACCAGAGAAGAGTACCCTCTGAAAGATTTCTTTTTGAAAAGATGTTAACATTTTAATTAAAATATGCATTCTGTGCTTTACTACCAACTCTAATTTTCCTTACAATATAAACAAAAATATTGCGGTATCTTCAAATCTTTTTCTTTCATTTCTATACCTAGAAGACACATGAAATTAAACAGTTAGATGGCATCCCCAAATTTATTTTAGGAAAAATGATCATTACTCATTTAATAATATGACCTTTTGTCCCTCTAAACTATGCTGCTATTAGAACCACAGTGCAGTAGAATTTAGTGCATACATTAGTTATCTGTAACTATACATTTCCTCAGCTGGGCTATGCAGTTTAGTCTTCTACCATTTCTGTTAGCAATACTGTACTTACATATACTTTTAGCATATATTAGCAAATATAATTATATTGAAGGAGAATGACGGCAACTGAATAGCTCTAAAATTTCAGTCTCACAGTGGGCACTATATGAACCAAGTCCACGCTCCTAGGACCAGGGTCACGTATGAATGAGCTTAAATCTGAAACATATGATCCCACTGACACCAGCAGAGACAGTCATGTGCCTTAGGCTAAATACATGCTTAATGCCCCACTGAGACACTTTCATAGCAAATTCTTGAAGCACAGAACAATATCTGTTTCCCAACGGAAAGATGTCTTTTTTTCTAAGTACTCTTTGATGTGTATTAGCTAAGTATTTCCCACAAACTAACAAACATGCATATATACAAATGTGTAAGGACATAGAAGAGATCTGAATCTATAATGGACTTAAACAAGGAAATCAAAGGGATAAGGGGTCAATTTAAACATGCTGAATCATCCTTGATAGAAATTTGAATATAACAGTAGGTACAGTGACCTAAATCCAGATGAGATATGAAAATTTCAAATATATTTTTGCAGCAGTAAATATAGGGACAATTCATCCCCACACATAATTAGAAAGTAGGCTGATCTCCAAGGAGTTCTACTGACTCCAGAATGTCTAACCTATAATTTATAAATACAACTATCATTATTAAATAATCACGGTGATTCTATTCCACAACATAAGAAACACAAGAAACAAAATAGTCTATTGGGAGACAGCTTTCTCCATTATTGTATCAGTAAAAATCTGGCAAACTTAACTAATGTCTTGCTTGTGTGGACTTCTAAGCTTGGATGCAAGCAAGACTTACCATCTTTGAGCTACAGTTTCAAAAAATACCATTACCTGAATACACCGTTACCTGAAATCAAGAACTAACTGAGGGTCGAAAAGATACAGGCTGTCTGCATCGTACCTCAATATGAAACTTGAACAAGAACATAAAGCACAAAGCAGCCCATCAAAATACATTTCTTTAACAGAAAAGCAAACAGAGCTAGGTCAAAAGAAGGACTAAAGATGAACAAGTAAGATTTTTCTGCACAACACCTCTAAAGTTAGCTGAATCTGCAAAAGTAGTAACCGATAGGCCAGAGTTGCAACCATAATAAATCCAAATGTCATCTAAGATAACTAGGCTCCTGCATATTCCAGGAAAGTATAGAGAGGAAAGAAGAGAGAAAAGACATGCTAAATGTGAGGGGTTGGGGTGGGCTTGGGGGAATGTAAAACAACCTTAGTTGTATTTAAGAAGAAAGTTACACAAGTGCCTTCTTTTACTTACAGTTACAAAATCTGGGAAATATAAATTTTCATATAGGAAGAAAGCACAGTCTTTTCTGTCATCTTCTCTGGCCTCGCTGTGTTCCCTTTACCACCCTTCTACACCTGCCACTGAGCTGATTCAATGGCTCATTATTCCTGTATGGCAAGAGAAGAAATCCTCAGAATCTGTTCTTGCAGATTAGATAAGAGTGCAGGCTATTGTGAGACTAGATGCCATGTATCATACCTCTCCATCACTTCTTACCCATACTCTGCTGTGACGAACACGGGGAGCAGCGCACGCAGCAAGCATGCTTGTATTACAGAGAGCTCCTGCTTATGACCCCTGCAGTCTGAAGAATGCTCACCTGGATTTCATTTAACCTGTTGATTTCTTTCCAGCTGCTGCTGGTACCTGAAAGCTGGGAGAATTTGAAAAATTCTTTTAAGCCACTTGCCATATATCTTTATAAACCAAATTTAAAGCAACTTCATTCCAAAGTATGTTATTTTACCCAGAAGCTAAAGGTTTTTCCCACGCCATTTTTCCTTCTTACCTATATTCATTTTTTCCTCCCCTACTCTATTTCCCCCTACTATTTACTACCTATGATAACTTAAGTGTCAGAGGATCATGGTATGAGATTCCAGAAAAACTCAGTACAAAGTGATGCTTTTTACCCGGTGAACCTCCTTCCACAGCCAAAACCATGCCTTTCCAGATGCACAGTGATACAGTCACTGGTTTCCTCACGTGAGTAAACCACACAGCTCCGTGCAGCTCATCTCTGAATACACTCATGTTGTGTTTGCAAACTGAGGGACTTTGACTGAAAATCCTCAGAACCAGGAGCTACTTGCATTTAATCTAATACTGTCAATAAGATAAGGGTTAAGTAACACATCTGTGTCATTCTAGCCTAAAAAACATAATTTACAAGTACATAGTGTCAGTGATGACCTATTAAGAAGTATAAAGAATACATTTTCCTGAACCCCCAATTCTGCAAAAATCTCCAAAAGAGTCAAACGAACAAATTAAAGAATATGTAGGGAAGAAAACAATGAAATTGAACTTTAGAAATAGAGTTATTCCATGTTTTATTCATGGAGAAAATGTATTAGAAATACAGAGGCTTGGAAAAACTATTTTCTGTGAAATTAACAGGTTTTGGAAAAAGGACAAAAATAATATTACAACACAGCTGTACTTTCATTTTATCTACTGCCTGCCTTTCAACCTCCAAATAAGTGTATTTTTACAGTAAATTGCTTTTTTATAAAGAAAAACTTCCACGAGAAAAAAACTGGTCAAGTCAGGAAGATCTTCAACAGGTTAATCATGTTGCCTGGGCTTTTGACAGTCAGCAAAACCATAATCTACTATAATAAAGAGAAGTTTACTACCAACACTTTCTTTTTTCATTCATAAGAGTTTCTCAGGCCTTAGGGCCTCTCTGGTTTCCTTAACCTTTGCAAAAACATTGCTTTAATCCTTTTACCTAAAAAACATGTGAACTGTGATTGCGGGGCTGGAAATAATTAAGGGAGGGAAAAGAAAATAAGCGTGTTAACCATCCTGCACCCAAAAAGCACTACACTCATTTAGTACCAATTTTCTGTTTTATTTCTCACTCATGCAGATTCAGCAGTTACTGTGTTACAAACAAAATCTGTCGCTAGTTCTCAAAAATTGGGCGTGAGGAATTAAAGCATTTAAAACCCTGAAACAGCTCAAAGAAATGGCTTCGGTTTGTCAAGTACATTTTACGTTTACATTCATACTGCTACTCGGTACGCACATTTACATACGTGCTACTACCAGCTCATACACACAGCAGCATGGGCTGAGATGCTGCTCCAGGCCATTGCCTCCAGCGGTTCCAGGGCTGAGAGATCCCTCCTGCCCAGCCGCAGGGGCTCTGTCGGGAGGTCTGTGCTCCCGACTGCGTGATGCTGCTGCCAGTTGCCTGTCTGCAGCTTCAACCAGTAGCGAAAATGAGCTCATATGGCAGAGACACAGACACGCACAGGACACTGACATGGCCGAACACACAGAGCTGCAGACAAGGCGCTGTCTGCAACAGCACCTACGTACAGGCGTTGCATAAAATGCAAGGACAGCCAGCCAGGTCCCCTCCTCCTCTCGGGCTGATGAAGTCTGAGGTTCACTAGTGAAGGCACACATCTCCCCACCCTCTGGATTCACACACCCATTTGTGGATCCCTCAAGTACCAGCACAGCCCCTCTGTCTGCCCAGCACCCCTGCCCGCATCCCAGCCCCTATTAACTCTGCTTTAGCGACTGCCTACTTTATTGGCAGCTTAAGTGAACTTAACACCATGCTAATCACCACAGTGCTAACTGCAACCTCTTTCCCGCAGTATGCAAGGCACTGCTTGCAGGAATATGCTGATTTTTCTTTTTCTTTTTTTTTTTTTCCTTTGTGCATATGTGAAATAATTTCAGTTTCAACATTGTGGTGAAAGAGAAAGTTTTCGTAGAGCAAGATTCGAGAAGCTCTCAAATTACTCATTCATCAGACTATGCTCTTGGAAGTTGATAAACCTTCATTGGCAATCATCTTTTCACTGGCTAATGCATGGTTCAGCAACTCTAAATATTAAACTGATAAATGTTTACTTCTGTGAAAACAGGAAAATTATACAGATATTCTTAGATTCAGTGTAATATCAATTTGTGCATAACTTGCCACTTGCAGATCCATCACTACATATGTTATGCATCCTGCAATAGACCACCTGTTGCTTGTTCTCAAAAGCGTATTCAGAATATTTTCAACTGCAACTGCATTTTCATTTAAATATTAACTAGAAATAGACTCTCCCTCCTAAGAATGTTACAACACTATGGAAACAGCCAGGAAAAAAAACCCCAAAACCCAGTAATACTAATGCTTTATCCTCAGTAGGCGTAATGAATGCATTGTCTTTTGCAGAAGCTACTGGAGCAGTGGCAAGCAGGTGCTTTGACAAACTTTCATTTTAAAGCTGTTCCCTACAGTAAGGGTTGCATGGAAGAATTCTTAAAATCAGGCATGTGAGCAGGAGATGGCTGGGCATTATTCACTTTGGGTCAGATCAAAAAATCCTAAAATAAGCCTAAGTACAGAAGACAAAACCAGAAAATTTCTTTAAGGCCACCTTTCAGAGTTTATCTCAAATTGTTCCTTTGGCAAAGGGAGGTGTACAATTTCTGTAGTGCATTGTAAGAAGGAAAACTAGCTAAGCTATACAATCGAAAAGCACAGACTTCTGGGGGTCTCCAAGAGGCTGAAACGTTCTCAGGAAGCCCATGTACCCCTGACGTACCTCCGAAGCATTACCTACCTATTGACCACCCTCCTGAAGCTGAAACTAGCCTGCAACAAATCTTAGGGCTTACTTACCTGCATGGCATTTATTTGTGAATTCCTTCCCCCCTCAAGGGAAGTCGGAGGTAAAAACAGAAATAAAAATCGACAAAATCCAAACAATATTAAGTATTTGAGAGAATCCTCACAGGGACAAAAGAAGGGACAACAGGCTCTCTCATCACAAGAGACTCAGGTACAAGATACACAACAATAAAGTCAACTAATATTTTCAAACACTGCAGCAGGTATGACTCAATCTTTGAGTAATGACTGATGGTAGGTAAAATTTTGGAAAGATTTAAAAAGTAATTTAGTTTTGAGACCAGGCTTTAGTTGATGAGTACGATAAGCTTTTGCAGTATTTTTTTTTTCTCCTGTTATAAAGAAACCTGCGTTTGGCATTTTTTCAGCAGAAGAAAAGACGAAAATAACAGGAGCAGTAACGTAGCAGACACACTAGCAACAGCAATGGTCATGTCTGCTCCACTTCCTGGAATGATGCGTGAAGAGGTACGAAATATAACATAATTGGCCTCTAAGGACCGTAATGACTCTAGTTATTAATGCAGCTCCATCCCAAAGGTATCTTGAGTATCTCTCAGACTTTAACGCCAAACCCCTGTGACTACCAGAGTACCACTTTCTACCTACTACAAGTAAATTGACTAGCCCACAGTAACATTGGAAATCTGCACCAAAGAACCCAGCTCAACCCAGGAGACCTAGGCTCAAGTTTTAACTATCAGACTGCCCTTCCTTTCTTTATCCAAGAGTGGAGCTACAAGGATCCCAGAGATAAATACTTCAAAATGTCAAAAGCCATCACTGACTCACTCTTTCTAGACACACAGTTTCAGTCTGACCTTGAAGTAGGATGATTGCAGAAGTTGTATGGAAGGTGCAGTTGTTTCTATGTAAACTGAGTTACAGTTGTTCTGCAGTATAATTGTGAGCTCATTGCTGTTCTCAGTCCCTAAATATCTTGGTTGTAACTCATGGAAAACTGAGAAGAAACATCATGGTCCTCTCCGAAGCTTTCATCCCATTTCCATTTTGGCAAGACATCCAGTCCAGATCTTTGTAAACTCACAAAGCAGGACAGAAAAGCAGCACTTGGCACCCTACTTAAACTTTGTTATCTAAAAATGCAGATTTGCTTTAAATAGGATGGTATGCTTTGATTTGTCATAATGTTTATTATTGCATTTATTTTCTGCCTACAGATATTATTAAAGAAGATGTTTCATCTCGATGTATGCATAAAAATCAAAGGAATGAAGGAAGGCAGTATGCCTATTTAATTACTGTCCTGGTTCTTTCAGTAAATGATGGCTGAGCATATCAATATGAATAAGGATTTGTAACTAAATGTCACAATATAATTATGAAAGTGCAGGAAACTGAGATACAGACTCTGATTCTAATTGCTCCATGATAACTATATAAATGCATCTCACTCAAAGTATTCTTTCATGACCCTGGAGTTCAGGACTGTGCTCTTTTGCCCTTCTTGTCTATTTATGAAGGAGCAACCTCTTGGCATCTAAATTATGGCTGTGATGTTCCATGATGCTGATCTTCCAACTGCTCCATTTAACTGAATAGGATTTACAAGTACATATCATTAATAAAATTTGTATCAGGCAGAAAGGAATCTAAATTATACCCAGCAATTGAACATATCAATCCTTCGCCCCTCTTCACACCAAAAAAGAGCCATAAATACTAATTTGCTCAGGAAACTGAGTATTTTCCTTGATCCGTTGAGAACACACAGCACAGTCCAATTATCTGTATCTCAGACATGTTTTAGACTTATCCTGAGGGAAGCCCAGCTAGAAGCTAGTGCTACATGCCTCCTGTGGCTCATCAGCTAGGCTCATTCGCAACTCAACTTTTCAGGTAAAACACACTAAAATTAGAGTTTTAGGGCAAAGTTAAATTGGTAGCAGTTCTGTGTTGTGTGTGGGGGGGGGTTCTCAGTCAAAATTGGAATAAGATTACACTGTTCATTTACATAAATAACAGAACAGAAATAGGTCTCTCAATTCATTACTACTTTTCCAGAATATGGACCAGGGTGCTCCAGGATGCTGGAGGACTAACCTTATATTAGCCTATGATTTCTATTTTGTTTCATTCCCATTTAATACTAACTTCGCTACTCATTATTTCTTCTCCTTATTTTCAGTAACTTAAGCTTCAAGGCTGCTAATAACATGCCTAGCCACATGCATGCAATGGTGATTTTTGACTAACACAAATATGCTCTTTTCATTTAATAATGCTACCTATTCTTTCACTGCAAAGCCTGCAAAAATCTCTTTTCTCCATGCCCAGTACTCTTTCAAAAGCTGTAGATCATGGTTAGAAGAGTTCAGAAGACTACAAGTTTTATTTCATTTCCCTGGAGACTTTAAGTTACTCCATTACTGTGTCAGATTTATTAAACAATGCTTCAGAGGAGAATGTGTAGCTTAGTAGAATAGGTTATTCTGAAAATACAAAATCCCTCTGCTTCTGACTTTTCAGCTATGGAGAAACTAGTTGTGTGTGACTCTCCGCTCCATACTTCAAAGCCATGCTGGAAGCCAGTGTGCACGTGAGATCAGGCTGGCCACAGTTCTGGCTTGCGCTGCTGTCCCTTCACAACACGAAGTTTCATGGAGGAATAGCAGGCATTTGTTCAGTGAGTCTTTTTCCCTTGCAAAATTAAAAACTAACATGAACTTCCCCTTTTAATTGTTATTAGGATACCTATACACTGGCATAATTAAGGCAGTGAAATCACACATCAGTTTTTTATGTTCATTATTAGTACTGCTTCCTTTTTTATTATCTTATTACCCAAAATCTGTAGTGACAATGCAAGAAGCTACTGAGCTAAATAAACTGTGGACCTCCTTTTTGGCAGAGACACAGAGCTCTTCATTACTTTACCGTCACAATCTTTATTTCTCTCAAAGACTAAATATAAACTGAAATGTTATTACACATTTCAAGCAGAAAACAGAAGGGATGCTGCCCTAGTTTAACCTAATCTGTAACTAATATATTTCTAAAGGTGGTATTTGAGAACGGTGAAGCTTTTGAAAGACCTCAAGGAGTCGGGTGCCCAGTTCCAATTAAAAATCAAAATATGTCATTGTTTTTAAACACAGAAATGTAATTTGCTGCCAATGATACATTCATGAGTAAAGCACTACACTCAGATTACCTAAGTATCTCTTCTCTGGTTCTAAGCAGTTGTCTGACAAAAATACACAGTTAGGTTCATTTTTTTCCTATTGTCTATTTAAAGGGAAATTAAAAACACAGAAAAATCTGCTTTCCTTGCACTGACAAACACAAATGATTACACGGGCACTTTGTCAGACTCTCAGAGACAAAAGCTGCTTGGGATCAGGAGGCTTGCTTTGCTAGAAATCTCAGGAAAAAACATCCAGCAAGTGGTGTTTGCCCCACCCGAGTTTCTGTGCCAGTGCAACTGTATTAGAAAAATGCGATGCCATCTATCCAGACAACACCAGTGCTAGTGCCAAAGCTCACTGCCCACGCATGCTTCCCTGCATAGAAACTGATGCTGCCTCCAGGCTTCTGACAAGAGCCAACCTTTGGCACGCTGAGGACCGGCCCCGGAGCCAAAGACACCCTGCAACGCCCTGCTTTGGGCATGCTAACAGCTAACACTTTTGGTTTCAATTAATCCCAGCTGATCCACCGTAGCTGAGGAGCTGGCTTTTGGTGCTTTGCTGCCAAAACAAGTAGCATAATTTATAAATACAGCATATTCTTCTATTCCATTATTACATTTAGAAGATGTTTCACATTTCAAAAGCAAGCAAATTTATTTCTGTTTTACAGTTTGTAACTACCTGTGTTAATGACCCACCACCAGCACTGAATTTTTCTGTACTTTTTCTTTAATAGGATTTGTATTTCTCTCACTCCTGGTTAAAAAGAAAACAAACAACCAAAAAACAAGACACCAAAGGGGTTTCATCTCAGCTCAGCACTCCTACCTTCCATTAAAAAAATTAACAAGCATAATTAGTACGTTTAATTAATAGACACAGAAGGAGCTCCAAACCCACCACAGAATTTTGCCACTTCTTGTTCATCCCATTCAAAGTAACTCAGCAACTACATAATTATTACCACTGGGTCATTACACCGACACTTTTGTTTGGCTGGGTACTGATGGCAATTGATCTGCAGGCTATCTGGATTTAAAGGAAATACAATAAAAATTCCTGACTTTTACTTTCTAAAAAAACAAGCGCACTCTGTTTTTCTTGGTGAGGCTGCTGATACCTAACATAATTATGTTACTAAAATACCATAACCTGATACGATGACTGTAATTTGACATTTAAATAACTTGCGCATCCATCTCAAAAAACAAAACCCTATTTCTACCTTGCCCTCGGAAGTTTGCAAAACCCTTACAGTAATCTGTCAAATTAATAATTTATTTTCCTTAAATGAAAAAAAACAAATATTTGCATTGTGATAGAGTACTCTAGCCTAACACACTACATTTTGGATCTCACTAACGTGCATGAAATAAAACTACCTAATACAAACACATGACAAAGGCTAGAGCCGTTTCCAGTCACGTCGCTAAGATGTGCCTCTCCCTGCTCATTACTGACAGCGGTAAGCAGGCACCATACCATAGCATTACATTTTAAAATAAAGAGCATCTATTTAATAACTATTTTTCTATTTCTTGTTAGGTGTACATGAGCAAGTGTTATATCATAAGTGTGATACCACTACATCAGAACTTCACATGCTCATTCCTTTCAGTTCTATTTATACAAAGCTACACCAAGAACAGGCCCTTCTTTCTCAACATCTGCTAATACAAGAAAATATATATACGGCACAGATGAGCCATAGCCACCATGTCAAGTCATTTTGTCAAGTCATGTACACTCTTTTTCATTCATAAACCTTAAGCAAGTACCAAAGCATGGATCGCCACATACACAGAACTAAGCACACACTTAAAAACCTTCTAACAGAGATGCTCTTAAGTTAGGTTTGAACAAAATGCACTCTGTCTCTGAAAGTGGGTTTGGGTTTTTTGAGTTGAACAGTATTTAGAGGGATGCTAAAGTACACTTTCATAGTTCCACTTTTAATTCATTTTCTTCCAGCAAATAAGACAAATAATTTAATTTCTGAGAGATCCTGGGTGAAGTAACTATGCTTTACATGTACTTTGGATAACTGCTTTACAGATGAGGCTGAGGCATTAAACCCAAAATGGCTAAAGCTCCAGCAAAAGACAAATCTCTTCTAAAAATTAGAGTGAGCTACATTATTCAAAACTATTCAGCAAGCATTCAAGCAACAGCATGATGGATGCAGCAGGCCAGTCTGGGTACACAGCTAATCAATATCACACTCGTGAATAGTCACTGCGTAGTGTGGAGCCTGATGTGGAGATGACACGCACACGTGCTTAATATTCGGTACCATGAGCACTCTCCCCTGACTTCAGCTGAACCACTCACTACAAATCCCAGCTACACACATGTATGTTTGTAGAAAGATGCAGGCGCACTGGTTCAATGATACCTATGGCAAATAGCTAAGAAATTACAAAAGACCTTGGATAGCTATGCCTTTGTGAACTTTTAGAAAAGGCTGTTTACTGCAGTCACGATTTAATGACACCACCAACCATGAACAACCAAGTATATGGATTTTCAACAGGCTACAGCACAACACAAGCACATAACTCACCCACATTAATGTGCATTACTTGAATAAATTTCCCACTGCTTATATCACTGAATATAAAGGTCTTCCTTACACATTTGAGTAATCAATTCTTAGAATCAAATAAGTAATGTTTCACCAGGGAAAAGGAAAATGAATGAGGTTAAATTAATGCTGTCACTTTCTATAAACTGGCAATAGTTTCCTGCTACAGAAACCACTAACTTCATTATTTTACAACAGGAAATCAACACTGTAGCGTGTTTTTAAAGTCTAATTTACTTAGAGTAATAAAAAGGCACCCTCAAGGCTCATCGTGTATGTCATATTATGCTTAGTTTTAAACATTCCAGCTTAAGAACAGTGTGCAAAAATCTCAGTGAATCAAGTTGATTAATATTTTGCATTTGTATGCAGTAGTGCTCTCCACTCACCAAGTACTATATAAATATTATTTCATTAAATTTCAAAGCAATTGTGTTAGGTGGGATAATGAAATATCTCTGTCTTACATTCTTCATCTTGGCAATACAGCCTTTAAAACAGAAGCAAAAGTAGTAAATTCATGCAGTAAACTCACTTACAGAAAAAAAGGTCAGAAATGAAGGAATTCCAAACTTCTAAATCCATGCTAAGACTAACAGGGCACAGAAGTCTACATTCAAAGTAGAAGCATCTACATGAGGTTTTCAGGTATCTCCTTATCTTAAATGGTATGATTAGAGAAAAAGTTAGGGATATTTTTTAATTTTCTAGTACTCATCAGGGTTCATAGTGCCTTTTTGCAGGAACCCCATTTCATGAGGATGCTGCTGGAGGGCAACCAGCTCATTAGGGAAAAGCTGAGAGGACAGAACAAGAACACATGTAAAAAATCAGTTGAGAGTATTAATTAAAAAAAAAAAAATCACAAACAATGAAAGAGGTAACAGATCTGTCTCCTTCTCCTTTCTAACTCTGTATTTTTATTAATAGAGCATTCCACTTTCTGGAACAATGTCTCGTTGCCTGCCAGTTGGCTCCTGGCTCCTATTTTAGAGCTCACTCCTTAGTAGCCATTTCTCCCAGAAATCTTTCCAATAGTATCTTATTTTCTATTCCATAAATGGCCACTAAAATTATGGTGGATCGATACAGTACAATTATTTTGTTAAATTACTATTATGAACTTCAGTAGAAAGTCAAAAAGATATGTCCCCATCCTAGCAAATCCTGTTCTTTTCAACCACAGCAGCTAAAAGCAGAAGCTATTGTAAACTGAGCCTTAACTAACAAGAGTTTCTAAAAATCGGGAGCCCCTAATGGCAGTTAAGAGACTTTCTCAACTTGCCTTTAACCAACCCACCAACTGTATTTATTACCTTTGGCACTACACTTCAGAATTGTGATGTTTTAATGCTACAGCTTGCTGCATACAGCATCCTGACCAAGGAACAGTTTCTGATACTCAACTCAAGGATGTGATGGTAGCCCTCATATTCAGCTAATTTGTCATTTTAGAGATATTCATAGGCTCTTGAAGATTAGGAACTTGCCTGGTTTGTTAGTTATCCCTCCTTAACAATCGAAGAAAGAACTGAATTATGTTCCAATTACACTTCTTCATATTTCAATGTCTTTGTTGAAATACTGCAATGGAGCTTCTCTTGAAACATTTCCCTCTTTAGTAATTCCCCACAGAATTCCTTGTAAAGAACCAAAGTGGGGCACAAGTGAATTGTAATATGGCTCTATGACTGACGGCCTTACCAAAATCAATACTATAATCAGTATTTAGAACATCAACAGGATTTTTATTGCACTACAAATAGTCACGGTAGTGTTGATAACTTTGATTCCCAGAAGAGAATAATTTTAAGGTTTCCATGCAAAAAGCAGCTTTAAATGTCGTATTTTTATACTCAAACACCTTCATTTTGATAACAGATCTAGAAGCACATGCATTAACTCCCAGCTGACTTTAGTATGATACACATGTGGATGTCAGATATACAGATTCCTTTCAGATATTAAAGAAACACATGGAACTTGTTAGAAATGTAAACAAATATTGCTACAAAACTACTTAAATATGTAAAGCTGACATAACATAGGACTGAATCTGGTATACAATGGACAGCACATACCAACAGAGAAGAGGAGGCTCACAAATCTGTACATCTGGGATTGTGTTGAATGATTTTTGGTGAAGCAAGCCATAGGGGTAAGCTATCGAGCCCATCACCTTTAAGAAGCTTTTACAGAGATTCCAACAAAATGGTTACTAGCAAATACTATGGAAAATCATCTACTCTTGTTTTCAGGCTGGTCCCGTTGTGAAAGAATTAAACAGTCCCTTGGTTTTATTCAAATTCAATTAGAATAATAAATTCTACTATAAGAGTACTGGCTTATCCCCAGCATGTAATCTGTTCTCTTCTTGTTTATGAAGGGGACAAGATTGAAGATCTTTTAAAAATCATATATTGCTTCCCAGTTATCTGCAATAGCTTATATGTGCATGCCGAGAAATATGATCACCTCCAATCTGATGAGTTTACAAAAGTTTAAAGGTCTGCATTAAACCAGTTTTATATCTTGAACATTATCACTTCTGTATTCTGGTGCTTATAAAGAACTTGTATCAATAATATTTGATAATGTATTTTAATTGAAGAAGAATCTATTTAGTCATGAATGATGAGGCTTATTGGAGAAAACGAATAAGCCCAAAAGTGAAAACAGAGAATGGATTGATTTGGAATTACTGAAAAGAATTTTGGTTGAAAAGTCTTGAATTCTGGAACTGGGCCACAGCTTAACAGAGCAATCAGAAAAGCAACTTGTCAAAAATGTTTAGATGTCCGTATCTAACTCCAGGGTTTTATGTATTTGAGTAGTATGTAAATGCTAAAAGACTGAAAATCAAGCCTTGTATCTCAACATCTTCACATGAATTAAGACAGTGACTTACAAACCGCATCTATTGTGCACAAAACACCATTTTGTGCCAGATCCTAACCCAGTATAAAGACATCAGCTTTATTTGGTGAAATTGTGTCAACTTACACTGTGCCTCTATCCTTCCACATTTTCTTTCAACTGAACGACTTAAACCCAACAGTGACAACTAGGCAAATCCTGAATTTTTTGCAGCTAGACCCACCACTAAACAAATGGATCAAAAGGCAAATATTAATAAAATAAAAACCTTTTTGTTTAAAGACAATGTGTGTACTGCAACATGTGTCTTTACATTACTGCTCAGAACAGAAATGTTCACCATTCTGCAAAGGGCAATGTAGATCTTTCTGTTTTAAAAGCATCTCATTTGCTGTGGATAATGAGCCAAGAGTAGAAACACTGTGTGTCATATCACATCTCCATCTTAAATACTTTTCTATCAAGTATAATGTCATTTAGGCATTGTGACCTTAGCTGTGTTCCAGAAGCTGCTACACAATTTAATAATAATAATAATATTATACTGGACATGACTTTTCCATCACTTAATTCCATGCTTCAGAAATATAAAAAAGGATAAAAGGGTGGAAAACACAGATAAGGCCAAGTGCAACATGTTAGGGAAGTTTATTTATGGAAAACGGTTCTGCCAGTTAATTTGTTTCCAACAGGTCCAGGGAAAGAACAAGTCTAAACACTATGATTTCTTGTAAAATGTAATGTTTGTTTTTGAAGATTTTTGACCTACATTTCTTCCCCTATGAGTTAACTTTCTGTAACCAGTTAATAGCATTATTCAGTACTGGTTTGAAAGGGCCTTTTCTGTGCAGTTATTTTGATGCATCCTAGCTCCCAGTAAATTAGGAAACTATTATCATGCACATATTGCTGCTACAACCCTCCATACTCTCTATTTTGCTTTCCACCAAACAAAACGGAACAGAAGTTTTACCCTACAAGGAGATACGCAAACAGGTTTAAAAAGCACAACACAATGGTTAAAGAGAATTATCACAGAGATAATTCAGACAGTTCCGACATATTCACATAATTATCATACACAGAACACTTGAAACAGGAGCATAGTTCAAGCAGTTCATCTGTAACCACTGCTAAATTTGCATCAAAGGAGGGACCAGAGCTAAAGATGGCATACACCAGCAGGCACATGTCTCAAACCCCACTTCCATGTCAGTATGCATGAATATGTGCTTACAGATACTTACATGCATGGATGGAGAAAGAGAGGTCAGAAAACAGCAGGTAAAAGAGAGGGTGAGAATTACTCCTGCTTAAAAGCATGTCAGTGCCATAAGAGAGCATCACATCGGAGTACAAACTCGGAGCTCTACCTGTGGTCAAGTACAAGTCTCACATATGTTTTAAGTCTCTCTGAACCCTGTGGAGTCAGCAGGACTTTTCCTGTTCACGGACTAGTCCCTACACTGTCCCACATCACAGCCAAAGGAAATGCAAGATTCCCCACTGCAGGTACCACGACTTACCAAGACCTTGCATAAATCTATTATAAAATTGTTCTGAACACACTGCGAGTCGACCTTGCTTATTGCTATTAACCAAGGTGGTGCAACATGAGAGAAAGGATCAAGTTACACTCACATCTTAGGTCACACCTTCTTTATTTGAAGCGTATTATTCCAGCACACACTAAATGGGATTGCAATTATACCAGCAGTGGTCTTTTGGGGAACTGCCTGGGGTAAGCAGCAGTCATTTTAAGTATCTAAAAAGCCAGATGGGTCTGCCCTTGGTGCTGGAATTTTTCTGTAGCTGTAAAAATCACTTCCATTTCATAGCTGACCATATGAAGTCCAAATGCAGTGTAAAGAGTATATTTCTGCCAAATGGCAAACACATTTAGAAATAACACTACAAAAATGCATACTGCTCTTCCTCTTCCAAGAAAATGAGGGGGGGGTTATTTCCAAGTAATTGTACTGAATACATTTTCTTTATGTTTCTAGAATAATAATACTTCATTGAAGATATTCAGTATCTGACTTACCAGAATGATGGTGATGTTGTTCTTCTAGGAACTCCAAATCAAGCATTAGGTCATCTTCATCCAACTCACAGGAACCCAAGTTATTCAAAACATCCTAATATATATATATATTAAAAAAAAGGGCATTTAGACAGATGTGTTAACCAAACTTCTGCACAAAATAACAAGCAATCAGTTCAGAGTAATACGTTTAAGCAGGAACTACGGAAAATTTTCTAACATTGGACCAGTGAGACATCGTATGAAACAACTGTCCAACTAGAAATTTGTCACCCTTCTGTTTTTAGAGGATCTCAAATATGTAACAAAAAAACCCAAAACAAAACACCAAAACAAAACCAGAAGTACAAGTAACACCATCTATATAACTATTTTTTTTAACTGTTCAATGATGGTTTTGTGTCTTTCAAGTTTAATCATAACTTTTAATGAACATTAAAATGTTGTTTTTAGCACAATATAAGAAGTATTGTTTTTCATTAGATTTTGGAATTCTAAGCACTGCCTGCCTTTACCAATATACTCTGAAGAGAGATTTATGGTTCTACTTATCCAAGGGACAGACACACAAACTTAGAATAAACAGGAAATTCAGGCATGAATGATCAACTCATGAATTTTTAAGTATTAAGGTGGGTGGTAAATGCTTACCTGGACAGAGAAGAAAGCCTAAGTGTAGCTTAGGTCCCCATTCCCTTTTTGTGATTAATTTTTTTTTGCCTTGTCCCCTGCTCCTGTACTCACCATGGGCAACTTCAGAAAATGAGGTGATGAGGCAAATGTTTTCTCTAGCCCCTACCAACCTAAAGCTGTTATACTCAATGTATTAAGAGAGATACTCAGTCTCAGTTTTCTACTGTGGTCATTTCTTTTGACTTGATAACATCAGATTTTCTCCACAGTCACCAACATCTAACCAAACATAATTCATGCATTCTCCAGCTGGCATTTTGCTTGCAAATCTGTAAGTGACACTGCAACTTTCTCCAGTCCATTCACAGGCAGAAAAGGTCAGTAGATCCTGCATGAGATGCTGGCACCCCATACATCTCACAGGCTCCCAACACAAATGTAACCCAGAGAACACGGAAATTCAGTGCAAAAGAGGTCAGGTGATCATCCCAAAGTATCGAGCTGTCTGAGACCCCTGTATAGCAATCTGCCATACAGAGAGCAGAGAAACACAACAGTAGCACATATTAAATTAGCAAAAGCCCTCCCTGATTTAAGTTTGAACCGTATTTTTTTATGTTCCTTCTAATTCTTTGAAGTATTTTCCCTCCACAATAGATGCTAATTCTTATTCACACTCACAACCTACATGTGTTCAACCCTTTTGAGTAAGTATTTCTTCAAATCCTGTTTTCTACTCTTTCACACACACCAGGCAGGCAACACAAGGACTTTTTCGTGCATTCTTTCTCTGACTGGAGCACGAGAAAACCTCTTCTGAGACATAAAACCCACTGCTAATGCCGTTACTACATTTACAGATGCCAAGCACAGGAAGTGACAATTGTCAAGTGCAGAGACCTCCACACAAGCAGTGAGCAGTGTGCTGCACAGAAGGAAAGTATACATCACATGAACATTAGTGACATCAAACATAAAACATCTTATTCCCTCTATTTTAACTCAAAGAGCTGCTGACAAGATGTGTCATCAGTGACAAGCCTTCATCAGTGACTGTTTCTTTCCCTCATGCTGACAAAATGTAGGCATTCAATAATCAAATTATTTATTACTCTACAGTATAAAAGCATAAAAATAAAACAAGAAAATGCAAAACACAGATGCATTATATCAGGTTACTGTACCTGATACTTATGTAGACACAAACTTTTCTAGTCTGGATTGGCATTAACACATAACGAACCCAAACTAAAACTAGTTTACTAACAAAAAACAATTTAAAGGAAATGTTTTCTGTGTTAAATGAAAGAGGGAGAACACACATTGCTCAATGCTACAGATAACCTAACACTTACGTAACTTTCAAATCACTGTTGGAGCTAATGAAACACTGAAGATTGAAAAACTCATTTAGGACTTATGTGTATCCTTTAGTACCTAAATATCTTTCAAAATAGTAGCAGCAAGACACTTCTCAGATTTGTTTGCTGTTCTTTCACACAAAATTCCAAGAGCCCTGCCTGACATGACTGAAGTATCTTCAGTCCAACTGTTATTACCAGCTGTATTTCAGATGAAGAATCAATGATTATGGCACGTTAACATCAGATGAACATAAGGAAACCATGTCTCAATAAAGGAAGAGTTTGAAGGGGTTTGCTCCCTTTTTAAATTTAGGCACTATTATGCTCTCAAACTTTATCAAATGGTATATTAGAACTGCTCAGAGAATGTACAATGTGCCTTGTTTATATATTGCTTTATTAATGTAAGAAAAGCATTTTGGTGACAAACTCTAGAACATTCCCTGCAATTTTTAAGCAACAGATACAAGTTTTTCATGCCAGTAGAGGCAAAAGGTAAAAAGGCGGAAGTACACAGGTTTGTTCTTTACCTTAAGATTATCATCTATATTACAGTTGACCAATGGAACTCATACTGATATTAATGCTATAAATGCATCCTTTGATGAGCTGTACCAGTAGCAAGGAGCATGACTTCATGCTAATTGAGCATCTCCTACGTCTTGTGCAGTAACTTACGCGTGGTCCAAAATCTTGGGAGATCAACTGCAAAAATGTAGTGATTCACAGCCTTTATCAAAACACAAATTCTATTTGATTTGGGAAAAAAGCACACACAAACAGAACGACAGTTTTCTAAATTGAAAAACTCCCCCAGGTAAGATGGACCAAAAGGCAAAGATTTGTATACCATTCTCCCCCTGCATATTACCACCTTTCAGGAAGGTCTTCGCTGCCAATAACCTTCAGAGTGGGGGCGAACTGTGCTCCATCTATCCACTGTCCTGCGAGGCTGATGCGCACCCTGCTCCTCACTGCAACACCTCTGCTTGTCCACCTGAGCTAAGGGCTCTCAGTTGCCTTCCCCGCAGACTTGTGACCCCCTTGCCTTCCCTTTCCTACAACCTCTTCAACTGCACCAACAACAGTAGGCAAGTTAAAGTGACAAAGAAAAGCTCCCCCAGATTTATTCTTCTCAGAAGTACCTCCACCAGTGAAAGTCTCCCTCTTTCCTCAGGAGTTCACTTGTTCCTTACAAAGGGACAAATCACAGAACTGGGAACAAACAAATTAAAGCAGCTACTGTCCATCATGGCGAGAATGAGGGCTTGGCAGAGAGCACTGCTTTGCCTGCCAGAGGTGTCAATGATGTCAGCCTAGCTGCTTCCCCACTCTCATCACCCGCCTCTGTGGATAGAGTCCTTCCGCAGATAGAACACAGAAATGAACTCATAAATGCCTAAAAGCACATCCAAGCAGAGAACATTAGTTAGGTTCCCAGGGCTGTCCTAACTGAGTAACATTTTCTGAAAACATATAATTAGAAAATATAATAAGAGTTCCTGGAATGACCTGCCTAATGCCCCAGAACAGCTCAGCGGTATCACTGCAAGTGTGCACCAACGTCCTCCGGCCCTCTGCCTCACCAGGATCCATTACTCCTTTATTGCTATGACAATTAGTAACAATTGTAATTTCTTTTGAAGTTTAATATCTCTTGACCCTTTCCTTGTTCTCCCTCTTACCACTGCTGCTGCATTCTTTGAAGAACAACGCAATTAAATTTTAAAAAAAGAAAATATGAGAGATCAAGCCCTAAAGAGCATTCAAAGTGAATAGTTTCAAGGCTCTGCTACATAAAGAAAAAGAAATAAATGCTTCCATCAAGGTCCCAAGGAAGCATCTGTTGTCTATTTATGGTGGCATACCTTTTATTTATTCCAGGAGGCAAATCATTTAGTTAAGGCAGAAGCCCTGCAGCAAAAACGTCTCCATTGACTCTGTAATAGCCCCTTAGAAACCTTAAGACACATTTTCCTACTTCTGGTGTCTGCTTGACTTCTGCTACTGTTTTGCCTTCATAATGGACCCAAAACTAAAATGATGGTGCTTTTTTCTTCCATTTGATCTGGAAGTTGATCATAACCTGTGAGAAGCACACATGAGCACACTTACTTAGTCAATCATTTACTCACGTGTCTCAGTTTTTCTGACTGCAGACTCGATTTGGGTTCTTTCTGTTGGACTTTGGATATTAGGCTCTCCCCACCACCCTCTATAAAGCAATACAGGATCAAACAAGACGAGGCTTCGAAGTTTTAGCCCCTTTAGTCAAGACAGGCTGTAGCCCCAGTTTACCTGCCACTCTTTCCACCTTTGACTTGGTGAACTACCACCATTATTTAAACAAGTTTAACAGTGATATATAAAATGTTACTAATCCAGAATAAAAAGCAGTAATTTGGACAACAGTTCAGACTGTTTTTGACAACTGATAATGCCTGTAGCAGAACAGAATGCTAATCTAAGAATATTTCAAGGCATCACTAACTTTATGGTAACAATTTTCATGTTTAAAATTATTTCAGCAACAAGAAGTATAAACTGCTGGTTTTCACCCAACAGCTAGGTATCTTACTCAAAGCTCATTGAACTCAATGGTACTCAATTTAGTTGTGACTGGACCCAGACGTTCTTAAGAACTATGACCTAAGGAGTGTTTTATTATTAAAAGATATGTGGTGATTTGCATTGATATAGTTCAGAAACAGCTGAAACATTACAGGGATAGAGATGTATCAGACATACAGTTCCTCTCAGCCAGACAGCACGTATTTGATTAGTAAGTTTACTCAGGGTTGCTGAAGGGGACTTCCTTCCTACCTTAGTTCCCTCTCTATGTCCGTCTTTCTCTTCTGAGATCCCCTTCCTATAATCACTCGAGGGAAATCTAATGCATAATACATTAATTTTCAGTCCTTTTCCAGAATAGTAAATTATTTCATTATTTTTAGACCTGTTCCAGCTCAGGGTCTACAACACTTACAATGAGTTTGAAAGCTGGAATACATAAAAACAGCTTTAGTAGTAAATACATATAAAGTGCCCAACATATCAATCTCAAATCTACTATTAGGCTTAATCAAACAACAAACAGCACATAACGTTTCTTTACAAAGCCCTCTTTACTATGTAGGTTTTTTAATTATCATTCCAAATAACCAACTTACACATATAAATACCTAGTGAAATTACTCCTTACAGAATTATGAGTATACTCCTCTAAAAATTGGCTACCCTGGTATTCAAAAATGACAATAAAACATACATATGAATATACAAATACACTAAAGTATATTATTTTGTTCAGCAATGAAATTCACTTTTAGAATGGACCTAGCAAAATCGTATCAATTGCACAATATGTATAAACAAAGCAGGGTAAATCCACGTAGAACTGAGTATTTACAACTAGTATGCAAACCCAAGATGAGTAACTGTGTTTAGGTGACAAATCTGCCCATTTGAAACAGACAGCAATCAATGGCACCAATCAAAAGGTTAATTTGCTCATGTTTTCACACATTTTTATTCTAGACTCTTCTTGCATCCATACCACTGAAATAATAAAGTAACAACAAGATCCTAAAGGCAGCAGACACAGGTTGCCTATCATTACCAGCACCTTTGAAGAGTTTTATCTATTATTTTGTAATTTTATTCTAATTAACACAGTCAATATGATGTTCAATGGCTTCTGTTTCTTTTCCATTTTCTATGCTGCTATCTCGAGGGAGATTCAGCCCTGACAAATTTTGTTTCCCTGGGCAAGGGGATGGAGATATTTTTTCTGACCACTGCTTTTTGTGTATCCACACACAAGTTGCCACTGGGGTCTGGCATTTTCCAGGGTTTTTCAGGGTTCTTTGACACAAGTGACTGAGATTTCCATTATATTACAGTACAGTGATGCTGCAACAAAATCTTGACTATTGCTTGGAGATTGTTCTAGACCTTTGAGAACCTGAGGTCCAGTAAGCAACTTAAGGAAGCTACAAGACTGAAGCACTAACATGTTTGTAATTACTCAGTTCATAAACATTTCTGTCAGACACATATATGGCTGAAGATAGTATTCACAGAAGTCACTGAAAGTTACCTTGGGTTATACATACATTGATATAACCTTACTATCATGAACGTGAACATACTGAACTGCGTTTTAATCTTTAATGTATCTTTTGATCAAGCTTCGCACCCATTCTCAGCAAACACACTATTTTTCCTGGAAAGCATTTTATCACTGTGCTTTCTCTGATGCGTGCCTATGCAAAATGCTGCTGCTGCAATTCAAACCAAGCAGATAAGCTTTGGTCACGGGCATCCCTCTTTGAAATGCCATTCTTTGTCATCACCTATGTTGTACACAAACGCATTTCCCCTCAGGAATCTGTAATCCTACTTCACTGCCACTTTAGATTATATCAGGAAAGCCCTAAAATCCACGGGAATAATTTTTTAAAGCTTTTTTCCCCTGACATAATAGCGCATGTCTCATTTCCATAAGTGATTACACAGCGGTCACTGGATTTTCAAAGATATTTTTGGAACTACAAGAACAAAATTTTAAAAACTCACTTCTCAGAAAATGCTTTGGGTTCTGTTTTGTTTTCCTTTCTCCCCATGGTGGCTTTTACACATCTTTCTGATAGTCCTCCTCTATGTTACTGTTCTTAACTATCTTCTGAATACAGATTTGCATAATTAATTGGGTGGAGGTTTTTGGCCTTTTTTTCCCCAAAATATAAGGATTTAGTGTTCAAGCCTCCCCATTGAAATGGTGTACTGAATGGGGTTTATAGAATTCCTCTCAGAGAGAAAGAGCCTAATATTACACATATAATGGTATGTCAGTATTTAATATTATAGATTCCTTTTTTCCTTCGCTGTAGAAATGTACATGGGGGGCTACTTGAGATCAATGCTTTTGCAGTAGCACATAGAAAACACACTCAAGGGAGAATAATTTGATTCTTTTGTAAAGTCATACGTATGACAATTCACCTGTATCTACTCAGGGTCACTGTATATCTAATGCTGGAAAAGATCAGAATTAAATACTTATTTCAACTCTGAAATGATTTCTAGACATTGCCAAAAGATAGTACTTCATCAAAATTGTATTCAGCAAAGGAACATAACATACAGTCAGCATAAGAATGAAAACTGAGATATACTCAAGGAAAAAGAAAGACCTTGAGCTATTTAAAGTAATGTTAACTCCTAGAACCATACCTGAATAATTCATGGACATAATGAAGTATTTCCCCTTCTGCACTCTCCCACATACTTCAAAGGAAAAATGAAAGTACACGAAACCCAGCAAACAGAAAAACCTTTAAAAACACAGAATCCCTGCCAACAGTCTAAAAATCTCTGTATCAAATGTAAAGCTTATGTAAAGCCTTTCATATACCAAGAGAAGCTTAAAAGTGGGTTTTTTTTCCTGAATAGCACCACCCAAAAAGCATATAATTCCCTACTTGAATAAACTAGAGACTTTAGAAAGGAAAAAATAAATCTTGTGACATTTGGTAAGAACATTTTCTGTAGCTAACGTGTGGAAATTCTTTTATATCATAAATCAATGTGCCCTTAAGAACCAAAGACAGAAAATTAACAGTGGACAGAACTGCCTAACTTTAGAGCTCAGAATCATCATACCATTCTTCAAAATATTTTTTGCATGCACATTTTCGGCTGTGTGAGGGAAACGCAATATTTTCCATCCTAATCTTGTTTCTGCCCTTTCAATCCTCTCTCTGCATTAAATCAATGTCGGTAATGATGTTCCTTTTGCCTGAGTGATTATAACTAATGGACTCTCATAACAGGTCTTAGTTTACGCCCACCCACGCAGGGGTCATACAGCAAAGCGTAAGCACTGCTGGTGGCAGGAACAGGAGCTGACCTTGCTCCCGTCTGGCCACGGTGTCAGTAAGGATCAGATAACAGGGGGAAACAGCACCTACCTGCAGAAGCTCACAAGCAAAAGCGTTCGAGCAAATATATTGATGCACAACACCAGCGTTCACTCTCCCCATGTGAATCAGCTTTCCTGTCACTGGGACAGCATGCATAGGAATCATATGGTAGGGTACTCTGACACCCAGAGGTCACTAGCCTACCTCCCACCACAAATCTACAAGGGCTTCTCTTCCTACATAGCAGCTGTAGATGCTGTGATCTGGTCTTGGATACATTTGCTGATGTTGAGCCATCCAGCACTGTAACACTGATGGGGATAACATGCAGCTGAAAGCCATGGCTTGGCAGCATTGATTGTAGTCCTGTAATGTAACCTGCCTCTAAGACAGCATCTGTGAATGCCAATGGATTCACCTCTGCAGGAGTAACCAGAGCCACGCTTCATACTTGCTTCCCTTGAACTCAGACATACGCACACTAAAACGGAGGGGCAATAGCCAGTGTTTTTGTAACACAGCAATGTCACCAATAGTGTAACTGGTAACAACATACCAGTATTTTATAACACTGCTAAGCACAGGTATATAAATAACATGCAGCTCCAAAGATTCAAACAGACAATGGTGGCATATTTGCACAAACGACGTACAGGAAAACATGCAAGCAAAAGAAGAAAAACCAGCAAGATGATAACAAAGGCGGTGTAACAGGCAGGAAAGGTGTGTGATGCAACCAGAACTAGTCCTGATCCCAAAAATAAGATGACCTATAGGAGAGGCAGATGAGGTCCCCTCCCTTTCCTTTTGGGGAGGAGGCTGAAAAGCACAAAACCACCAAAGATGAGCAAGCAAAGACGGGGAAGGAAGAAGCAGCACACTTTGGCTTCAGTTTCCAATACCTGAGAGTGCAAGAGCTTGGCCCCTACAGCCTCAGCGAGGGTGATGGTGAGGACCACCACCATCACTGGTACCTGCAGCCCAGTGAAACTGGCCTTGTTTGTCAGTCTCCTGAACAGCCCCATTGCAGCCATCTTTAATTCTTACACTTACATACATGTACGTGCATGCACCCACTTGCAATACGCAGGCCAGCTGCGCAAACAGCTCTTAGAGAGCTGGGAGGCAACAGGTGCCCTCACCATTTCAAATTTGGCTTACTTTATTCATCTATTAAGTGTTCTAATAAATCCAGGTTCAAGTCAATCCCAGATAAGGATCAGCTCTTGAGAAAGCTGATAAAGACAGCAATCACCTAACCTTGAATTCACTATCTAGCAAAAGAATATTGAAGTAAAAGCCACATTTAAAATGTGCACAAGCTTATGTGCAACAGAAAGCTTGAGATTTGAGCCTGTGAATAAAAGAAAAAACAGTATCATTCCAGACGGAGAGGCACTTTGCTGATTGTTCGCCAGTCTTTCAAATAATTCTAGTGCGCTCAGATTCACTTTGACTGTAAGCAGAACCAAGACAATTGGATTTTGCATTCAAAAAGAAGGTGTATACATTTTTCATACATAAATCTATAATTTCATTAACAGAATCCTAGGAAAAAAATCTTCTGTAAGGAAAGTATGAAAATATAGTCAAAGAAATGCAATAAAGCTTAAAATGACCAAATAAAGCCTCCTTTAACAGATTTTTTTTTCCCCTCACTCACATATACATATGCTCTCCTCACAGCAGAGGGATACATCTGCAACACATAATTTGCTTTGTGGATTAGTTGATTTTTTTACAGCTTTTGTAATAGACAAAGCACTATGCAAGCATTCTACTGCAGTCATTACCATCATATAGCTTTGGGAAAGTTTTTTTACATCTCATGTGCCAGATTTTTCTGCCAAACACAGAAAAAGCTCCTCAAGTATCTCTATCCTGCACTTACATAGGATATAATTTAGAGCATTCTGTGAAGCTTATTTGTATATACCTTTGACATGTCAGTACAACAGGTTATTCAGCACATGGATTCATCAGGTAAATTTTTCCAAGACCACTCAAATTAAACATATAACTTACGGCTAAACCTTCTGGCAATTGAAACCTTGGCAACTAGAGACTTCTGGCTGCATCCTGACAGCACCCAAGTCAATGCTTCAGCCAATATTTAAAGGGTCAAAAATTGCTTTACGACACCTAATCGATTTCACTTTTGCCTTTTCTTGGCCCGTAGTACATGGGGGGTGGGGGGGTGGGGTCAGGGGTAAGGATATAACCATAAAACTAGTAAGAACCTGGCTGCCAAAAAAAATTTTTTTTATTTATTTAATTTCATGGGATTTAATTTCAGGGGATACAAGAGGGAGAACCTTAGCATTTATAATCTTGATAAACCACTACCACTCCTAAGGGGCAAACCACGGCACACTCTTTAAAGAATATTCTTCGGACAAACGAGATCAGGACAGTTCTGCCACCATCCAGCACCAGCCATATTCATCTGTCAGAGACAGCTGAATTCAAGCCCCACTCCCCCAAAAAGGACTAACATTGTTTAGCATGTGTTTTCAGTATTTCCGAAAAGCAATGCAGGAAAAGATACATGTACGGTATCAAGCTCAGGAAGCGATCAATTCTTCTTGCAAATAACTTCTCCCTGAAGTATCCCAGTTCTAGTCATATCATCTGCATTGTTGGAGTCAGCACTTTTGGATTCCAAATGGAGATAATTTCTTTTATGGCTTGAGCATTATTTTATTCCTAAGAAAAGACTAAGATCTTGCTACATACAGAACCCTCAAAACTCTGAGACACATGATTAAGTAAATAAAATATTTTTGTCTAGTAACAGGAAAATTTAATACTTTTCCCCTCCCACTATTATTATAAGCCAATTCAAGGCTGAACCTTCTGTTTCTAATTCTAATTTGTAGCCTGCAATATTGGTGATAAATCACCAAAAAGTGAGCCCTGTAAATGAAACCACAACTGACCCTTTACTATAGCATCGTTAATGCAATATCATAATAGATATGCTATTGCTAATATTATTTGAATTCTTTCTGTTTCCATGGCAACTTTGGCCTACGGCTGCTCCAGTAAACAGGGTTTTAAATCATTCTTTGAGAAAGGCTTCTGCTCAAATGTCATTTTTCCGCTAGTGCATACTTTTCTCCACTTTCTTTGTTTTTTTTTGTTGTCGTTGCTGGGGTTTTTTGTTTTAAGGAAAACTGTAATGGCAATTACTGGTTCAGAAAACAGATTTTGGTTATTGCAGGTGAATGAGCAGTGAATTCAGAACTTGAGGAAGCAAGGCAACCTGTAACAAGCTTTGACTAACACCAGCAATACAAAATACAACATTCCATCCTGTAGAGGTATCTAAATTTCACAAAGACTGAGAGAAAACAACCACTTGCTGGAAATTCTGTAATGCATACATTTATAGGCTTTGTTACTTCTCCCCTGTACTTTCAAAACTCTTTGATTCTTAAAATTACTGTCTCTTTCAACATCCACATCTGCATTTTCTTCTAACAAATACTTGGTCCCATAGACTACAGAATGGAAAAACTGCATGAATACCCATGGAGCCGTGTCCAGTTCTTCCCCATGATTTACAGAGGTGCTTAAACTGAAGAGACAACTTTATACTGGTATAAAGTTATATATTTATATACATTATACTGGTATCAGAGGTCACCTGGCTTTTATGTCCAAATACAGAGATGACCAAACCTGTGCGTTCAGCTGCCAGTCACCTTGCCAACCACAACTAGGGATAACTGACAGAATCTGGTTGTGTCCCAGCACTCGCCTCCAAAAAAACCCAACAATCTGTTGATGAAGTCAGTATGCTATTAAGGGAATGATCTCCTTGTAGGAGCAAAGTGGAAATACCTGAGAACGCTATACTCTTGGAGTGGTATAACACTCCTTGAACTCCAGGGAAGATGATTAGGCTAGTCCTTAAGCTTTTGGGCACCCCTGACTGTTCAGCCTACCCCAACAATAGCACCAGTTTTATTACTGCTTCAGAGCCCAAAGCTTAAGATGACTCCCTTTGTAAGGCAATGAACTCACAGCTAATTTTCAGTACAACATAACCCTTCGTAATGTTAATTGCATCACAGACTGTTACTTGCTGGCAGGACATCCAATCCTTCAGTAATTTGAGTCAAAATCAGACTGATGTCAGATTTATCAGGTTTGTAAAATGTAATTGATGATGCATTCTAGCCAGTGAAAGCTCAAATAACAATGTTACATATAATATATATTATATATACACATACATATGGAGCCCAAATAATGTTATACACATATTCTAGGGATTGGATCCGTGTCTGGTTCTTCAGAAGTAAACAGTATTCTAAAAAACTACATACACAAAATCTGCTCTTCTCTTTGCTTACAGGTCTTTTACTCCAAATTCTGTTTCCATTTAATTCTGTCTACTGTGTGGCTTTGCAGCTTAAATGGCATCTGCAGTATTTCTTTGACAATTCCCATTCTTCCTATAAATTTAACTGAAATAATGTGCATATAATAAAGAATAGCAAAGAAATAGCACTTTTTTGGTTTAAAAGGACAATGAATAAAAATATCCACTCACTTAATCAGCAACTTACTTGTTAAAGGTTCTCTGGTTTGCCATTAAATATCATGCATCAAGTCACAGAAAATCTCCATCCTGAGCACGTGACAAATCCCTATTTGAACAAACGGGAGTGGGCAGCTTACTACACTGACAACTTGGACCTCAGTTAGGAAAGACTTAGCTCTATTAGAAAGTACTCCACAGACATTTTGCACTAATCAACATTTATGTATCTTCAGTATAGACAGCAATTGAAACTCTTTGAGGTCATGGTGACACTGTCAGAAACTTTCTCAAAACCTTACCAAAAACGATTGTCATTATGATTTTCACTTGCCATTAATTCCCAGCTGCCTAATTTAGTAGCGTAGAAAGCAGTCTCCCCAGTACTAATTGAAATAAATTTTTAATTTAATAGTCTAATGTGCTCCAGTTTGGTGTGGTTTTTTCCTTTCATCAAATCAATGCTCTCATTATTTGTTAACGGCTAGGTGCTCAGGGCACACTGTTAAGAGGCCTAAAATAAGATAGCCTTTTGGTCAAAAGTCTAGATTTAAAAAGAATCAGCAATACATACATCACAGGGTACGTTCCTTTAGTACAGTTATGATTTCCTTTCAGAACGAGGTAAAACACAGTCTTCTGCTTTGATTAGGATAGCAGCATTTTATAAGTTCAATTAACAAAATGTTGCAGTTTTGTTCCCATGCCAAACAGGCAACACCACAAAAACAGACTTGCTCACTGCTAAGGACAGGTTTGTATCCCATAATGTGAACAAACCAGATCCTCACGGACTAAGCTTCAGTAGGGCCACCGCAACAAACTCATCTGGAGAACACTACACAAAATGTTATTCAGCATATAACAACACATAAAACTAATGCTCAAATTTATGCTAAGAACAACATGGATTCTTAAATGAGACCAGTCCTCAGTGTCTATGTAGTCAGGACCTTACAGAATAAATTGAAGTATTACACAGTAAATATTTACTGTCTTAGAGATAGCAGATTGCCATTATTTTCAAATTTTTACTAGAATCAGAAAGCACTTGTACTATACTTTTGAGTATAGTACTTCTACTATACCAACATTAGTGATGTTAAAACTACTTGATTTTATCTTGTGCCCTGATTTTCACCCAGATTCAAACCTCGCTTCAGTCAACAGATTCCAGTAATGCTTTTTACAAGAATTAGCAGACATCTTCACACATCCAAAATACAGCGACATGTTTTTTCTTGGTCAGTATCCCTGTTTTTAAGATGCTTTTATGCATGTAAGCACCTTCTGCAGCTGCTGCTGCTTTTAGGGTAAGGTAAGAGGAAAGTACAGAAGAGGTTTTAGAAATATGCAGCATAATCTACATAAAGATTAGACACTATTGGACATGCTGAGCAAAAGAAATCTGATCAAATATGAAAGCCCATACCTCCTACAGCCTTAATTCTGTATAGTCTGGATTAACGAAAAATTAGTTTGGGTTTTCTTTCTATTTATTTGAGTCATAAGGCAAACAGTCATTTTGGCAAAGCCAGCACATGCAAATGCTGTTCTGGTGTTCAGTACTATGCAGTACTATTATTCCCAGCTCTGCAGCAGAAGTGTGCATGTACTTTTACAAATGACAACTTACTAGCCTACTTTCCTAAAAAATAAGGTTGATGTCATCCCATTGTCTAAGCACAAACTGTTTTTTTGTTCGTTTCCCAGAAAATTTTAAACCTCTTTACCAACATTAACTGAATTGGACAGAAAAGTAACAGTCTTAAAAGACAAAATGCAGAAGCTAAGCAACAGTAGATATTTGGATGGAAAAGTGAGATTTAAGCACTGTGTCTGCTCTGAGCAGAAGTACTGTACAAGCTCACACTTTACAATGGTAGGAATGGAATATTCTTTTTGCCTCGACCACAATAAGTTTCAGCCAAACCCCACATCCTTCTTTGACACTGACATTGATCCTTCTGTGACAAAACACAAATCCCCTTGCAAGTCAGCTTTCCCTAGTTCCAAGTGCTCATAAAACTCATTTGCTTGCTACACGATATTCCCATACTGTAATTAATACAGGCCAACTCATCATCCTATTGCTTTTAGGACAGGAATCAGGGACAGGTGAAGTTATTCCACAGAATGAGATGGCTGCACTGCTGGGACCAGAGCACAGTCTTTCATTTCTGCTCCTTCCTTATTCAGCCATACTAGGCAATTGCTTAAGTTTATTGTATCGTAATTTGAGCAAGCATCCACCCACTGGAACTGACTAAAACAAAGAGATGAAGTTCTTAACTTGCCAGAGGCTCTTAAACAGGTTTGTCTATGCTGCCATACTAGCCGCTAAACCCCTGTGCCTGTCCTTACAGCTCCTGAAACAATGAGCATGTACCAGCATAATCATAGTCAGTCTGCTGTTACTAACAGAAGGGACAGGTTTTTCTTCTTTAAATCTGTATTCACTTCAGACAGGTGAGCATCCTAAGCTGTTAAGAGAACTATATACAAATTACTGTAGACAGAGATTTACTGAGTTAAAGGTTAGATATAAACACTGCGGTTGTATTATTTATAAATATGTGATAATTGAAACTGACTGAGGAACAGGCATGTTCCTTCAATACAAACACATAAAAACACGTATACAGCACACCAACTTAGCTGCTTCAGCAGCACCCATCTCCACAAACACACAATTTCAGGATCTTCCTCCCTGCTCTAACTCACCACTGAACTGAGTCCATTTAAAGGCCAATGACCAGGTAATAAAAGATGTAAGGAATGGTCCTACCTGAGAGATGACCAGTTAGTTACAACTTTAACCTCTCAAATAGCTGTGCCACATAGACACATAGCCAACAGCCCTGTTGCCCATCTGGCAAAGATTTAGGAGACCAAGAGGCAGACCTTTGAAAGTACTGAGCCAGAACACTAAACCAAAAAATATAAAAATGCTCAAACTAAATCATACCCTTACAACTATAAGAACCATGTACTAATTTCAGTTTTCATTTGTGCTTTTAGGGGTTGAGAAAGGAAACAGAAATTAAAACTCTGCATTTGCCTTCTACTGGTCACTACCTAGGCAGCACTTCATCACAGGTGTGATGAGCCTGCATTGCTCTCAGCTCCAGTCCTCCACTTCAGCCCCAAGGCAAGTGCCCTTCTACACTCCAAATCATTTGACAGTGTGTACCTCCTTCTTCAAGATGAAGAATCAAGACTATCCACAAAGGTATGAACTGCAAAGATGTAACAGGTTTGTTGTTTTCCCTTCACTCAGAATACACAGGAGGCTAGCCCTGCAAAACTTAACAATACAGTGTATCAATGAAAGTTTGGCATTCTGATCCCTGGGGAAAAGTCCAATTTAATTTATGAGAATGTAAACATCAAATGTTAAAAAAAATGTATCTTTGTGTGCAAAAATGTTCTTCAGGTACCAGTCATGAACAGAGCAATAACTGTTCATCTATCGGATTTTCCATGCACTACCTACAAAAGTGAAATATGACACTAAAGATTTTTGTGTAATGTATCAAGTATAAAGCAGAGAAAAGCTACCAGTACACATGTATTTTCCATGTATAAAATAGGTCTCCAAAATTATCTATTCTTACTATTTTATAAGGTTACATTAACAGAACCATGGTTTGTGGACCATAAAAATCCAGGATTTAGACTTACACATTTGAATATTTCCCAGTGGAAGATATGCTTGCATTGATGAAAGTAGCATCCTTCATATGCTCTACTTACTGCATGGGTTGGGGTAAGTGTCCAAGGAAAAGTAGATTTCATGCCTTTTGGAAAAAAAGGCAGGCAATAACCTGCTTTTACTCAATGACACTATGCTTATAAAAAGGCATCTGCAGGGGAATTGGAGCTGGTATACGATTTGCTTTGTTACATAGTTTGCAAAAGCCTTCTGAATTACTGCAACCAATATTAAACTTGCATCTTTATCTTGTCTGGATATGAAACGAGGAAAAACTTGACATCTGATTGTATTTTGCTTTAATTTTTCTTAGTTTGATGAAGCTATAGAGTAGAAGGACTAAAACATTACACCTGAAAGGCAAAATAACCTAAAGGAACATCAGTCAACTGAGAAACTGGGAGCTTTGATACACTTGCTGCACTTTCTGCTTCATTACATCAGGTAATCTCTTCAACGTGCAGGTACTGTCTCCACTCCTGCTCTGTGTCTGTCTAGCTTATTCAGGTAGTAAGTCTCAGAACAAAAAACTGTGAGTGATTTTTTTCCACTCACATTCAGCAGGAGATTCAGCAGGGACATCTGAGGAGATCACCACCGCATCTCTTTGCGCCATCCTTCCTCTACTTTATTGCAACCTTACGAGGACATGTGGAACAAGTATTCAGTTCTGAACTTCCACAAGTTACCACCAGAAGTGTTAAAATAAATTTCTTTAAAGTAATTTATCCTAACAGTGTGTGATGTAAATTTTTGTGACCCAGGAGCAATCACACATCATATTCTGCTCTCCCAGCCAGAAAAGGAGCCAGGTGAAAACTGAAGAGCTGTAGCTGCCTCAGCCATAATAGCTTCTTTCACTTGCAGCATCCTATTCCTACGCAGAATGCCAAGTCTGTCTTTCAATCAATGCTTTTATGCCAGTGTTCATGTACTAAAAAACAGAAATAATGACAATTCAGTGCAACAGTAAACAAAGAAAATTCACAAGATATCTATAGGGGTTTTTGCATGGTGTCTTATTGCATGAAATTTAGCTCTTTCATTTGTGCACAATGTCTGTGTGCAATTAAATCATTATTTTCTGAAACGTCTTGAGACAATTTACAGTCAAAAGGAAATCAAGCCTAACCTCTGTTATGCAGCAATACTGTAGGATTTTATTTTCCCTTCCATATAGTACTTGCATTGCTACCAAGCAACAGCTTCGAACAACTGGACACTCTTAACTGCTACTTAAAAAGCTGCAAATTTCTTTTCCAGCCTCTTGCTGCTTACGGAGGTGGAGTAAAAGCTGAGCTGGCCTGTCCATCTCTTCACTCAAAGCATTTCTCCATGTCGCAAGGAGAACTGCTTAGCCTACCTGTTGCCCAGTGCCTTTAGGCGTCTTTTCCCATGAGCCACACTGCACAACTCTGAAGTTGAAGCTTGGCACCTGACCCTGCAGAGCCTCAATGTAAGGATTAGACTAGCCATGGTAATTTGTCCATCAGGCTTCTTTACTGCTGAGCGATCTCGGATACTTGCATTTCCAAGGACAACACACTGCCAGTTTCATAGCGTCGCAGGGTTACTGCTTCCTGGCTATGACAATGGCATCATCAGAAATAAAAACCTCCAAGAGGCTTCTTTGCCACAGGCTTCACCTGCTGAGATACCAAAGTACTTCACTTGCTTTCCTCCCCACACCTCAGCATATTTTTCTATGCTGCAGAGTGGCGTGCTTCTCCTAAACGCTTCCAAAATATTATCACACCGTTACTTTTATAAAATAAGCAAAACATAATTTATGTTTTAATCAAAAGGCTTAGCTGTCACACGACAGAAGAAATCGAGCAGCCTTCCACTCCAAAGCGCAGGCACATTTTACATGAGCACCCATCATTACAAAGACACTTACTGCCACCGAGTGGCTAAGAGGAAAAGTAAGTTTCTTTGTGAAATGCACTGAGTCTGCAGAAAGCCTATAGACCCTAATTTTGATGCATTTCCCAAAAGAATGACTTTGAACTGCAGTTTGGCGGTTTCTTTGTGTTAAGAAAATCAGATAATCAAAAATTAATTTCTAGGCACAACAATCGACAGACATCTTACTGGATCTCTGAAAGAGACAAATGGTGTATTGATACCACAGCATAATTGCCTTCAACTTTTACCCCGGGGTTCTGTATCATAAATGTCAACTTTAATGGAAATATACACGAACTTAAATATTAACGCTACCTAGATTTTAAGAAGTACATCATTATTGCTGTTATCAGTAGCAGATCTGATAGCTTTCTGACATACTTTTAAATTAACTCTGCATACACGAGTTCAAATCACATTCTCAGTTATACTTGGATTTCAAGCAAACACACATGTGCTTTCTTTTCAAATTAAAAATAACAGGATGATATGGTACTGCTTTCTGCCTTTTATACATAAACTTTATATTTCAAATATTCACTTGAAAAAGAAAAGCTTCTAAAAAGTGAATAAAAAAATAATTATACAAAAGAATTATTCAAATCCTCAGAACAAAGTCCCACTTTAAAGAAAAAAGCACTTAACTTGTGATTGGCAATCACTTGTCTCACTGCTTATTTCTTCATTGGAGCTCATAAACTGGGCATAATCTTTAACAGGACTGTGGCCCACTCCTGGTGATTCGAAGGTACTATGAAAGAAGACACTGTTCTTTCTGAAGAAAGTTCTTCAGGAATGACTTTTCGTCTTCTCTTACTGATATAAAAACCCAAGTATAACAATTGTAACAATGTTCTGTATTCGTATACTTTATATCACATGGTTATGCATTATACTACACAGATATTCTAAATTTCTCTGTTCCAATATCAGCAAAAATAATTGTCCACGAGAGTGAACATTGTCTTCTGTTTCATGTTATACGTGGTACTAGAAACATTGATAGTTTCTACTACTAGCTTATGGTTTCAGCTCAAGCACAAAGCAAAGAAAAATTATGTCTTCAGATTCATTTTTGCAAACCTGAATCTCCTTCCACTCAGGTCAGAGAAAATAACAGTCTCTGACATAAGCAATCTTCCTGTATTCTGTCAGTTATGGACAAAAAGAAAAGTTGCTAGAGCCTGCATTTGTTTTTTGAATACTAGGAGGTAGTTAAATTCCATATCAAGATAGCTCTATTGATCGTGCAGTCAGAAAAGAACTCCTAATTTAATCTCTACAGTTTAACTAATAATCTTTACCGCTTTTAGCTGATAATACAGCCCTTAACATGTGAGACAAATGGAAGTAAGAGAAAAAGGCTCTGGGAGGAGCTAAAAGCAGCCTGCCATTAGCGTTGAGAAGGTTAGAGAGAAGACAGAACACCAAGCTCTTTACAGCAGTGCACGGCACAAGGACAGAAGATAACAGACATACATATTGAAACAGAAGATTCAGACTGGGTATAAGGACAAACTCATTCCCCATGAGAACAGCCAGGTACTGAAACAGTTCCTTGAAGCTGTGCAGTCTCCTGCCTTGGAGGCTTTCAAGACCCAGCTGGATCAAGCACCAAGCAACCTGGTCTGATCTCGCACCTGACTCTGCTTTGAGCAGGATGTTGGATTAGTGACCTCCCAAAGTCCCTTCCAACCTGAATGATCCTGTGATTTTACAAGGAACTATACACATAAGGCTTACAGAGACAAAAGACCTACCTTCTTAGTTGGTATTTTAAATTAGGCTAGTAAGAAAGAAAATGACAGGAAAACATCAGAAGCATGAAATATCACAAACAAGAAATGATAAGGCATTTCCAAAAGCAGTATTAGGAAAATAAGCTTGACTGAAAATAGCAAAATCAGTATATTGCTCTTTATTGCATGAAATAATTTTCCAGTACTGATAAGGTATTAACATTAGAAATCCTGTCACAGACAACTCCTTCATTAATTTCATGTTCAAGCAGAAATTCCTAACTGTAGAAGCCCAGAGACTTTCCTGGAATTTATTAGGGCAAGTTAGATGAGATTTCATATTAAATAAGGTTGTCCTCTCAACAATCTCCAAGAAAGAATTTGCAATCTTCTGGATATTAACTACTCATCCTATACTTTCACTTACTGTCACCAGACCCTTGCAGTTTCACTTATTTTTCCTTTTTTTTTTTTTAATTGTCAATTGCATTATGTGTTTACAATTAAGATAAGTCCTTCTTTATCCACTTGCATGTAAAGCCTAGGAAAGTTTGACTTCAAGACAGGGGTCCGTTGAACCTTCTTGGTTGCCAGCTCATGGTTGGGGTTCAACATGGACACTGTACACAAGGAGAGGTTCATTCACACAACATTCAAAAAAGCAGCCAAAGCACCTTCACCATTCTGTGGTTGTTTGACGTACAGAGTATTTTTCTAGACTGTTTATTCACAGTCATCCTTCCAGAGTTACGCTTCCAAATTTGAGAGTTATGAAACTATTTTATGACACCAGTTTCTTATTAGAGTACTGCTGAAGAAAAATTTCAAACCCATTTGCAATTGCTGATAAAATATCATAGGATTATGGTTTATGCTGACACGTTTGCGAGTCAATTACTTGTGGTGGGTTGACCCTGGCTGGATGCCAGGTGCCCACCAAGCCACTCTACCATTCCCCTCAGCAAAACAGGGAGGGGAGAAAATAAGATGGAAAAAAGAAACTTGTGGGTCAAGATAAAGGCAGTTCAATAAAGGAACAGCAAAGTTCGTGCACACAGAAGCAAAGGAAAACAAAAGATGCTATTCTCTACTGCCCATCAGCAGGCGATGTTGGGCCACTTTCCAGGAAGCAGGGCTTCAGTATGTGCAGCAGTTGCTCTGGAAGAAAAACACCATAAATAACTAATGCCCCTGCTTCCGTCCTTCCTTCTCTTAGCTTTTATATCTAAGCACATGTCATATGGTATGGAATATCCCTCTGGTCAGTTGGCTACATCCCCTCCCAAGACTTTGCCCACGCCCAACCTACTGGTGAGGGCTCGGGGGGAAGGCTGGAGAGACAGCCCTGATGCTGTGCGAGTTCTGCTCCACAGCAGCCAAAACACTGCTGTGTTGTCACCACCTTTCTAGCAGCCAATACAAGCACAGCACTGTGAGGGCTGCCACAGTGCTCAGCCAAACCCAAATCATTACTACTACTAAATTTTAAGAATAAAAGTTAGGAAAAAAATAAAGATGATGGGTTTTTGTAATTCAGTTTGAAGCTTTATTTCAGTTTCTGGACAGTAAATCCTAATGAACAGCAAAACTCTCTAGGTGAAATCCAAGTAACTTGTGGTCTGTCCACAAGTATATTCAGAGTTCACATTACAAGAAGTCCACAAAGTTTAGTGAAAATTATTTTTTGGTTAAAGAGACACTGATGAACACTTTCATTAAACTCCCAGAACCTTAAACTATGTGTAAATTCAGTAAAATACATTTGTTTTTAAAACCAACAAAATTCAAAACCTTCTTATCCCCATTTCACTTCAGCTGAATATTCAGCCCTTGTTTCCCCAAATTCCTGACAGTCTGACACAACCATAAGCATATGCTGTTCTTTCCTTACTGTCACTGTGGCATTTTCCATGCTGGGTTTTTTGGTTTTGCTTTGGAGGTTGTTTTTTGTGGTTGGGTGGTTATTTTTTTTTCCCATTTTAGGTGTTCTTTATGAGCAGCACAAACACAAGTTCCTGATTTTCAAAAATGAAATCGTAGACATACTAGGCAAATCCCACATGAACATAAAACAATTCTGTATCATTAGGAACCAGATCTTTTGCCTTTTTTAGAAATGTCCAAGGTTGTTATAAAGGAGAAACAGTTGCCTCACAATTTCCACAACACACAATTTGACTATTTGGATTCATCTGAAAAAGTTCCAGGTTTAACTCAGCTGGTTGGATTACCATCCAACCCTACTACCAACATCAACACTCTTGACCAAAGCAAAGCTTAGCAAGCATCAATGTTTTTCACTTCTTTCATTTTTAATCTCAGGATCCAGGTAATTCAGGATATGCACTAAAATAACAAGAAGGCAGAAATACTGTTTTTCATAAACTCCCAGAGGCTTTCACTGACATAGCATAGTACAAGAAGAAAACCAAGGGGTCTCCTTTGCTGTACTACAGCCAGTTCCTCCCATGAATACTGTTCTATCAAAATGGGCCTCTCAGCAAGTTTTGATTTGAGTAAAGAAAAACTTCCAAGTATTGTATTACTACTAGTTCTGTAGCTTTGGGCTTCGGACCAAGATATATTCATTCCCCAGTGAAGATACAGCATCAGTATAAAAAGCTATACTTTCATCAGTGGTCATTGCAGATACAGAAATAAGACAAGGACTACCTTGATGCCCAGCAGATGTTTTGGGGCTGGGGGAACAAATGACCCACATACAGCATTACATCAGCACATCATTAAAGTGAAGTTCTGATCTGAAATTAATCGCATTTTCATAGGGTGGCACATTGACTAATAAGAAAAAGTACTTGCTAGAGGCTGCAATTTTTTCCTGTTAGTAATGCTTCTGCTCATCCCAGTTATTCTCATGAGCACCACAGCACAGGCCTTAATCAAGGGTAGAGAGAGAAAGGGAATAGAAAATGAAGTGGTAAATGTGTGGAATGAGGGGACACCCTTAGCAGAGCTATCTCCCATCTTAAATACTGGATATTTTTCTTCTAAACTGCAGATAACACATTCAATGAATACTAATACATTCCTTCAACTACCTAAAATGCAAGCTGTTTGGTAAATTTATTGCTGCAGGACTTTCATATAATTCTATAAAATAAAGAGAATAACCTATATTAACGTAAATTCTATAAATAAGAGAATAAACAATATTGAGGGTGGTGGGGTGGTGGTGGTGTTTAAAAAAATACTGTGTTCCTTCAAAGATCTGGCCAATGTTCTTTGGGAAGAGAAACAGCACAAATTCTACTTCCGAACACACGGCCAGTTATCACATATTCTCCTTATTTAGAAAACTCTAAAAGCATTTTTTCATACTGTTTCAGATTGTCAGATCTTCAGATTGCCAAAGTCGCTCTACCTAGTTTTTGCTAATGCTGGCTGGCTCAAGGCCCTGGCAGTGGCCAACAAGGTGCACTAAAGGCAGAGGAAGTTCGCAGAATTTGAGATGACTGATCCTGCCAGTACCACCTGAAACATCTGAAGCCTCAAACCAGATAATTTTGCTAGTGGAAAAAGAGAGTGGGATTACATCACTTTGGTGGACAAAACTGGCACTTAGTTTTCCACCAGGCGGCTGGTGTGTTAGCATACTTTGGTATGTGTAACTGAAGGAAGTTCATAAAATGTCACTGTACAGAAGTTTTTAAAAATAAATGGTTGCTAAAGTTAAAAATTTCTCTAATACATTTCTAATGTAGTTTTCCCAAGTGACTCGTTCCCTCTCACTTCCCCCCTCCCTTCAAGAGGGACGTAGAGGTGCTGGAGCATGTCCAGAGAAGCAACAAAGCTGGTGAAGGTCTATAGCACAGGTCTTATGAGGAGCAGCTGAGGGAACTGGGGTTGTTTAGGCTGGAGGAGACTCAGGGGGGACCTTATTGCTCTCTACAACTACCTAAAAGGAGGCTGTAGGCAGGTGGGGACAGGTCTCTTCTCCCAGATAAGTAGTGACAGGAAAAGAGGAAACGGCCTCAAGTTATGCCAGGAGAGGTTCAGATTGGATATTAGGAAAAAAATTTTCATGGAAAGGGCGGTCAAGCACTGGAACAGACTACCCAGGGAGGTGGAGGAATCACCATCCCTGGAGGTGTTAAAAAAATACATAGATACGGAGCTAAGTGACACGGTTTAGTGATGGACTTGGCAGCCCTGGGTTAACAGTTGGGCTTAATAATCTCAAAGGTCTTTTCCAACCTAAATGATTCTATGACTGTGATGCAAAGACATTCACTATGACAGCTGTTATTTCTGGACGTTTGAAATCATGACAAATTCATATAAGCAAATATACATATATGCACACATGAGCTAGTATAAAAGTCTTAACTTCACAGACAAATATGCACTCCAGAATCTCAGACAGAAGATATGGCCTAATGACTTAATAGCAATGACTGCTACTGAATGGGAAAGACATTTAACGGTGATCTAATAGTCCTTTCAATGAGTACTTCAGGTTCTTACTGATTCTCTGGTCTTGGTTCCTCAAATAACAGCTTTTTCTTCCTCCTCCACTCCTCTGACACATGCAGAGGATAAATGAATTGCCTATTGAAAATCCTGCCTGTTTTGACTTTGTGCCTTTTACATACGTCAATCTTACCTGCTGGCAAGTCATGCTGAAGCTTCAAAACTGCCCACAGAGTGCACAGCACATAACTCAGAATCACAGAAAGTTGCAGAAAAACTAAAGCAGGATAAAAGCAGTTACTGACTTAAGACTGCTACCCCAAGGCAGTAAGAAATACATGCATGTAATTTCTATCCACTGCTTATCCAATTTGCTCTTAAAAATTTCCAGCGACGGAGATTCCACAATACTCTTTGTCAAACCACCTCTGTTTTGTTTACCAACCTTACCATCAAAAAGCATTTCTTAATACACATCCTTGTTCCTCCTTAATGCAAATTAAGACAAATACTTCTTGTCCTAACCATTTTGAATACAGAGAATAGATTATTTCCTCCACCCTTCCAGCAGACATTAATGTATTTGAAAGTAATTGTTACTTCCTCCTCAAGCTTCTCTTCTTAAGCTATTTGACCTCAAATCATTCAAATATTCCCCAGAGTTTTGTTTGATCATTCCTATTGCTTCTCCTTCACTCACACTTCACAAATGTTTGAGAGACGGGTGCCTAAACTGAACACGGTACTCTAAGTTGAAAATTGAGTTCATGTTTCTGCATCCCAGAATTAGGGAGTCTCTCTCCCAAATACAGAGTTTTTCAGTAACAGCTATTCAGTTATGCAACTTTCAAGGCCACATTAAAGTACCACTGTACAGTATACTCTAAAAATCAGCATATGGATAGTAGAGATATTAAGTTCTACGCTGAACTGGGGTCATGCAGCACCACAAATGGAAGCATCATTCCCTTAAACTGCTGAGTAAACAGGCAGAGTTTTCAACACAACTTTTATCACCAGTGCTTCCCAATCCCAGTACTATACTGGCTTTAAGAAACTGAAAACTATCTTCACTCGGTGAAAATATCCATGATATCTTTATTCTCTCCATGAGCATACCAACGCATTAGAGTTACTCCTGTGTTCTCAGCAGAAGGGGGGCAGGGGGAGAGAGAGCCACACCCCAAAAAAACCCAGCAAAATCAAGAATATTAAAAGAAAACCCATCAAGAAACAAAGGCACCAACAAGCCGGATGTTCTAGAGTACACATAAGCTATAAAATGGAGGTGTTAAGATATGAGAGATGATAAAGACAAGTTCAAGATACATAAGGGAAAAGCCATGGAAAGTTGGCCAATTATTTGACTTCTGCTGGGTGTTCCTGGGCTGCCACCTATGAATCTGTATCATAACTGTAATACCAGTGACACTTGAAAAAGCCGTATTTTAATTATTTCCATTTTAAACCCTTTTCTCCTGTCACTAATAACTTGCCCATGTCTTTCATAGACAGATAGCTCTTCCTAAGCTCCCCTTCACTTTCGCATAACATTATAACAAACTAATTTTTTGTCAGTTCTGGAAGAATGCTGCTAACTAATGAAAGTAAATGAGTAGCTAAAAATTAAACATACATATTCCAAAACAGAAGCAGACGATAGATGGGGTGTGGAAGGATGTACCAGCAAAGGAGCTTACTTCCAGTGCTCTCTTCCCCTGCTGCAATAAGCACAGGATTGAGCCCAGTTTTTCATATTTAGACAGACTCTTCTCCTGAATATAAGTACAGGACATACAACCTCCAAGGGCTCACACTGCCCACCAGCAATGTGGTTTCTTGTGCTAGATCAAGTTTAATATAACTGAAAAGCATGTTCTAAAAAACACTATCTCATGATTTGTGCCTGAAGCATCAATATTTTTGTAGCACTTTATTTACCTGCAACAGGCTATATGGAGCTCAGCGTCAGTATCTCTTAATCTATAAAAAGTGTGGTTTATTATTATACTGGTGAGTGAAAAACTAGCTACCTCACAGTATAATATACTCAGTACTGCAAATCCAAACTCAGGTTTCTCATCTGCAGTCCTGCAGCCTGTGCTGATCTGTAAGATTAGAGCAGAGCTGAGCCAGTAAAGATTGCTCCCCTGGTGATACAGAGTTTCGTTAACTTGATCAAGGGTTGTATAAAAGCATTAAGTAAAACCTTAAATCGTTGCCTGTTGCAGCTCTTGCACAGACACTCACACCCCTAAAATTTCTTAGTATGGGCAACTGTATTGATAAAAACAACATATGAACACACAACAGCAAGTAAAACAATATAAAATTGCAAGTTATAATGGGTCCTGCACTTCTCAGTGAATACACAGAATTAACAGCTGATTATTCTCCATCCTCCATGGAGAAATTCAATGGGTTGGTTATTTTGGTGGTTTGTGGGTTTTTTTAATATTTTCTTCACTTTCTTTTTATAAATAAATAAATGGCAAGAAAACTAACACCTGCAGATCTATACACTGCAGTGAGAAATTTAAATGCTCCATTCTGCCTATCTGCCCTTTTAGAATGACTTGGATACCATTATTTCATGTCCATAGATAAGATTATCTAAAGACAAAAAAATGAAATACAGTATTGCAAAGGGAAAAAGCAGAACTCACCACATGTACTTGCCACTGAAGTACTGCTTGAAACACTATCACTACTGATCTCAATTCAAGTGGGCAAAAAAGTTTTATCCAGTAATCTGGAGAAAAATCACACTTCCACTTTGAGCATACAGAATCAATTAAGCCTAAACCCAGTGTTTTTCACACAGGCTAAGAAACAGTCCAAAAGTAAGGGTAAGGGGTGGTGTTTGTTTTTTTAGTTATATTAATAAACCCATAGAATTTTGGTCCCTTACCATGCATAGCTGCTCCCCTACTCGTATTTGATATGTAACCAAAATAACATTCCAAGGTTTCCAGGAAAGCAAAACTCATTTTAAAAAAACAAAATTTCTATTCTAATACTTTAACCAACTTCAACTGAATGCTCCCAATGATTCCACCATCACGGTCCTTGATGTCCCAGCAAACTGCACTGTCAAACCACATTCGAAGTACAAAACGCAGTAAGCTTCAGATGCTTCCTACAAATAGTTTCTCTGGAGGCACCACTCAGTCAAGGCCTTGTTTTTCTTACCAAAATAGAATATTCATTCTCATGCTGAAGTTTTTTATATCCAAATTGTTGTATTTTCTAAGGTGACTATCATGTGCTTCAATGTAACACCTGCAGGAATAATGGTAAATTTTAACACTATACTTAAGCAGAGAACAAGAAATGCAAAACCTAATAGCAGACAACTAAATAACAAAAAAAAATGGTGCACTTACAAACTGTACCCCTGACACTAGCGTGTATGCCTCTAATTGTCAAAGAAATAGATAATTTGTTAATCTTGCTGGTACTTTGCTAAATTTCTCTTACAGGTCTGCTTTACCAAGTTTATTCTGCATACATGTAATTTTCTGCTCCAGATAAATAGCTTAGGTTCATTGTAACAGTTCAGCCATGCCTGCAGGCTAACTGGAGTCGGAGTTTTCATTTTCAACCTAAGATTGGATGCACTTGGCCAGTCAATGCACCACAAACCTCATTTTTTTTCCCTCTAGTAATATAAACGCAATAAAGCCAGTCAAGTTAATGGAGGTTTGTGCTATGGTAAAAGCTAGAACAGGGTTGGCTGGGTAGATAGGTGGCTGGTTTTTTAAGTGCAACAGGAAGGACATACAATGACATTTTTCTCCCCAGATTAAGGAAATTAAGATTTTCCTTAAACAAATCACATAAGTATCTCCTTCACCCATGAGAATATTAATACTTGAAATAAATGTTTTACTGAAATAAAAAGCGGATTTCTGTTTATTGCTTGTAAGGCTAATAGGAAAAAAATTACTTTCTTCTTCACAAATGCCACTGGCTTGAAATGTCAATACATTGTCAATACAAATGTCAAAACAGCCTCATAAAACAAATTGATACCTATAAACGAGCTATGACATTTTTAATGAATGGAAAATTAATTCTGAACAATGTAATAATAACTTTACTTATTGAATCAATGTTTTGAAGTATATCTCCAGTCTCAAAACCACCAGAAATATGTAGAACTGTATTGATAATAAACTAAAGAATGTAACATGAAGTAGCTACCTCAATTACAAGCATAAATCTTTATCTTTCCTTTGTCATGCATGTATACAGAGCTGCTGCTGATTCTACTCATTACAGCAAAACCCAGAACTCGTACAGGTCTTCAGCTCTCGCATACATTCAGATACTAAACTGAAAAGGACAGATTAAGATATAGCAAAAACCTCCACTAGAATATCTTTTATCACCTCATGCTTCTAGGGAGATAATCCCTCATTACATCAGCATTTTCACAGCCAGCCAGATGACTGTATTTTTTTTTTTTTTCAGATAGCGAAAAAAAGAAGGCATTTAAGTAACTTAGCTCAAACTATGCAGCAAAGCCATGAGAGAGGCTAGGGGACAGCCTCACAGTTAACAGCTCCTCATCTTTACATAAAGTTCAAGGCATAGCAAACGAAAGTCCTTCTCCAAGAAACATGAACTCAAAAAATCTGTGCAGGTTTTATTACTATCTCTTCACTGTGGATTCTCAGAAAACAAAAAAGACATTCATGTTATATTATACCATACGTACATACAGCATAACTAACACTATTATGAATTACTTTCCATTATAATAAAAAAAAACTGTACTACTCACTGATCTAGATGAAAATATCACAAATGTTTTAAAATCTGTACATCATTTCAAGCCTGTCACAAAGTTTGTATGGATACAAAGGCAATGCTGTGACTATAAAGAGTCTGCAATTAAAAAAGATGAGATAAACAGGGCTCTTATCAGTCCTGGACACAGAAAACAGAAACGGAAAATAAACATCAGCATGACTGAAAACATTCTACTAATGCAATGGAGACTACCAAGTGAGAAAACTGTGCATAAGGAGAATTTCAGGGCACAGTGATTACAGGCTTTTCCAAAAAGGAACAGCATAATTTAATAACCAGGCTATAACTTTCTTTTTATAACATTGAGCTTCCTATTTATAACGTATGTATTTGTGTTAAGGAGCCAAACATCTGCATTATTTTCTGAGTGAACTGTAACTGTATCTAATGCTATGAGTATTACTGGAGTAGCCAACTATGCAGAACAACCATCAATATACTTTTTTTTTTTTTTGTTAAACACCTTTATTTGTAATTTCAATGCACTGCTCATCCTTCTTCCATTCTTCTCACTGTCCTGGTTTCAGCTGGGATGGAGTTAACTTTCTTCTTAGTAGCTGGTGCAGTCCTGTGTTTTGGCTCTGATGTGAGAACACTGTTGATAGCACACTGATGTTTTTAGTTTTTGCTGGGTAATGTTTATACTGAGCCAAGGACTTTTTGGTTTCTTGGGCCCTGCCATTGAGAGGGCTGGAAGGGCACGGGAAACTGGGAGGGGACACAGCCAGGACAGCTGACCTGAACCAGCCAAAGGGATATTCCATACCATGGAACGTCATGCTTGATATATAAACTTGGAGGGTTAGCTGCAGCAGGGATTGTTGCTCGGGGACTGGCTGGGCATCGGTGAGCAGGTGGTGAGCAGTTGTACTGTGCATCACTTGTTTTCCTTTCTCCCTTTCCATTTGGATTTTATCCTTTTCCCCACCTTTTCATTATAATTGTTATTATTGTTGTTCTTACCTTTTTAATTGTTTAAATTATTAAATTGTTCTTGTCTCAACCCTCGAGTTTTACATTCCTTTCCAACTCTCCTCCCCACCCCTCCAGGTCGGGGGGAGTGAGCAAGCGGCTGAGTGGTGCTTGGCTACCAGCCGGGGTTAAACCATGACACTCACACACTGCTTATGCTGTTGCAAGGAAGAATAGAAGGAGCCTCTAATTCCTAAAGATCCTATTTATAAGTTCTTGACTTGCAAAGACCTATAATCATTTGCCTTTCTTGAGAATGTAATGGGTGAAATTTAGTGTATCAGGCCTAAAACAGATTTCACCTTGGCATCACTAAGCAGGAACACTGAAGTACGTGATATAGTACTATATAATATGCATGTCTTTAGAAATAAATCCCAAAGGCAGCAGCAAACCAAATTACCCTAGTACATCAATCAACAGAGGGAAGCAGGTAATGAAAGAATATCATCTGCTCTCTAAGTATTAAGCTGTTATCTCTTAATCTGTTATTTCCATATTCTTTTTACCTCCACCTGTATTTTCAGCTTATTGGCTAAATTGAGATAAAATTCCTTTTGCCTTAAAAAGATACTTTAATACCTGCTTGCATTCCCAGTAATCTCCTTCCTATTTCTGTTGTATCCTTTTTCAACCCTCTGTGAGGGGCCAATGACACAGCAAGCATTTTTCACATCAGATTCTTTTCCCAGCAGTAGGAGCATTTACCGTAACAAGTTCTTGTCAGTCTTTTTGCAAAAATGAGAAAAGAAAACTCTTGTACTACCACAGGCATTTTTGACAGCAATGCTACTTTTTGCTTCTCCTGACCCTTTTTTCCTAGAGAGTATGTTAAGGAAAAAGGGGCTTGAAGTACTACAGTTTTGAACGCATTTTTTTACTTACTTAGGCAAAAAGTAGTCTACTTGCTTAGTGACTGACATTAAAGGTTTATTTACACACCACAAAAATCTAGTGTGTTTTTTCACCCATTTTTCAGGTCTTTAATTCCAGGATTGTACAGTAAGAGGGTACACTATCGCTTCAATGCATGTAAGAACTGGGGGAAATATAACCTCATTAAAAAGCAGCTTTTGACTAAAGTTATACCATTTCTTTTCTGGACTTGAAATAAAAAAAGTCATACTGAGAGAGAGGATTAAATGGAGCATAAAGTAAGCAATCAAAACTGCAGGTGTTCTCCAGTATTTGACAAGGCAGCTTATATTTGAATGTCATGAAGAATAATGGTATGATCCTTGGCTATATCCAACCTTTTACACCCTGTCTTTCCTCACGTAAAATTTCAATTGATTTTATTAGAAGTTCCCCAATACATCATTTCTGTTCTAATAAAAAATACAATCCTAAGACAAAATATCACATGCTCTGTATACTATGATGCTCTATGAAATGAAAAGGGAGGGTCTATTTTTCCCAAGGTTACAGAACCTTATTTCAGATAACATCAACAACTAAACCTCCTTGACATGCAGTCTGAAGTATTATTAAAAAATGCTAATCAGTCTATGAATTTCAGTGCAACAGTTGTAGAAGTCAGTCCTACTTTCTTCCTGCAAGTCTGCAATGAAATATTTATGTGTCTGATAGATAACAGACTTCAGCTGCTTGAGATCAACTGAGATGGGTGAGGCCAGGATGAACAGTATGTAAGCACACAGTAACTGTACACTTTTTAGACTGCTAAATTCAAATGTGTTTTCAAGTATGAGTATGGCCTCCTGGCTTCAAGGATCACAGACTAAATGGAGAAAACTGTCCGAAGAAAACTGCTGTTATTTGGTGGTTTCTTTCACAGTTTATTGTATTTGTGCTAGTAGTTAACCAATGTACTGTTTCTACCTTGTCTACTAATGATGAATAACACCCTAGTGCTGGGCACTTGCATTTCTGGTTAACATCTGCTCTTTAATAAAGTTGTCTTCCATCTCCCCTCCCTGAGTCCATCCCTTCACCAAAAGGCCTCTAAGGAGACAAAATTAAATGAAAACCTGAAACAAATTATTGTCACTGGCTTGCTGCAACTGTCTGTGATGCCCTCCGATACCCTTCTAGCCCAGATTTTCCAATAATTTTTTTGAACACATTTAGCAACAAAACTAAGAAGACTGTAGGATGCAAAACAGCCTCGCAAATAAAAAAAACAATAAAATTTTCCAGAGAAAACACAGATCCAAAGCAGGGCAGCAGAAAAACAAAAAATAAATGCTGCCTCACATTAATTATAGATGGCAGCACCAGTCAGTATGTATCAGCAAAAGACCTCTGTAAAATGTGACAGAATATTTATTTAGCTATATTAAACCAACTCCCATTTAATAAAATTGGAACTATTGTGCACAGAATTTCAAGTGGATCTCAAAGAGTATCAAATTGCTCAGATCAGATTAAGTTAAAAATCTGTCTCATTTACATAACGAGTATCAAAACACCCCACAGATACTGAAAAATCCAGCTAACCCAACAGTACAGAGAGGCAAGGGGACAAATGCTACTCAGTTGAAACTGGTAACCATGAGGTACACTCAAAAGCTGGGCTGGATCCACACAGCACATGATTTGCCATCACAGAGAACAAGTAAGAAAACTGGGTCAAATGCTTTAATAACAAGCCAGATTCTCAGAAACGAACCAGCCTAATGAGGCTAATCTGTTGAGGTCCTCTCAACAGTCAGCAAGGGAGAACACTGAGAAAACTTACACATGGTTCTGAAGGGAGGCTGAAATTAGCCACTGTTAGTCATCTCCTGAAGGAGCAGCCTTCTCCACTGACTACAGAATACATCAGGGAAATTAACAGTAAGTCAAGTTTTACAAATAGGTCCTGCCAGGTACATGCTATACAAGATCAGAGGACAAATGTCCAGTGTTAGGAAATGAGAAAACTTGAATCTATATGCTGTAGAAACAAGACAGTAATTAATTTATTTATTACACTTGAATTAATACAAAACATTCTTAAGAGTTAGCTAAAGGTTCTCTTCCTTCAGCTCTAGGCTCAAAGATTTGCTCAGTAAAAAAAATCAGAGATGTAATCTTCCATATATAAATGAGAAATATGGGAAGCTATGTAAAATATAATCAGCTCTGCTTGCTAGTTCTAAGACAGCCCTGAAGGAATGAAGCTGTTCATGCCATTCCCTTGAAACAGTTGGTTAAAGCCAGATTCACCGAGCCTTTAGAAAAGGCAACAAAGGAGCCAGGGAAAAACTTCAGTGTCTGAAGCCCTACAAGAATTGAAAGCATGAGCAGTCCTTCAGCATGGAAGAACCATCAGGGTTGGTGATTTTACATGTCAGAGAAGCAAAATATGTGGGGCTGACACAGACCTTGAAGAGACAGCAAACAAGCTCTCTCTTAAATGGCTTGTGCGTTCACACAGGCTTTTGTTATCTTAGAAGGGGGAACTTCGTGAGAACTAAGCCAGTTTCCACCAGGGCGAACCAAAGCAAGTACAGATTTCCACAGCCACCAAACAGCAACAGCCCCCTACTCATCCTCTTCACAAACCTTTTTTTAAAGGAAGGCAAGGAATGGCAGCCAAGCACAATAAGAAATTCAGTAGATAATGTCTTTGCTCTCTAAAGAAGTAATCAGAAACAGCACAATAAAACCAAACAGCCCACAGGTTCTCAACATCTGGTGCAGAAAGCTTCATCTCCAGCAGCCATAAAAGGTTTATCTTGCCATGCTTTCATACAGCAATATTAGATAAGCTTTCTGTCTTTGTGGTCTTTTTAGCATTTTTTCCTGTGAATAATGCCTCATTTTTGCCACAATTATCTGCCTCATTTTTATACTGTTGCTAAATAAAAGGAACGCTTTTGAAACACAGTCCCAAAGTCATCACATCCACAACCAGGATATAAGGCTGAAGACTGAGTTTCAATTCTTAATCATGAATGACATGCCTGTGATTAGTAGAGAAACTTGCAATCAGCCCAGCCAGATCGCGTACCTGCTCCATTGTTCTCTGCTGTCCACATCTCTTAGGAGAAAGGACCCCATCAGACAGGACCTGTGAGACAGCAGCACTGTCTGCAGCTATCACACTAAGATACACAAAGCATCGTTAATTATAACGCAATCAAAGCGCAAGTCCCTGAGCTCATCACTTTCACTACGTACAAATGAGATTTTCTGTTACCGTGAACACTTTCTATTAGCTTATGTCACCTCCTGCAGCACCTCATACGCAAATGTTATAAGAGCACTTTATAAGTTGACAGTTTGAGTTAACAAGTGTGGAGAAAATAACATGACAAGCATGTGGAAATGACACAAGTATCCCCCTTGTGAGCTTAGCCCCCTAATAAAGCTTGGCAGCTTTCACCTAAAAACGTAAATGATAGTAACTGCCAAATTAAGAAAGGCACCACTTTTTTTTTTTATTAATCAAAATAATAAATATGAAGACATAGGAGTTTGCAGTAAATAGCTGCAGTTGGAGATGAGCCATAGGATTGCCTTTGTAAAAAGCAGCTGTATAAAAGTTGATTAAACAGGTATATTTTTAATTCTTTGATGTACTACTGCTTTTTGAGACTTTGACATCTGTGAAAAGTAGATAGCTTACATTGTGCTTGTGTTGGCTGAAGGCACATCAAAGCAGGGAGATGAAAAACCACAAGCTGCTGAAAAACTACATTAACAGAATTGTTGTAACCATGATTGACTAAAGATCTAGGAGAGGCAAGGTTTATTAGAAGAAAAAATACCTTTCAGTGGATCAATTTTATAGCTCGAAAAAAAAGACGTGTTCCCTGAACACAAACACTTCTTCCAGGATGACGACTTATTTTGTAAGGAACAGGCCCTTGAAAGGATTTATGTACCAAAAGCTTGTTCATTTTCTCCTCTATTTCAATTAGAATAATAAAATACATTAAGTGTACCACTTGCATCTTTCTACACCGTGGTGCAGCACATCTTTTGACAAGAACAAATATGTCTTCACAGTATCTGTAGAATTCAATGCAAGTGGACGACAGATGAATTAATGGATAAAGAATATTCACTTAAAGGCTGACAGACAAGTGGTTATGATCAGCAGCCCTTCCAGAAAATAACACATGTAGCCCTCAGACAAATAAAAACCATTAAGAACAGCTGCAACAAAGAAAATCCAAAGTAAATTATTTCCCATAACGCACTGGAATAATTTCATATGTCATCCCACTGAGCTACAACAGGCCTTCTACTTCAGTGAATACAACTGATAACACGAAATGCGTGTTGCTGCCTGCACTTTATTTTCTTTAATGCATAAATAGCTGCATCGGCTTTACAGGAAACAGCACAGTGGAAAACTGCCAACTATGCACAAATTTAGAGAAAGCTATTCTCTTCACCGAGCAAAATGCTTTATAAGGGACTAGATATTCATATCATTTGCATGAGTAACGTCTAGGGGATGTCAATATACTTTGTAGCAAAGAATTAATCTTCTTGGGAGGTGCAGTGTATTTTACCCTGCAGAATTAAGGTATTCACTGCTCTTGTAGAGATCAACTATACATACAACAACAAGACAGGAATGAGGTGGTGATTTTTGTCTTTCTGCACCAGTTATTTTCACAAATGCTTGACAGGATATTATTTATTATTATGTTGTTAGAATCAGATTCTTCTTTTTTCACCTCTACTTAACCCACCCGCCCCCAAAAAATTTCAAGTAGCCAAGTAAAAAAACATAAAACCAATAAAAAAAACCCTCAAAATATTCTGCAAAGTAACATATGTGAAGACCTCAATCTGTTCAACTGAAAGAAGAAAAGACCGACAAGTCAGCTTTGTTTATAATTTACAAGCAGCTTTAATAGACACAAAAATGCCAGGTACTAAAAGATGCTCTTAATTCTAGGTACAGAAGACAAACTGAAGCCTAATGGCTGGAAGTAAGAACAGTTACCATTAATATAGGAATTAGGCATGGTTTCTTTCAAATAGTCTTTGGGTTTGGTTTGTTGGTTGGTTGGGTGTTTTAGTTTTTAAAAACCAACAACCCTCACACATTTGGAATAACCTAGCAGGTGAAAGCACAGCTGTTCCATCTCTGCGTATTTTTTATATCCTTACTCCAACAGAACTCATTGTGTCCTTGATCCAGAAGTAACTGATAAGAGTTTTATGATGTCCTGTACAAAATGTCTAGCCAGAGGATTCAATGGTCCTTTCCAGCTCTAGAAATCTATTAATCTTTCTTTTCTGTTGAAACCTGTCACTACATACGTACCAGGAAGTTGTTTGATATCACCTCTTGTACACAAATGAGCAAATACTCTGTTCTCCTCTACTCTCTGAATCCACCATCTCTGAAATTCTGTCATATCACACACGTTGATACTTGCTTTCTGCTTGGAAACAGCACCACCTCTTACCTTAGTAAACACAAATGCAGGAAAAAACAAAATGGTCTGGTTTCGTTCTAGAAATACTGTTAGTAAAAACAATTTCCAACAGTTTGTCTAAGAAAATAAACACTACAATAGAAGAGATCTCAAGCAATAACCCAAATAATGTTTTTCTTCTACTCATAGATGTATAATCTTTTAATTCATACTCAGGAATGTCATTGCATATTTAGTCCTATTCAAGTTCATCTTTATTGTGAAGCCACCCATAAGAGTCCAAACTTTTACTTCAATCTCCCCTACATTATATACTGTTTGAACTTTGAAGTATGACCTCAAAATACCTATTAGCATGTGGCTGTTGTACTGCTAGTGTGCCAACCCTGTATGTAGCAACAGCACATCAAAATGGAACTCAGGTCTGAAATGAAATCCTAATTCATATTGGGATCTGCTAATCCTTTCTGCTCATCCTGAATACAAAAATAACCTGCAGTCCATCTATACAAAAATGTTGCCTGAAGCTGCACCTTTCTACCTTTCTACGTTTGAAATATACAGAATGGATAAAAAAATAAATTTGCTTTGCTATTTGCCAAACAATTCTAAGCTTGAACAAAGCTCTCAAAAAAATCTGCAGTGTTTGTTCTATTTTTGGTAAACAAATACTGTTTACCACCACAATACAGAGACAGAGTAACAAGTGATGAATTTGCTCACCCACTATAAAAACATGCAATAACGATTAAAGCATCGATCATGAAAAAGTTCTTACTCGCTCATAAGAAGATTGGGTTTTCTTTCCTCACAACAACAACCAGTCTCATGAACAATTCAGTTTTGGCAGCTCCATGTGTTAGCTCCAAAAAGAAGAGCTCCATTAAACAAACTGAAATGTGCATTACAGGGACAACAGAGGATCCTAAAACCTTTTATCAGACACCCTGCTGCATGGAATTTTTTAAAAATAAATATTGAACAACAACAGCTATCTTTGAACTTCTCTAGTTAATAGACCTTACAGACCTCCTACTGTGCAGCAATAAATATGCCTGAAGAAATCAGTGTATCACTTCATACCATTTAATAATGCCACAATTGCCTTTGTTATGCAGACTGTATAGAAGGGTGAATGCTATCCCAGAGCAAAACCATGCATTAATAGCGCTTTTCTTTCTTGTGTTAGTAAGCATAGCATCCCTGCTTCAGTTCTATTCTCTTCCACCTGTAGGTCCTTCCAGTATACAGCTGAGTCCACTTAAAGCATCGAGTTCAGAACGGTTTGGCATCCAGTTTCCCAACTCAAGTTATTAACACAAGAACTGCTGTGATTCATGAACCATGGCTGAATGGCTGACTATTCCTTTCACTTACGTTCAAGATTTTTATTCATGTATCTGTATCTCTTTGAAATAAAAACCTCACAAAGACACCAACACGCTGAGATGCAATGTCTCATCAGCGCCTAATACAGGCGATGAAGAATGTGACATTCACGAACCCCCATCCCAAATCTGTCTCTTCTGAAGAGTTCATTTGCACAAATAAGCTTTGTAGGTCACTACTCACTTCTGAATGGGTCATTTTACTCCTGATTTTGCATCTGGGCACAGAAAAGTAAGAAGGACATTTTACTTCTCCATTGTTTTCTTACTCTAGAAATACCAAGATAAATACACATTTATGAATACACACATTCACAAGAACTCAGGAACACTCTATTTCATGTAAATCTACCAGTTCTGATCATAACTTGTTACTAAACTGAACTGCTTTGAGGAATTAACTTTACTTCTGCTTCCCTTCTGCTCTTAGAAACCTGAAAAGTGGTATGAATAGCTTGACAGCTAGTTTCGGAAACAGAGGTAGTTCTCAGTCATTGATGATGATTCTTACTTGTTTAAAAGACATACAAATTTTCCCACCATGATCAAATCATAGGAAATAATTGGGGGTTTTAACCTGTTCTTCCAATAGGAAACTTTAGAAGCGATTCAGTATAAAACCAGGTTAACCTATGCATTACTTTGTAGTTGACAGAGAACTGATTTACATTAAGTAGACATTGTGTTACATAAAACACACATCCTTAACATATGCCTGGGAGCAAGCAGCATCAGAAGCCCAATCATTTTTCTTTCCACATAATCTTTAATGGTTGAGTGCACACTTCCTCTAGGCATAGGAATGGGGAATAAAGAACAAGATCCAAAGCTATGAAGAAAGCAAAAGTTTCCCAAAAGTTACCTTCTGTCTGACACTGGGGAAAAAAAATTTGTCCTGACTCCATATCTCTGGTGATCAGTTTAATAGTGGAGGTGTGAACAGAGCATATTAATTCAGCATCTCAGAAAATCTTTGCATCACTATGAGACCCACCTAACACAGCAGCAGCAGCCAGTCTCTAAACTCCAGCACAAGGCTGTAGTTTGACATGCACTTTAACAGCCACACCAAAAAAGATGTTTCCTGTGCTTGCCACCCTCAACTAGCAATTCCCCTATGCCCACATCCCTCACTAAAGCATGGTGCCATGACTACCGCGAACCAAACCAGGGTCAATGGATCCAGCTGTTGGTTGGCCATTTTTGACCACAGCATTTTCTGAGCAGCAGAAGCCCTGAAAGCATAGGGTTAAAACAGTAAAGGCACAGTAGAAATAAACTGGTGACACCACATCTTTTCATAATTCCCTTTGAAATATCAACACATTAGACACACAAAATTCATTTCAGAAGCTTACTTTTCTATCTGCAGCTATACACTCTCCTGGGTACAATTCTGTCCATAAAACAGTTTGTGGTCCCTACTGACTGGAGTTTTTTTCCCCTCTTCATCTAATCCACTTAATGAAGTCTCAGTCTTGTTCTGAAACTGTTCATTAATTCATTTCAATGTGTTACATTTATATTTTTACATATTGCCATGAAGAATGACAAATCATTTAAGGAAACAATTCATCACATTAAGGCTTAATCATACAGAAAAGAAAAGGAAAGAAATATTTCCCATGTTATATGCCTGCAAAATAAGGAACACAACTGTGACGTGTAAACAGCTGTGAAAACAGTTGTACCTGGTGAATACCAGGTGAAAGGACAAAAAGATACAGGAAAAAAAATAATTGTGGTCCATTGCAAAAGGAGCACACAACTGCCACATCAGAAAGGAGAAAATGTATATTATAATAAGACTTGAATTAACAAATTAGGGAAGATGTCAGTGCTGGGGATACTTTGTGATATAACTTCTATCAGAGCTAACACGAATGGAAGTTACAGGCATAAATCTCTATGAATCAAGATGCAAAAATGTTCCTTTTCCTTTTTTTCTTTCCCCTTTAACAGGCTCAGAGAGGATAAAGTGTTTCAAAAGAAAAGGTACAGCTTTGATAACAAGATCAAATTGGTTTCCATGTCACATCTGGCCTTAAAGAGTAAAGACAAAAATGACAACTTCTTATTCTCATTTGGATGAAAAACTCTCTTAAAATGCAACTAATGAAAATATGAAAAGACTTACACTGCCATGCACATAGCCATACTTACTGCAGGAAAATTGCATTACTTCCCTCTTTCAGCTGAAAGCCTGATAGGCTGCTGCCAACATTGCGTATTTTACAGGCTGCCTTATTCTCCTCTGAACAATGTCCCCCCTGGATTTCAGTATTTCAGGTAAGAGAAATGTTACAAAGTTTTCTTAGCAACCAGTTCTGCAAGCTCTTGACCTGTTTAGTTCCCAGCTTCTCCCTCTATTCCTGCCTGATTTACATAAATATAGAAAACCTCTCCCCTCTATCCAGCTCCTTCCACTGACCTGCTTCCCATCCTCTTAATTTTCAGAGCTCCACTAGCCCCAAATTTCCTCTAAACTTCTGTCCTTCCCAATGACTCATTGCTTCCTTTTCCACATTACCTACAGTGAACTCCACCCCATACTTTATCCCAGTTTTCTTACCTTCAGCCCTTCCTCTCTTATCGTCAGCACTTCATAATCCTTCCCATTTTCTAATGGGAACATAGCCCATCCTCTAGTAAGTCCTGCCCTTTCTTTATCCTACTCGCTTCTCTCTGGATCAGGTCCTCACTTCCCCCACTCCAACAAGGAGCCAGATTCCAAAAGCTGGCAAATTTATAAAGACAAAAGTCTGCCAGGGTAACAGTCTGCCAAGATGTCAGAATTATAAAGACAATTTCATTTAACTAAGTGTTCCCTCCCAATATTTACTTATTTTACTTTGCAAAACACAAGTTTCACAATGCTTATTTCAGGATAATTTCTTCAAAATATATTCCAAACACTTAAAATCTGATCATCTCAGGTTAAAGTACATGAAAACTGGTGGGCTTCACTTTTATCAACGACAATATGCCAAAAAAAGATGACAGGAGACTTCTCATGCAAATACAAACTTCTGATTTTTGGAGCAGTCAAAACTAACCTCATTTCCTTTGATACACTCCAAAACATTATCTAGTGAAGAATCTTGTAGGAGTAATTTTTAGGAGACAATGTGAGTTCTGCTACAGGGCTGCCTGTTTTACAGGATCAGACATAACAGGGTGGGTATGGTGGGAGTAATTTAAAACATGCATATGAATAAAAACCAATTAATTAAGAAAAATTGAAGCCTGCCTTTTTGTCCAAGCTATCTGTCCCAGCAACAGAAATATACTTTGGTGAACAATCTTCCATTCGCCCTGGATTGCTTAAAACTCCCCATCCCATTGCAGATGTTCAAGATTCTGAAGCAGGCTATTACTAAACATTTTAACTCCCCTCCCCAGGTTTTCTTTAGTATCAAACAATGCATTTTGTAAATGTCACACAATGAATGGCTCTAGCTATTACTAACTACTACCTTCTTGTACAATGAATTGCTCCAGCTATTACTAACCACCACTTCTCAAGTACCTCTGCCAATCACCTCCTAGTTGTAACAGCTACCCAGACCGTTTATGTAATTATAAATCCTAGACAATTACCTGACACTAATATTCTTCAAAATCAAGAAAGCTTCTCAAAGCATAAAAACACAAGATGTTTATTTCTTTATCAAGAATTCAAATACAAAAATACACATTCCTGTCCTGAAGTGTATTAATTTCAGAAAGGTTTGTGTTATGTGGGGGGTCGTGTGTGAGTTTTTTTAATGAAGACATCTATTCAGTGAGTTATAAAGAATTAAATAGAAAGATATTAAGCTATTCACCAGGCCTATGTTGTTCCAATGAATTTTATTAGTGTTACTGAACGAATGCTGTGAATACAGAAAATGATCTCTGAGGTAGCAAAATGTGTTTTAACATCTCATTCCTTTCCTGAATGATATATTTTTGCCTATTCCTCCATTAAAAGGTGAATTAACCTAGATAAGCATTCCCAAACCTAATTTCCATATATCAATCAGTAATGTAGCACACAAAATGTGATCCTGAGTCTTTAATGAGCTAGCATGCACTTGACTAAGCCAGAAAACACTCTTGTTCTAAATGGCACGCTTTTGGGCTCTGCACCTAGTTTTCCAGCCACTGCCACATCCTTAATCCAGGGTTCACCCGGCATTGCCTCCAGCAACACACTGGCAAGACAAATACTGCAAATATAATGACTGAACAAGTGGTCCAACAGTGTTTCCATTTCTCACGCCATTAACTTCTTTTTATCAATTAAAGGGATCAAAGGTCTGGAAGAACCCTGCCCTGAATTACTAGAGCCTAAAGGAAAAAATACTGTATTTATTCTGAGTTTATTCTCACATAAGCAAAAGAATACAAATAGGCAGCTTATGGGAAAGCATTGCAGAACTCTCACTATAAGACTGGTTTTGGTCACATTGTTTGAGGGACCTACACAGCAGGAAATGATGTGCACAAGAAAGGACAGGAGCTAAATTAGTCACTCTATGAACAAGACCAGGACAATTTTCAGTTTGGATTTTCATAAAAACTAAGTGAGTGCAAACTACCTGTGAATCATCTGACCCATATGATGAAAAACCCAAGACACTGTTTAATTTGTATTCACTAGTCATAAATTTCAACTTCAGTGAATCAGATCTCCCTTAACTGCCTCCCTTAGAGAAGTTACCTAGTGATTTCTGTTTTCCTACTGAATGTATTATTTTCCTATGCTAACCTGAGAAGGTACACTACAGCTGCAAAAATACTGCCAGTGCTAAGGTAATCTTCCAGTGTATAGAAAGAATTGTTAAAATCATTTACCTTTTCTTAATAAGTACTTTCTATTACCAATACTGGACAGAAATATTTTTCCACTTAAGTACACTGCTCATTGCATAAAGACTCCTATTTTATTTAAAATGCAAGTATAGTAATTGAAATTTGGACATTAGATCAGCCACACTAGGTCATATAACCCTATAACCTGTCTCCACCAATGATTACTCCCAGGTTCCCCTGACCTGTGTCCCTCCTACAAGGCGAAAGAGATCCCAGTATGCAAGCACACTGAGTACATCATGTTGTACTACCTCTTCCAATCTCTTTGGAAACACTTGTTCGGGTGCTGGTTGCCTCCCCCACTCCCTACACTTCTACTTTCCCATCCACCATCATATCACGTCACAGGAACTCCCTGTCAACAACCTCCTTTCTCTGGCACAACTGGTCCGTACTGTATGATATGGAAATATAAAAGGGTGTGTGTACACATGGGGATGATCCCAGTTCCTGTGAGTTTACAGTTTCTTCCCACTCCAGCATGTCTGCAGGCACAGCATGACTGGGCAGAGCCCACTGGCACAACAAATGATTTGGAAGCTCAATGGGAGGTGTCAAAGGAGCTCTGTTCAGTATTCCCTGCAGCTCCTGTCTTGCATTTCAACCTTGGACTCTCATCTCTTCCCAGTATCAAAGGGCTTTGAGCATCTGACAAACGAAGGTGGTCATGGAGAGTAATGCAGACAGAGCCAAACTCCTCTTGGTGGCACTCAGTGAATAGACAAGAAGGTGCAAACAAAATACAAGAAACCCAAGAAAACGCTTTTGTTTTTTTTTAAACCAGAAGGCTAGACAAACACCTGGACAGGTTGCCAACAGAGGTTCTGCAGTCTCCACCCTCAGAGATACTCAAAACACAACTATACCTGTCCCTGAGTAAATCCTAGCTGACCCTGTTTTGAGCAGAGGTGATGGACCAGACAATCTCCAAAGCTGCCTTCCAATCTCAGTGATTCTGTTCCTCTCCTACTACTAATTAATGTATTGTGAGAGTTGGTAGGGACTATTGATTAGATTTGTCATAGGATTTTGGTAAATCCCTGACTTCTCTCACATCTCCACAGCATGACAGGTACTGAGCAGGAGGTAAAGGTCTTCACCACAAATGAGTTGTTTCTTTGGAGACAGCATGTAAGTGGTAACATGCAGATTTTAGTAGCCTGCATGCACAGACTGAAGACCATAGAATTGTTTTTCAACAGCATAACAATTTTGCTACAGCACTCACCTGTACTTAGAACATGTTGTGCTTGTGGAAAACATGATCATGAATAGGAAAGTAAAATGCAAAAGTCAAAACAAACAGAAAAAGAACAAAGCTGCTTTTGCTTGACAAATATAGTTATCCTTTAAACAATATTGATCATTATTGCGTATTTTTACACATTACCAGATATTTCAGTGCAGAAAGAAATCCTTCCCTTCATGTGGGAAAATAAATCCTTAAAAATAATATCAACTCAAAAAGATGAGCAGCTTTGGAACAAGCTTTCTCTTAACATTCACTGACAAAATGGTTTGGGGAATGTAGTGAGACTAGCACGTAAGTGTGATTTGTTAGAAAAAAACATCAATTCAGTGTGTTTTACACTTCGATTTTCGAGTCTCAATAAACAGCTAATAATAATAAAAATATGCAAACAGAAAAATAAACATAACGCATTACAGAGGACACCTAACTGCCCTAGTCCAGTCCTCTGTAAATTAGTTCAAGCAATATTTACAGCAAGTACTCCTATATTAGGCCTTCAGAAGAAAATACCAGATATCCAACTTGCACTGGTTTTGGCTGCCAAAGTGTTAAGTTTCTTCACAGTAGCTTGTATGTTGCTATGTTTTGGATTTGTGACCAAAGCAGTGTTGATAATACAGAGATGTTTTTGTTATTGCCAAGCAGTGCTTGCACAGTGTCAAGGTGTTTTATCCTACTCACCCCAACCCACCAGCAAGCAGGCTGGGGGTGCACAAGAAGTTGGGAGGGGACACAGTTGGGACAGCTGACCCCAACTGACCAAAGGGATATCCCTGACCATATGACATTGCACTCAGCAACAAAAGCTGTGGGGAAGAAGGGGGAAGGGAGGAAGGACATTTGCAGTTATCTGTCCTTCCAAGTACCCATTACACGTGATGGAGCCCTGCTTTCCTACAGATGGCTGAACACCTGCCTGCCCATGGGAACTAGTGAACAAATTCCTTATTGTGCTTTGCTTGCATGTGCAGCTTTTGCTTTACGTATTAAACTGCCTTTATCTCAACCTGCAAGTTTTTGCACTTTTACCCTTCTGATTCTCCTCCCCATCCCACTGAAGGGAGCAAGCAAGCAGCTGTGTGGCAATGAGCTGTCCACTGGGGTTAACCCACGACAGAACTAAAAGAACTAATTTTGTCCTATTTTCACTATGTAACACCACATCCATCCACTAACAATATTACTCTGGAATTTAAAATTGCTAATAACTCACTCTTCCTACTTGTACTGACAGAACTATTCAGTTGGAATAATTACACCAATGTTAGAATAACAGTTTACCCTTTTGGGGGCTATAATGATTATCTCCTTAAAGAAGTGCATAGAACATTATAACGTAAGTATTAAGTCACATTTAAATTAACTTCTGTTAGTTACTCGATCTCAGGAATTAATTCAAAGTGTCTAACAACTGCAATCTGATTTTCACAAGCTCTTAACGTGTTAAGAAATGTATATTACACTACAGACATTAATTTCCCAGAGGGCATTTAGCTGAAAAGCTTCTAGTTGACTCGACCTAAAAATCACAGACAAAATGCTTAAATCCCAATTTGCCATTTCCATTTTTTTTGCGCTAATAGTATGTGAAAGTTATTTTCTCCATGCTAAATTAAGAATGTAAGGCCCAAATTACTACTTACCTATAATCAGCAGTTTACTCCTATTTAGATAGCAGTGTTCAGCCTTATACTATAAAAGTAGCCCTGACAGTTCTTGCTTTAAGTGGCTTCCACAGTTCCTTTCCACAGAGGAGCAAAACACCAAATTCATTGCAAAAGGGGCAACTTTGTTACGTTAGTACAAAGCTAGTTATAAATGAAAGTTGTCAAGTCCACTTCACATGAAGGGGGAACTGCTGCCTTACAGGGCTTGCTTGAACAGTTCAATAAGAATTGATGTTCCTAAATATCACCCCTTGAGAAGCCCAGCATAGCAGAGACGAATTCAAATAAAGCATAAATCCCATAATTCAGTGACAGAACAAAATGTAACACCTACTTTAACTACAGAAAAACTTCTGTGAACATCACAGATACCAGAGATAATATATGTATAGCAAGTTAACAACAGGTTGGAGTTACTCAGAGAAAACATAACCTTGTTAGTTCTAAAGGTTGTCGCAAAAGACATTAAAGGAATGTGTGTGTTTTGCTTACCTGGTTCATATTTTTGTAACAGTTTTGGTATATCTGAAAAAGGCTGGGTTTTTTAGGGGTTTGGGGTTTTTTGAACCTGAACTGAAACCCTGAGCACTCAAATCCTATCCATAACCTTTCACTCACTGCCTTTCCAGTGCAGCCTGTCAAGACAGAAGCTTATCTGCTGTTAAGATATTAATCATTAACGTGTCTTTAGTCTATAGGTGTCAAGCGTATCCCACAGGGTTTTCTGAAGCCTCTACGGGTCACATTTACAGGTCACAAAAGCAACCACCTTCAATTATACTTTTAAGTCTACTGGTCACCCACTGTAATTCACACTACTCGATTCATGTATTTTCAATAGCATCTTCCATTCAACATGTTGGCCACAGATTGCATAAAAATCTCAGCTTCCAAATAGTCTCAGTGTAGACTGTCAGAAGGTATGAAGCAGAAGGTCATGTCCATACTCAATGAGAAAAGAGCAGGAGAAAATAACGTTAAAGCAACCTGGAGCAAATAAGAACATCACTTCAATCCTCTCTAGACTAGCAGCCAGCCTAGTTTTACTCATGCTCACTGCTTCATCAGTCACCAGCAAAACATCATACTATTTAGCATAGAGAAGAGGAACCTAAAAAACATTTTAGCCCTTATTCATGTACACTCAGTGAAGTCCATGGAGGTGCAGGATGCTATTGTTTCTCTCGTGATGTAGCAACTAGGTTAGAACTGGTGGTTTGTAATAAGACTACTCAGGAAACATTAAAAATAAAGTCACCTGTGGGAAGCACTGGACACATTTTCATGAGTTGCAGGTTTGGATACTGCTTCATAATGTACGATATCAAACACAAGGATAGATTTGAATACAGTGGTTTGAATAATTGCTCCATCATGGCAAGTACCATTTCTGAAGTACACTAGAAACCTGACTATTAATTGCTAAGTCACCCCAAATCCCCTAGGTAACTAAACCTAGGTAGAGTTACTCACACAGAATACCCAAGACACCTAACTAAAATTTAGACACCAGCTAATTAGATACTTATCACAAACAGACATTCCAAGCAGGAGCCATAACACAGTTCCATTAAAGTGACCTATGAGTCACCTATGAGGCCCTTCTGCTCCCTCCAGAGAAACATCAGGAATCTCAGATACTTGCAGTTAATACCTCTTTTGCTAGCATCTTGCTATTTTTGTGTCAATCATTTACCTTTGTTATGTCTTCCCAAAGTTTCAAAGGGCTGTCTCTACACTAAATTAGTCAATTACTAATTTTGCAAATTTAATGTTTAACTGACATATTAAATCTCTCCCACTATCAAAATGAACTCTGCAGTAGCCCATGAAATATTACCCTGTATTCCAACATTGATTTTTGAATATACTGTTCTTACTTTATATTGTAAACATACTGAAATGTTAGGTACTCAGAGCATCCTCACATAATAAGTATAGTACCAGCATGAGGAAAAGGAGATTTTGCCTAAGCGTCAGCATTGGATTGATAAGCTAAAAAGCCTCAGTAATACAGCACCAGCATGCATCTTGAAAAATTATCTTAGTTCAGTATCGTGTTGTCACTTGTAGGCAAGGCTAAAAATTAAATGAAAATTGAGAAAGGAAATGAAGTTTTGTGGTAACTGCAGTTACTCTAGTGCATGATAGGCAGTGTGGGAGAAAACATAAATGCAACTATTGGACAGTTTGACAAGTGGGCAATGAATACTTGTATCACTGTTAAAGCTGAGGGGAAAAAAGCTGGGATGACCTTTGGCCATGAAAGTCCTTTAAGTGGCAACAAGCAGTTTTACCTAATATATTGGAACCATGAGAAAGATGCAAAGAAAGAAATGTCAAGTCAAAGCAACAATCTGGAAAAATAAGTTGTGCAGCTCTAATTGGACTGACACAAGTAGGCAAGGCTGGCTTGCTCTAGGCAACAGGAGAGGACAATGCAACACTGAGGGCAAGCATAAAAATTTTTACCTACAAGGTTTTACCTGCAAGGATGAAAACTTGTAGCTGAATTTACCAAAAACCAGACCACACTTAGAAAATATTCAAGTATGAGAAACTGAAGAAAAACCTGTGCTCAAGAGAGTGCCCAGAGAAATGTGGTCCTGCAGAACAGAAAGGACAGTGGCAATGTTCACCACCCACTGAGAAAGGAAAAAGCTGAAAAACAGGGTTTCGTTTAGTTATATAGCACGTACGCTGATACCCAGGTACGGTCATGGGAACAGTCAGAAAGACAGGCAATTATTTTCTTTGTAAACACTCTCAGAGAGGCAGAAAGGCAGGTCTGTGAGAGCCAAATGTAAGGGGGCAGTCTTGCTCTACCACATGTATGCGGTCATATTTCTAGACAGAGTAAAAACACATGTATGCATACAGCACAGTGCAGTTCACATCCTGAAGCTGGGTAGCGTGGTCCAAGAGATCCAACAATCCTCTGAACTCTTTTCTTTTTTTAACTTGTAGTAACATACAGCTACTTTCATTCATATCATCCTTTATGACTATCTGATTTTAATGACTGACTGTAATTTGTTAGTATTTCAAAATATCTACCAGCAACTTTAAAAAAAATCTGCTTTTTTTCTTAAACATTTCCTCTAGTACTGGTAAAGTTGGTATTTAGCATAGTCATCTTTCCATATTAGCCACTACTACGAGAAGTGATGGATAATTTTGTTGCTCACACACACCTCAATTTCGCCTCTTAATTCTAAGTACCTTAGCACATCAACTCTTTCTTTCCTGGTGTCCTGTCTCCTAATCCTCTTAAAGAACTTACTTAAAAGTTATTTGGGGGTCTGATCCTACTTTTTTTCCCTGATATGGTTATTCTAATTCTCTCCTACATTTCAACTACCCAGGCTTATGTCCTTTTCATTGGTCTTGCAGGGCTGCATATTTCAGGCCATTCAGGTCTTTTACCATGCTGCTTTGCATTCTTCTTCCTTCCTTTTTTTTTTTTTTGCCTCTCTTACACGTTGGAAAAGAACCACCACATAGCTGGAGACCAGAAAGGTCAGTAATAGCCTCTATCAATCTTCTGAGACATAAATAACTAGCCTATATGCTACATCTAAATATTTAAAGTTCTAATTGATGACTTCATAGTTGGAACATTTGAATGACCAGAGTTTCTATAGCAAAATGAATCTCTTTAAAATGCATCAGTATCAGCCATGTTCACTTGAAAAGAGTCTATCCTACTGCACAGACTAATCAACATTGAACTGTTCCAAAAACGTGTCCTGAATTGTAGTTTGCACCTTTTGTGTAACTATACACTAGTCTAAACCACTTTTAGTGAAATGGTGGCATCTTGTGGCAGAAATCGGTCACTGCAAGAATGATGGCTTTGAAAGAATTCTGATGGAAAACACATGTAATTAGTAATCTACGCAGTTAATCCCAAGCATCTGTTTCAGTCCATTATTTACATCACCACAGAACTGGCACGTTTGCACAGTTATTTCGAAAGACTTTTTTCTTACCCTAAATCTTATTTATGAACGGCATTGCTCTTGCCCAGTTTATAAATGACTTTCAGCATCTCACAAGTGAGTTAATGCCACTCTTGGAGGAGATAGTGACCATCTTTGTAGGTTTGACACACGTTCTCAGTATGTAGGAGATCCACCTATCCAAGCTTTTACCTATCACCTACAAAAACAGCACTGCCAATCATGCAAGAATACTCTGCTGAGCAAGTCATTTAGGATAAAGAACACTTTCTCAGACACTAATCTTTTCTTCTTCTTCCTCTTATCTCCTCTGAAAATCTAGCACCCCCTCAGTTCTTCTGGCTCCTCACCCCTGCCAGCCTCTCAGCAGAAGCCGCCGACACTGTCTGACAACAAGAAAAAGAAAGCAAAGAGCATCTTGAAGGACTTCCTTCAGTTTGTGAGGGAAGGGTAAATTCCCTACAAAACTTCTTCAGCATAACACGATGTCTGGATGATGCCAGAAAACTGGCATCTGCAGCTACCACCGCTCCCTTGGTGCCGCAGAGCGGAACTGAACAGCAATACTGCCCCTGTCAGGGAGGCCACAGCAGTCCCCCTTGAACTTGTCATCCCTTAAATGCCTGTGGGTCATTTAATTCCAAAATCTAACAGATGGAATACAAATAGCCACAGAAAAGTGACTAATGCTTTTCTAGGCACACAAGAAAGTTAGGTTAAGGTTTTTAATAGTACTTTGCTTAGTAACTCCCAATTTTTACCTAGTATGTATTCTTCATCAGGATCATTCACTGGTAACAATCTGCTAGTGTGGTGTTAAACATTAATTGGGTACAACATTTTGAAAGGGGCTTTTTTACTGGTCATACATGTATTATTAAGAACATTCAGTTTCTTCCGTTTTTAATTCCTTTTCCTTCCAGGGAACTCTTTGACTTCTGGTTGTTTGGAGCAGGGCAGGAGCTGGCAAGGGGTGGTGTGTGTGTGGTGGTGGTGGTGTTTGGATTTGGTTTACTTGTTCTTAAACCTCGCTTTTTACTAAAAGAGCTTTCATCTAGTATTTTTCTTAACATATGAGGATGATACTCATATGTATGGTGTGGGAAAGCAGCAATAATTTTGCCTTCACTCGTGAGCACACACAGTAATCTTGATGTAAAAGCTCGTGGTCTGTGACTGCCTGTGACTGACTCACAAGTAAGCATGAGCAAATGCTTGTGAATTTGTAGACAATCTTGCTAATGGAAATGGAAAAAAACCATGTGGATTTCATACACAAAACGTCAATAAGAGACTCAAATCAACACCTAACCCACACACACACCTCACTTACTTCCTGCTGCTACTGTGTTGTCACATTCATTAATACAGGGCTAAATGGAAGGAGGTGCTATGGCATCAGTCTGGCCTAGTTAAACGAACAGAGAGATCTGTGTATTAGCTTGGGACTAACAACCCAAGTAAGGTTTACAGGCTTGAGCCAGGGCTTAACCAGCTTTTTACAGCAGGCACTACACCTGCGTAACCATCCCTGTCTGTATGCCTACATGAAACAGCATCTTTAAATGTCATCATGTTCTTTCTGTCTTTGAAAAGTAAGATGTTATTCAATGCTATTTGGATGTAAACTTCCTGCAAAAACAGAGAAACACACTATAACTATACACTTCACTAGCACAAAGGTTTCTTCTACTATTTAACAGTTCTACCTCTTTATTTCTATGCTGTATCTCTGGGTGTAATAATCCAGTGGATAAAATTACTTTCCAAAATCAAGGTTTCATTGTTGAAATAAATTTTGCATTACTGTACTATCTCATCTGACCAATTGGCAACAATCTAGAAACTAGAAAGGCAGATGTATCAGATCTTCTCCTTCCTAAAATTAATTTGCCTCTCGCCCTTTTGTGGTAGTATAAAATTAACCAGTGAATACTGATAAAATCGCACAATCTGATACTGCTAAGAGAATAAGCCTGTCATTGAAGTGTATGTAATCCAATCTGCCCAGGTTACACAAAGTAAGTGTACGGGCAAGTGTTTCTGTAAAAGACATCAAGTAGCTCCATTTTAGTTGCGTGTTTTTAGTGACCATTGCTTCAGGACACTGGTACACTGGAAAATATGTTATGCATCGGCCATACATCGTACAAATGTGCTTGGTACTGATGTAGATTTCCCCTGCCACCCACACCAGCATTTGTGAGCCCAGCTACAAAGGAACATTTGGATGATACATGCAGACACATGGGTGAGATTCACTAAGACAAAAGACAGATTTCACATCCTCTTGAGGAACCCCCAAACCACAATTTTCTGCCACAGTTTCTGTAAGAGGATTTCATACTAAATCAGATCCTTCTCTGGGGACCTATTTTTATATGACCAACCAGGAACTGCTATGGGCGAATCTCAGAGAGGAAGACAATTTTAGCCTTACTTGGCTTCTTGGATGAGGGAATGTTATGTGTAGTGGCACCCAAAGCAGCATACTGTCATAAAAGTTGTTTAAGTAATGATGTGAGTTGTTGAATTTTGGTATTAGCCTGTAAAACTACACCAAAAGAGCACATAACTCAAAATCTAATGTCAGTTTGCACCAGTTTCACATGTCAGAAAAACTGCAAAAATTATCTTTTACAAAAGGCATCTCAGGGATATGTTTGGTCCTGCAATGTAGTAACATAATGGCTATCACATAAATCTGAAAAGGAAAAGCCCCTTCATTTATACATCTGTTTAGCATCTCCAGGCAGGGAGAAGAAACTTGGAGATTTTTCTTTTCTATGGAAAGCTGTGTTCAGATGAGAGTACAAAATGAATCCTCCTTTTTTCAGCTAGCACGTGGAATAAAATATTTCAAACTAATAATGGCCATAAAACTTGGTTTAGTGATTCCCATAAACTAAAGAGTGGATGCCGTTGCTGTAGATTTTCAATCTTAGCATCTTCTTTATTCCTCTCACTAGAGAGTACATGCATAAGTATAAATTACACTCATCTTAAAATGTTTATTCTCACTGGCTATAGCAAAGCACAAACTTGTCAGTCAGCTCCTTCTACTCCTGTTCCACTAGAAGAGGTTTCAAAAGTACTCTCCTGCAAGTATCTGCTCTGTCTTAGCTCTTCCAGTCCCTCAAGGGTTCTGAGAAGAGATCCTTTCCTCTCCTCCTTACCTTGTGCTCAGACTTGTCACCTGTTTCAAAAGGGTCCACTCAGACCTCTCATATGAGCCTCCTTACAGACCACTTCTCTATCCAACTTCTGATTCGAATCTCCCATCACTCATACCAGACATGAGTCCATGAAATAAGCAACACAGTAACAATAAAATGTTGCCACAGAATAGCCCACTGTATTTAACCTCAGAAACAGTCACGGTGAATTTTGCGGCAGTTCCCTTTCCCAGTATTTTTCTCCCAGGCAAATTAGCAAAGCATGACAAGAACCTCTACACAGAAAGTATGTAAACCTTTTCACAATGTCACACCCTGAAAAAAATACTTTTAGTATCTATAGCTGAGCTTGGATCACATTTTGGAAGCCTGAGACAGCTTCCCCCCTACCTCTATTACTATCCATTATTTGTAAAATTGCTGCTTCTCATTACAGTTACACCGATCACAGAAAAACAATAACTTACACATATAGGAATAAAACTCACCATGCTGTTCATCTTTGAAGAGGATGAGCTTGCTCTCTGCTTCCGTAAGCTGTTAAGCTCTTCTGTATTTCCATCCTTTGGTTTTATGATCAGCCGACTGCCTCCAGCAGTACCTTCTGAAGAGGACCTCAGTCGTCTCTCAACAAATCTGCCTTCTCGGTATGGACTGAGGCTATGGGCAAGATCAACTACAAATAGAGAAGCAATCAGCAATCACAACAGAATTACTCTCTACAAATATTTTCTTAATTAGAACGGTGCTTTGCTTGAAATGCTTACATAGAAAGGCAATCATGTAAGACATGTTCCATAGAAAGCAGATCCTTTTTACCTAGATAAAAGTGTCAGCTGGGCCACCAGTTTGCTGTTCAGCCCCCCAGGACTAGTACACTCCACATGCTACAGCCCAGTCCACAGCTTCTCACAGAATCCAGAAGGACCTTTGCTTCATCCTTTCCTCTCTCCACTCATTCTAGGACACTTCCAAACTACTGTCAGTAAAATCCACCAGAGAAACTATTGCTGGTCCGCTGGTACCAAAACCCAACCTGCCTTACCTTGCATCCCAAGGAAAGTCAAGGTTTTGCAGGGCCAGGCCACAGCTTTGTTGTCGCTGCATTGGACAGGGATGCACCCTGGTTTCTGTTTCTGTTTGGCCTTTCTAGCTCAGCTCTGCATCAGCACCCTCCAAACCCAGCCTACAGCCAGCAGGCTGAATCCCAGTCCCCAACTCCAGTTAAACAATAACACATCAGAAAAGAGGAGGAACAATTACATTTTGGAGGTGTTAGGGCAAATTTAGAGATGGAGAAAGAGAAAAGCATAATAGCATAATAAATGTAATGCAGAAAATCTTATCTTCTTTTGCCTTTTGTGAGAGAACAGACATTTTCTCTAAGGCTTTTCAAAAAAATCTGTATCACACAAAAATATATAAAGGTATACTAAGAAATTTATGGCACATCAAACCTGCTCTTACATTAATGTCATGTTCATGATGATATCTATAATGATATCGGCTACGAGACCAGCTACAGAAGAGGAAATATCTATTACCAAAGAAAATGTACAGAAATATTTTGCATTCACATCTGGTTTTAAATACTGTTTTAGCAAAACGAAATGTTCAAACCAGTCAGTTTGTAACATATATAACTACTTATAACAGTACCTTATTTTTTGTACATTTGTTTCATTTCATATGGCAGGATTTTGTATCTTTTTTCAATAGTCCCTTTGTATGCTTGGCCAGTTTCTAACTTAATATACATTCTTCACCACATGAGTCAAAAAAACAATAAATATGCATTTTGAACAGCACTATAAAATCCTAACAATTAATCATCAGCTTTTATATAGTGCAGTATTAGCTCTAAATGTTCCTGTGAACATGAATCCCATCTACAAAAATTGCTCTATCACAATTTCAACTCCAGTTCGCTCTCTTCCAGAAATACAGATTAAATATACAACTCCTGATGCATGAGTTTCAAATACACTGTGTATTTCTAAACATCACTCCAAGCTGTTCACTTGCTGTTCTGCAGTACACCCTAGTAAGTCAGACTCAAATGGATGAGCTTATTCACAGATGAGCCAATGTTGCAAGGAAGACCAACCAAGTGCTCAGGACTGGTAACACACATAAATGGAAATATTTTTTCTCCCAATTGACTAAGGTTCTGAGGGAAAGAGGTCCCTTCTGGTGAAGGGTAATTTGGTGGATTAATTTGACTTTATATTGCCATTTATGTACCAGATATCCAACCAAGCCTTGCAGTGACAAAAAATTCAAAAAGCAAGATTGCTTCTGATTGCTTAGAATCTACATGCCTAGATAAATATCCAAGCAAAAAGATGGATATGAATTCATATGAGTTTACACTCATTCATCTTCTAATACAAACACTATAAATGCAGTCTTGTTAACTCTCACAAATTTTGGCCCACCAGATACAGCCTCAGGATTAGCAAGAAAGCACCAGCCTTTAGGTTGGTTTGAGAAAATAAACTGTCAGAAATAAATGTCTTCTGACAGGTGTCCTTCACTCAAGGGCCTGGTGCCTTTACTCATATGCATCTCTACAGACTGGGATTTCTAGGCACAGCCTTTCCACTTAATCTTGTTATTTCCCCAATTCCTTTTCATAAGCTAAAAATCCAGTGTGAAATTTAGACGGTAATTAACTCTCTGTTTCATAGACTACATAATGAGATCTTGCACAATGTCATTTCAGATGGAAGCAGAAATAGGATCTCTCATACTCTGCCACAGAAACATCCACTCCAAGCTACTCTGTAACATCAGTTGAATACAGCAAGCAAGATTCAGGAAATTTCAAAACCAGATCAATATAAGACAAACTGTGTTATTTTCCATAATCAGACTAAAAGGAGGTTTATCTCTCTGGCGATGTTGCCATCTCAAATAATGCAGCTCTGTGGCTCAAGTCCAAAATAGGCATGCCTCAAAAAATCCCAGCTTCAGCCTTCAACAAGAGGCAAGAATCAACACACTCTTTCTTAGTTCATTTTCTACCACAGGAAAGCACAACTACAAACAGCACTGACAGGTGTTAGCAAAGTGTAAAACATGAGCTCAAAAAAAACATAGACATTTTATTTAATTCCTCCAATTTTGAGAGGAAGATACAATTCATAACTTTTGAACCTCCTAGCTAGCACTTGCAACTCTACAAAACACTTCATGACCAAACAATTCTTACCTAAGCACTGAGGCAAAGAAAACCCCATCAAACCCAACAATGAAAAGACCACAAGACATACCTTTAGAACAGTTTGTTTCATAATCCAGTTGTGTTTTAAATGACTGAGGTTCAGAACATAGAACAATCTTAGACTCCATTACAGGAATTGTGTCTCTTGTGTGTTTGGACGGCGTGCTTTCATCTCTGTCCCTGCTCAACCCCTGTGCCTTTGGAGAAAGCATCACTCGATCTTCTCTGCGCTGTAACACAAAGGTTTCTAAATGTGCATTTGCTGAGTTAATTTCTCCTATATGCCTGGCATCATTAATATGTAGTTCATTAGCTTGCAACAATACTTTTGTTTGATTAGCAGCTGAGGTTTTGAATAAGGTATTAGATTCAACACTACACAAGCTCGTGTGACTCACAGGAGATACCTCAGCAGAATGGCCAGTACTTTCCACAATATCCATTTCCCTCGCAGGAGCAGCAGCAGGATTAAAGAAGATCTGAGAGGTAGAGACATCGTGGCCATAATCCTCTGTGAGCAGCGCCCCAGTCCCGCTGCTGGGCAGAGCATCAACCTCTGAAACGGAATCTTCCGTCAGGGCAACAAAGTCAGAAGGGGTCTGGGCAGCCGTGAGGTCAGCTGAGAGCAACGGGGACTGCAAGGAGCTTCCCATGCACTCTGTTGTCTCAGCCGAACACGAAGGAGTGGACTTGGCAATCACAGGTTCGCTCTCCACATACGGTTTAACCTCCAGCAAGCACCTTGACTGCTGCACAGAGGAAACTGATTGACTCTCCGGAACTGGTTTGGAAAATTTGTAGTGCGATGAAAAAGATTTAGGGAGAAGTTTTCGTGTGGATTGTTTGACAGAGTATCGGCTCTGCTCCTCTGCAAAGCCTGAATCATCACCCTCATTCTTCCCAGAGCTTATGCAATTTATAAAGACATTCTTATTAGCTGAGGGCTCCTTTCCCTTTTCAAAATCATCTGTCAAAGACCTTGTTATCTTCTTGCTACGTGAGCTGCCGAAGCCAACCGAATGCCTTCCTCTGCTTTTAATGTGTTCCTCTAAACTCAGTTTTTGAAAAGTGCTGAGAGAGGACTGGGCACCATTTGAGATGTTCACATTTTGACTAGCCGAGTCAGGCTTCTGCTCACTCCCTTTCTTGTTATGGAAGCTAATGGAAGGAGTGCGGAAAATACTCCGGCGCTTGCCTGTGCTCCCTGAGCTGGAATTAGTGCTGGATGGAGAGGAGGTATGGACACCAATGGCATTAGCAGAAGAAGGTGATGAAGGAAGGGAGTCATGTCTCCGGCTAATACTTCTCCTGAATATTGGCAACCGAGATACTAGAGTCGATCGTCTGGATCCCGAGTCCCCCATCAGGGCACAAAGCGTCCGTGGTTCTTCGCAGTCAATGAACTAATCAGGGAGGAGGGTAAAGAGAGAGAGAAATGATTCAGCCTCAAAGTCCACTTGAACAGGCTTTAAGTCAGCCTAAATACATGAGATGCCAACATCAATTTTATGTACAGCTGCAAGTTGTTGCATACGCATTACTGAAGATTTTTAGAATTTCAAAGCAATGTTCAATAGGCAGCACTGAAAACCCAGCAGCTGAGCAAAGACGTGGCTCAAAACATTCTATAGATGAGAGACAGTATTATATATGATATATTATACAACGCAGATCACACTGGGTAACAGTATAAAATCTACATGCCAAAAGACATACAAATATATCACCCAAATATCCTTGGGTTTATAAGTTCTTGGAACAAGCCATCTTATAAACTGTAAGCTCTCTTAGAAGAGACTTCATTTTTCGTGATTTGAGTAGAACAATACATTATTTTGTGTTCCTAAATACTCAGATTTTTGCAAGAAAGAAGAGGATTTAGATTTTCCAACCTTCACTGAACTTTCAGTTGGATTTTAAATTCCTTTATGTACTCCTGCTAAAGGATGTATGTACCACCTTATGGCAGAAAAATGCTGGCATTGCAGTCAAGCTATATGTACCACCAAAAGTTCCTCCTAGGGAACTGTAAGTTCTAGGAATTTACTGTTAAAATATGGGATCATGTATTTAGATTTGAACTCACTGTTTCCTTTGAACTCCTCTGAGATCCTCTTGTAGCCTGCTTGCTTACAACTAGCTATTTTTGCAGTTTTTTGAATATAGTGAAGTGTTTCATACATAGACATTCTGCATTTTTTGTAAATATTTAAGCAATAAAAACTTATTTTAATCAGCACAGCAGATGTAGTAGAGGAAAATTAATCATTATGAAATATATACCAGTTCTATCTACTTTTTGTTCTTGTTATAATAAACTACTGCTGTAAGAGACAGGACCACAGAGGGAGCAATAAAAACATGTGATATATAATCACAAGAACATATACCACAAGAGAGGCTATAGGTATAATGCCCAAGTGCAACTTCATGAGCTGCAAGCATTCACCGCTTAGGAATAAAAATCAGGTCATTTATCTAAACAATGTTTGTATGTCAAGTGCAAAACGAAATTCATTCATCTAATGAGCAATTTAATACGTGTTACATGGCCACAACAAATATCCATGAAGAATATATGTATTTATAACAGTGGGTGTATATATATAAACAACATATATATATATAAACAAAAAAAAAAAAAAAAAAAAAAAAACAGAAATTGGAACAGAATATTTAAGGAGCAATAAAACTACATATTTGTTATATTACTGTGAAAGAAAGGGTAACAAGTAAGTTCAGAGACCATTTCTGACTAAACATTGGACTGTGCTTTCTGCATTGTTAACATGTTTTTTAAAAAAGCTAGTACAGCTCCAGTCTGAACACACACCGCCAAGCAGCCACAGTATTCACAGGCACCAGGAATCAATAAGCAATTTTGTAGTTTAAGATGAGAGAAACAGCTTGGGAATGGCCACCAATTCCTATAAGTCACTGGTGATCTCTGATGACAAGCTAAAACCCTAGACAATACCCAGGTCCTGCAACTGAAACCCAAATCTGAATTCAGTCTGATTGGGACAGAACTGATGGTCCAGGCACACACACAGGTTTATCAGAATAACTTTACACCCACCAAATGAATGGATGCACAACCAGTTGTTCCATTTCACTGAAAAGTAAGGTAGTTTGCATTTAGACCACAGTAAGAGCAAAATCTACACAAAGAAGCTGAGGCCCTGTGAACCCACACAGGGGCTTACATTATACCAGCTTGTTCATCTGTCCACAATTCAGCCTACTGAAAATGGGCTTTGGAAAGCCACATGCAGCCCTCTCCAACCTCCCTGTACAAAACCTTTCTCAGTTCTTCAACCACTTCCAGACCTACTCTGTTGTGTTCCTTGTGCTTTGTGAATGTGTGCTTGCAGGCACGCTGGTAAGTATGGATCTGCACATTACACACAACACAATATTATTTAGAGATTGTGAGAGGGTTTCGTTGTATTTCAAAGAGACCTCATAACTACTGAAAAAAGACTTCAGAATGCAGTTTTACAGCTGAAGCAGACCAGCAAGGTATTTTTAAAGTATATTAAAACGCTACAGGCACTTTATGCTCAGACAAAACATTTGCTTCCATCAGTCTCTCTCCTGCCCACACCTCAATTGTCAGTTCACTGGAGAACAAACCATCCTGGTCTATAATTATGAAATTCTATGAGTTGAAAGCAGAAAGAAGCAGATAACTGAGCAAAAAGCACATATTGTAACTTTCACTGGAAATACAAAAGCTGTGTCTAAATAACAGTAGAGATTATTCCTAATAACTGATCCATGAATATACACAGCCTTAGCTTTCCAGGTAGTAGCAATTTTTAATAGAATAAGTTGCCTCTAACTGCAGATAACAAAACAGCGTTTATTCAGATATTCTTCCTTCCTTGCCTCTTGAACGAAGAGCACAAATAAACTGTCAACATTTCTCTTATTGTCTAAGTAGCAGAAATCCTCACCCATAAAATATGACCTAATTATAATGTACTGTTCTTTCTAGGTCTACAAAAGCTATCAGAGGACATTACTTAAAACACACACATCCATGTACACATACACATATATATGCATATATGAATGCTTATGTGCATATACAATTGAAATACTTTGAATACTGTGAATATTTTATTAATACTTTATTATTATTTGCATATACCATTTATATATATACATATATATATATATAAACACACACACTTTGCAGTGTAAAAGTGCCAAAGTTTAGCACTGAGTTAAAGTGACCATTCTACCTGCAACACAAGAAAAAATTATACATATTTCCAGATATTAGTACACTCACATATTAATGAAGCAAGATCTTCCAGTTATTTTTTCACTTACTGCAGGAGTCGTAAACTGCCATGTATGTTCTAAGCAAAATAGGAGGTGTTTCGTTTCAGCCTCCACATTTAATGTAAGTGCTTGTGCACTCCACTTTACAGCAGTAACCCTCACAGAGTGAAATTCACTCCAGCTACATATTCTCTACAAACCCACTCATTTTCTCTATGTAACTTCTCCACTCCTACTAGCATCATTCTTAAAAGCTGCAACAGAGGCAAAAGAAAACAGCAGAGAAAGACACCTTTCCAATGGTATTATGCTGTTCCAGATGACTCTTTCAAATTTAAACTGGACAACAATTCTGATTGTGCATAGTCAATCTAGGGCCTCATACAAAGCCCCATGTATCTTAAAATAAATTATTGGGGTTTTAGAATACTAACAAGAAGTCAGGTAAACAAGAAGGATCAAGGAAAAGTGACAGTCTAGGCAGGCTTTCAATTAGATCAGGCTCCTTGTTTAGGACAAAATACATTTTGCATAATTATCACATGCAAACAGTCAAAAAATAGACTACACAGTATTCTGTATAGAGGTCTGAATCCTGCTCAAATACACAAACCATTACTTCGTAGTACTTTTTAGTTCTAAAATCCAGTTATTGCAGAAAATGAAGTGTATACTCAGTGCCACAGTACACAGACATTCAAATTTTGCTTTTTATGGAATGGATTTTTGATGCACATTTTTGCATCTGGTATTACATAAAACAAAGTTTGATATACTGAAGGAAAATAAGTAAGCTATTTTAACAATATTTAATTGCAGCCAGAGTAATAGTGGATTATTTCAGGACCTGCTCTTCAAGAGCCTGGCTACAGATCACAGTTTCTGAACTCCTGTGCTGAAAACCAATGCAAAATGAGAAACAGACAAATTGCAACCAAAATATTTTCCTTTTTAGTAGCAATTTAAGAAGTTAATCAAATTGAAATAGTTCCCTTTCACACTGGTCTGCACCAAGATGTTACAAAATGCAAATTAATCTCAAAAACATCTTAAAGTCATGTATTTAATTGCCAGAGAAAACAAAAAAGGCTGAGGCTTTTATACTTGGGGCTTATTCTTTCCACACAGGAGACCTTTGGAGGAATCATCCAACTATACAATACTAGGCTCTTACCTTGCCTACAGCAGTTGTATGAGTATAAAATGTGTAAGTGCACAGGGTAAGAATTACACAAGCAGCTCTGATTTTATGTATTACTGTATCTTGTCAAAAGAAACAAATTGCTCAACCTGCAGACAGTTAATGTAATGGTGGGGAAAAAACCACAAGCGTTAAAACAGGTAAAACTGCCGAACTATCTCCAGAGAAATCTACTCCACCAATCCACCAGCTGAAAAATAAACGCCAGCATTTTTTATTTCAGCTTCTGCCAAGCAGTTACTCACACAAGCATGCTGGAGTGCATGCAGTGCATTCAATGAAGAGCAACTCTCGACGGAGGATTTGAACTCCAGTAGATGGAGCCGCAGATCTACTTTTTCTTTGACCGCAACTATGAAAAAGCAGCAGTCAGTGCCTTTTACATTTCTCATTGCCTTTGGGCAAAATTTAGGAGATGAAATTATTTGTGAATTTTACCATTACCATGATAACATGTACACGTACAAAAAGCTAATACATGTATAAAAGTTAATATATGCTTATTCAGCCGAGAACTGTAATGTGTAGGCCAGTACAAACACTACCCTTATAAATAACCAACCTGCTACTACTTCTCAACACCTTTTAAACAAAGCTTTCCTAAAGATGTTCTCCTTAAAGATGCACCTCCTAGACATACCAAACATTATCTTCCACACATAGAATAAAACTGAATTAGCTATCTAAGTTTAAACTGGGACATGACATGACACAAAGCTGAAAGGCTGCAACCTTACATCAGAGCAGAACCTCAATACTCCTCCGCTCCCTACCTCTGTCCTCCATAGCAGTATGATTTTTAGGCTGCACTCACAGTTTAAGGAAGATGATAAATTTTCTTTAATGCTTTGAATCAGAAACCATACAATATAGCAAAACACACAGGACTAATATGTGACTCAAACTGCAAACATACTCCATCCCTCACGTGAGCATTACCATATGGCAGGAGGCAAGGACCACATAATACACATAGTCTCTATGGACTAGCTGGCTCCAGACTTACACAGAAATTAAATTTACCCCAGGATACTACAAATACCCACAAAACACATGAAAATAAATATTTTTAATTGTTGGTGAGTCAACAGAAGTCCTAATACAGCTGATACACTTGTAAGGAGTGGTCTTTTAGCCCAACAGGTAACATTGTAGCCTGTGTCCCCCTCCCAAATCATTAAAATTCCATCAGATTCCAGCACTATATCATCCTCAGCATTTAAGCATTACCGCCTTCAATATCGTAGCAATATTATTTGTCTCACTAGTACGTTTGTGACTTGGTTTTATCAGCATAGTTCCCAGAGATCACGATGTGTGACCAATCCTGTACACAAGGAGAACAAAATATTGTTTTACATTTAAAACAAAAGCAAACAAACACCTGCACATAAATACTTAGGGCTTTAGTTGTTACCAGGGATAACATAACTGGACTAATAGGGCCTTACTGAAAATACTAGCAAAGGCAAATGCCTGTATAATAGAAAGTACTAGCTAGGAAAGGTGGGAACATTGATACTGAAGCAATTTGTTTTTGCAAATGAAACCAGTGGAATTCCTTCCAATACATAACAGCTCCATTTGCTTGTGTGAATAACACTCTTCCCTTTTCCTTCCTTGTGCGTGTAACCCTTGCAGCATGGTACAGAGCTCAAGAATGTATTTTGTGCAACAGCAGCCACAGCCATATTCTCACTGCAAAATTTTATAAGCTACTTCCATGTCTGCACTTGCTTGGAGTTAATTTTTCTCAACAGTTTTTAAAAACAAAAAACTAATACCTAAGATGGAGAGCTAGACCTTTAAATAATTATGTGTGTCTACACATGCCACACACTTACTACTCCACACACTTTTTTCCCTATGTACTGAAAACTGATTGGCCAAAATAGCTTTTATATATCTGGAAACAGCTTTTATATATCTGGAAAAAAAGAACACAGAATGCAAGCCCTAAGGTATACCAAGGAAAGACATGAAATTTCTTTCAGTTTCCTGTATTCTGCAGCCCAGGCTAATCTTGAGTTTCAAATGCTCCCGTGCTTTCAGGAAATAAGAGGGGAAGCAGACAGATAAATTTGCAATAAACAAATTTGAAGCCACACACACATCAAAACCACATCTCCCATTTTGACTTGTCTTGTACCTGTTGAAGACAACCATTTCTGAAGTCCATTACTGCTATTCCCACTGCTGGGATGAAATTAGAAGTGTAACAATAACAAACATTCAAAGAAGAAAACTGGGCAGAACTTATCTATATATCCTCTTTTGACTTTAAATTAGCCAGAAGGCAAATGAGATGGGTGACATGTGACTCATTCTTTCATTCATTATCACTGGGTATGTAAATTCATCCTACTTGTACTATGGGAACTGTGGGTTTACTTAAAGAGAACCAGGAAAACTGATCTGTAGAAACCTAAAGGCCACAGTTGTCTCCTATCTACATTTAAATCATCCCCTACTTCAAATCCCTCTGTATCATGCCAAAGGTTATCTCAAAGCACTCTGGTATAATACACAAAATACCGGGACAGAAGTGAACCACTCTTTACTGGTAGCCTTTACATACACCCAGCAGTCAGTTACTCTTCAGTAATAGCTGAGATCATCTACTGGCAAAAAGTTGGCTGTGTGAAGGAGATAAAGAACTAACTTTCACCTATTCAACAATCAGACACAGACAGGTCAGAAACAGGGCAAGGACCATACCACAGTGAAGCAGCAGTCACATCCACGTGACTTGGTTTTGGTGGGTTGTGCTAGTTTTTTAACAAGAAGAGAAACTGTATCTCACCTTTATGACTCAACTGGATTCTGGAGAAGCATACAATGCATTTCTGGTATTCACAATACTTATAGTTTAATTAGAAAAAGTTACAACTATAAATAATAACCTGGAAATAGAAGTATTGAAGACTATACGCTTGCTTTGCGATTCAAATGTCACGGCATCCACTCCTTTGACTACCTTTCCCAAATGTGTTTGTAAGCCATGAATTATTCACTTATAAGAAGTGAAGTGGTCTTACATAGGTCTCTGACTGCACATGGAAATTATACCATAATGGGACAAAAAGACATTGACTGATGTTGAGACACCTTTGGTGGACAGAGATGGGAGTCTGGTGATGAGATAGGATTCAATAGGATCAAACAGCATCCTTCTTCCCTTCACATCTTTCTCTCCTCTCACCCCCACTCATGATACACATGGTAGTGTTTCCACAATGCTTACAAGATAGCAGAAAATCTTATCAAGTAAGGCTTTAATGAAAATACCTATGTTTGGACTTCAGACTAAACACTAGGATTTAGTCATAAATATGGGATGTGTTCATTTCTAGACAGCAATTTTACTTTCAGCTGTGTCTTATTTTAACCAAGAAGGAAAAGCAAGCTAGAAAGAATCAAGGATCTTTCTTCTTTATGCAGGAAAAGAAGGTGTAACATGCCCACTAGAGCACTGACTCATTTACACATTGAAAAACAGCAGATCTAGCATTCACATTAACCCAAGATATTAAGAGAGGGAGAGACTCCTTGCCAGCCATTTGCTCTGGGATTTGAGTGGAACAGATCACTGCTGCACAAGCCAGCCAGTATTCTCATGAGGAAAATACCAGGAATAACATGGCCCTAGCTCCGTACCCATGGTGCACTGTTCACTGCATAAAACTTGTTAGTAGCATGAAGCAAAGCACCAGTATCAGCTACAACTTCCACAGACATACAAAACATCAGCTCCCCCACAAAAAAAACAAAAACAAACAAACCAAGAACAAACAACTTCCTTAAAATATTCTACTGGCTCACAAGGTGTCTTCAGTGTCTCTAAAAGCATGATCCAGCTCATTTGCACAGTCAGTAGCGAATTCAAGTTCTGCTTTCATGTGTTCCTTCTAAAATCTGTCTTTCAGTGTATTACAAATGTGTACCTCTTCCTCACTTCAAGCAATCACCTCACAACTGTCTCAGTACTACACAGTCCCAGCAGAACTACAAGTCTTTGTTCTGTGTTCTCCTGTGTCTATTCCTCTTATCTTCCAGAATCACAGCTTCAGTGTCATAAGCAATTTATTTTTTATGCTAAAGCTTCCTGCATTTTTTCCAGTCTGGCTGCTTTTCAGTCAAGTGCTGCCTGCTTCTGCTGTGTATATGGCAACCTCAGTGACAACAAGGGCTGGGGTCATTTATTACCTCTGTCACCAGCTGAACATGTGACCTTAACAGCATTAAAATGGACCAAATCCTCATCTGTTGTAAATTCATGGGGCTCCACTGAAGTGAATCATGCCGATACAAACCATTCGGCCTTTCATCCCTAAAAGCCTCAGTCACCCCATCTGTAATTCTTCTTTAACTCTTGCGAAAGCAACACTTGGACATGTATGATCTAATCGCTCCTAGTACACATACTCCCAATTTAAGTTAATGGAAGCGGGATTTTGTTTGTGTCTTTTTTTATGTTGACCAAGTACAGAATCCCGTGAGGGATTATGATGAAAATTTATACAATCCTAAAAAATTAATCATGTAGTTCTGAAGATCCATACACCTGTGCTCCGTTCCTACTTCTAAGTGTCTGCTTAGAGCTGCTTTTGAAAACAGAGTACAGAGATAGAGGGACCCACGGTCCACCTTACATCCTCACAGTGACAAGGACTGGGCAGTAAGAACTCTTCCAGGGGATTCAGATAAGTGAAAGGATTTTAAAAATAAAATTAAATAAATCAATGTGGTTAACAGTATTCATGAAAGCAAACTGTAAAAGCTTCACCTAACATTTGGCAGACTAATTTACAGACTGGTCTTTGCTTAATAATAAAGTAATTGTAGTACATCACTGTAGCAGCTTTTGACTATGTTACCACAAAATAATATATCATTAACAGCAACAGGAGCAAGAATGCTCTTTTCTAAATTCTCCCAAGCTCAACTGAAGGGAACAACAATTCCCAACTCATGCCTTGAAAGAAGTCTGGTGGTACAAAATGAACTGATAATCCTCAGACTGTTCCAGGCAAGGTACTCACGACATACTAAACTCTAACGAAAGAAAAAGACATGATTCCTGTTCCCTTCAGGTTTCACCACACATAAGATGCATGCCTTGTGGGGCTGAATATTAAATACATTCATAATTACCATCCCAAATATTGTATAATTGTATTACTTTAATTAAAAACTAATTGCTTTAGTTTCTCTATATGTTAACGCACTCCACTGGACACCACTCATAAGAAGAATACATTTTTAGGAATCAATTGTACACATTTAGAAATAAATCATAATACTTATCATGTTCTACTGAAGACTTCCATGAATCTTAGCAAAGGTTCAGACAATTCCCCTTTTGCTATATTGAAAATATAATTATTTCTAGATTAGATTTATCAGACTCATTTCAATCTTTTAACAAAAACAATAAAAGAGAAGAAAACTCAACACAACTGAATATATTCACATACTCCAATTCTGATTGTGAATTGTTAATCAAACATTAAAACACAGTGGCTCAAATTTCTGTGACAATGAGTACAGCACACTTTAGGAAAATCAAGTGCCATAGCAGTAAAGCCCAGAACCACATACACCATGTTTACATACACATAGCAAAGACATGCATTTTGTTTTGAAAACTGAAGGTTAAGAAGGTCTAAGCATAAAACTGTAGCTCACAAAGCAAGTACAGAAAGGGGAAAAAGAAACCAGCTTGCAAACGCAGAACTGCCTAACAAGAAAAATACATTATCTTAGTTCACAGGAGTCCTAGAAAAACACCTAATTTCATTTGCTTTCTTCTGGATTTAGGAACCCAACTCTCTGGAAATTCACAGCTTGTAGTCACAAAACAACACAGACTTCCATTAATGTTAGGATTCAAACCAAAGTTCAACACAGAAAAGTTTACAAAAAGATGGTATTTCACAGTTTCCAGTTACCCCAAATACTAAATAAATACCTAGACATTAAGTGGAAAAGTAAGGCTTTTTGAAGCCATCACCTGTGCTCCTCCTACTTCACAATGATCTGTCTGTGACCAAGGGACCCATGAGAACCTATCCGTCATCTAACGTGTGGCTCATACTCAGGCATTGTAGTTCTGTCCTTTAAAAGCAGCTTGAGACAGCTAGATGAAAGGTTGCAGGAAAGTATTGCTGCATTATCAGAGAAATATGGTGTATTATACCAGGAATATTTTAACCTAACTGATACTTTAACTTCATGTTTAGAATACAGAATCTTTAGATACAAGGAAGAAATTCTTCCCTGTGAGGGTGGTGAGACACTGGAATGGGTTGCCCAGAGAAGCTGCGGGTGCCCCATCCCTAGAAGTGCTCAAGGCCAGGCTGGATGGGGCTTTGAGCAACCTGGTCTAGCGGAAGGTGTCCCTGCCCGTGGCAGGGGGGTTGAAACTAGATGATCTTTAAGGTCCCTTCCAACTCAAACCATTCTATGATTCTATGATTTCATATTTTAGAAACAACCACATAAAGAAACTTTGGATGATACCTAAAATTATTTAGTAGGATTTTATTAATTAAAAAGTAAGCAAAATAATTTGTCTAATCTTCTACAACTTTTTCACATAAGTCTTCGTTAAAATTATTCACATCAACATAACACCTTTACAAACTTAAGACAATTCTAATAGCACTGTACGAGAAGAAACGACCTGTCCATGGGTACTGTCAGGTCAGTACTATTCGGGAATCAAATACTAAATCTGATTCCCAAATACTTCTCTGACTCACCCCCATTAACACAAAAGATGCTGTAGCAATAAAAGGTGAAGGAGAGAGTGCAGTGAAAAGCAACCCTTCGGGAAGAATAACGGGCAAGGAGAAATACTGATTATATTAAGGGAGAGTGTTTCCAGAAAAGGAAAGCTATACAGTGACTGCTATGAACAAATGACTAAATTTGTTTCAGTCAGCTTGCTCAAGAAACAAGGAAGTGTACACATCAGCCCAAGATGGGTGAAAACAGTTCTTTCAGTTGAGATATTCAATTAATAATCTTTCACAGCTGCCTTTTGTTCCCAAGTTTATTGCCTTACCATATTGCCTCTTACAACTGATGCAGTTACCTGTTACTTGAGCCTCCCTCCATCACCATTTTCAACTGTTTTGAACAATTACCCCCAAAATTAATCAGAGCAGGTGACAGTTAATCTTGTCAGGTAACGCTTTTACTGTACATTCCTGGATGTCTCTGGTGTGCCTTGTCATTGTCAACCAAAACAAAGCTGTACAGCTTTGAAGGGTCTTTAATCAGAGTCCATCGTTATGTCCAAGTTGGTATGATTTGCTCCCCTTTATTGTCAAATGTAACTCTCCAAGCAAGTCTGATTCTTCTGAAAGATCAGGAACACCTGTGAAGGCATTTTTGTAACAGCCAGTGTTTTAAGTCAGTCCTGGAAGACCAAGCAAAAGATTAGCTTCTTAGCAGGGTAGAATCCATTTGTACTCTGCCTCCCGGCTGGGACAACAGAGAGCAGAGATGACTACACCATGCTTTTAAGTTTCGTAGGAAGACAAACTGCTATTTCCTTACAACACGTCCTGCCACATCTAAGAAACACTGATACGTAGCCCACTTTTTGCCTCCAACAATTTTCAGCATATAAAGTTCAGCAAATAAAAAGAGACAGAAAATTGGTGAGCCAAGGATGCCAACAGCAACAGAGAAATGATGACAGAAATAACCTCTCATGTCAATTCAGAGTGGGCAGCTGGGAGACCTATCTCAAGGCAGAGGAACATAGACAACAGGTAATGCAGCATCCTAACAGAAGAAATGTCTATTGAAATACAGAACTGCTCAGAAACTCAAAGGAAGAAATTCAACTTTGCTCTCAACCTAAAGCGAAGATGAATGTCTAGAACAGATGATTAAAGAAAAAGCAGCTAGAAAATGCAAAATGAAAAGAAGTTCATAAAAGAGACAAAGATGGAAAAAGAAGAAGTTTGGTGATAAAACTGTGTCCAAATGAGGATGAGTCCTAAAGTCATTCTGATTTATTTATTTTTTTAAATTCCATTGAAAGATATTGCGCAGAAGAGTTTACTGACACTTACTGCCTAACGACATTATCTTGGAGCCATTAAACTCAACTGGAGCTTACAAAAAGGACCTTCCCAACAAGTGTGCAGACCTTGTAGGTTTGGGTTTTCTTCTGCTAACTCATAGATGCTAATTCAATCCTGCCAAGCACTTAAGCACATGCTTGACTTTGAGAATAATCTCACCCTTATTCAGTAAAACACTTAAAAGCACATACTTAACTTTCAAAACATGAGTGGTCCCATTGAAGTCAATGGGACATATGCACAATGCCAAGTGCTTTGCTGGATCAGTGCACAAGGATATAATTTAGCCCTCCTTCAATAGATGATTTGGACATCCTGTGTCTTGCCATTTCATAATAAAAGACAGAATAGTAAAACAAACTGTAAGGGGTAAAATTAACTATACAGTAACTGTAAACCAAATTGCCCTATTCTGAATGCTTTTTAGGGTTATTGTAAAAGCTGAAATGAATTCTCAGTATATTTTATACAGTAAGACCAAATGAATATATTATTTTCTTGAAATTTATGCACAAGCCTAATTGCTATGCAGGCACAATTACAAAGATCTAAGAAATGCAAAACCTAGATACCATATGGTTCTCGGTTCCAAAAATCAGACATAAAAGCAGATTTCACACACTAGTGTGAACACAAAACTCCAATTAAAAGACAGCTAAATACAGCAGGTCTCCATGCTTTCCTGAGTTTTTCAAACTCAGTTTTGAATGCATAAAAGAGGTGTCAAAGAACTAGCTTGGGTATTTCCCAATTACTTCAATCACTCTTAATAAGTAAACAGTTTGCACATGAATTATGTAAAGGTTAATAATTTCAGGTTAAAAAAATGGGATTCAGAAGCACGTACTACTCCATTTCTGCAACACACTCACAAAATACCAATATTTGTGTATCACTGACCTCTGACTCTAAACAGATCTGAGGTTTTGCTGGTTTAGTTCTTCTCTTTTGAGATAAGTGAGAAAAGAAGTTTTGCACATTGTTCATTTTACACAAGCATTTTTTGGCTGCTTTAGTAGCATTGGTGAGTCTAAATAAAGTTGGGTGTGGGAAAAATTAGTAAACAGGAGGGAAAATTCAGAAACTTAAGCTGTATGATCTCATTTACTATGTAAGCACTCACAACAGAAACCTACAAGTTTTGGACGATTTTAAGTTTTAGCTCATGACGGTGTCTATTCATGATTTCCTCCATCACAGCCCAGCTCTGTAATATGAAGTAACAATAGTACTTTCATAATTTCAAAGTAACCTACAAATGTCAGAAAACATGTTGTGAATACAAACGTATAGTCTCTCAGCTGTTGCAAAAACAGTTATTCAAGACCTATCCTTCTCCATGGCACTCAAGTGTGATCAGATAACAAAACTCACACTCCCAGCAGTAAATACTATTCCTATTGTGGCTTGCATTACAAAGACTGGTCCTTCCCATTATAACAGCTTGCTTTTACATATTCAATAATTTTAGCTTATTCTGCTTAGATGTATCTGCTTCCAAGTAGAAATGTCAGTCAGAAAGCTTCGTTGCACCTGCAAGCAAAGCCAATGATTCATTACATTCAATAGCTCAATGTCCAAGGGGATACCAGTAACGAGTCATGTCCTTCAAGGGTTCGCACTGGGATCAATATTATTTAATATCTTCATCAATAACACAAACAGTGGGATTCAGTGCACGGCCAGGAAGTTTACAGTTGACACCAAGCTCAGTGGTGCTATTGGTGTGCTAGAGGGAAGGGATGTAATCCAGAGGGACCTTGACAGGCTTGAGGAGTGGGCCCATGCAACTTCGTGAAGCTCAACAAGGCCAAGTGCAAGGTCCTGCATCTGGGTTGGGGCAATCTCAAGTATCAATACAGACTGGGGGATGAATGGATTAAGGGTAGCCCTGCGGAGAAGGACTTGGGAATACTGGGAGATAGAACATTTGACAGAGGGGGACCACAGAAATGATCTGCAGGCTGGAACACCTCTCCTATGAGGAAAGGCTAAGAGAGTTGAGGTTGTTCAGCCTGAAGAAGAGAAGGCTCCAGGCAGACCTTACTGTGCTCTTTCAGTACTTAAAGGGAGCTTATGGGTAAGAGAGAGAGAGACTTTTCACCAAGCCTGTAGTGACAGCACAAGAGGCAACAGTTTTAAACTGAAAGAGGGTAGGTTTACACTGGACATAAAGAAGGAATTTTTTATGATAGGGGTAGGGAGACATTGGAACAGTTTTTCCAGAGAAGCTGTGGATGCCCCATCATTGGAAGTGTTCCAAGGCCAGGCTGGATGGGGCTTTGAGCAACCTGATCTAGCAGAAAGTGTCCCTGCCATGGCACAGGGGAGTTGAAACTAGATGATCTTTAAGGTCCCTTCCAACCCAAACCATTCTGTGATTCTGTGAGTGTGTCCAATTCCCAGAGCTGCAAAGAAGCATGGAAAGGCATCTAAAACTTGTCAGCTGCACAAAGCCTGCTAGCATAACTCACAAAACAAGAGATCCTGTATTCTAGTGTCAAACTTAAATTCCAGGTGACCCACAAAGGTGCCCCAAACCTGATTTTGAGACATGTAGTTCTGGAAAAGTCCCTTAATGAGCAACATAAAAATCCAGCAACAGGATTCAAACTCTGCACACTAGGGAGGAAAATATCTTCTGTTCAGAACAACTGCTTAACCAGGCCCTCCCATACCATAGCACAACCGCATATTTACATCTCAATACAAAAACATCTACTGATCTCCACATATTCTAATTTTCATGTACTCCTTGATTTTTGTGTTACATAATGAAATTTTTAAAGTGACACAAACTAGTAAATTAAAAGCCAGAACAGAGATATTTAAGCTCCTGTTACTACCAGCTTCTGTGAATAATAACTCTTGTTAATAGCCAAAATGAGCATACTGTTCAACAGTGAATCTCTTTGCATATTTGCTGCTTTCCTTATATTTTCATAATTTTCCAGAAATTCAATGTGTACTTTGATTATTCTTCTTCATGAAAAAAAGACCAAATTATCTAACTAAAATGCTCTGCTACCTATTAAACACATATACAGGGAATGTTCTGTTAGAAGATGCAAACTGCAACCCAAATTCAAAACAACAATGTCAGCTGAATTCCAACATGGTAGTCATATTAAGCAACCTTATCTTGAAACTTTGAAGCAACTTTCTGAATCCTGGTATAGTACACCTACTTGTTACTCCTGTGGGGATGGCATGGATGGCACAACCAAAATATAGATAGCATGAATCAGGAGCAAGCACACATGGTCCAGAAATCTCACCAGGACAGTAAGTATATTAATACTTTGCCTAGTAGTTCTCATTAGCCCTGTCAACTGCATGTGTTGTACATAATGACAATAAGTAGTTGCTTTGCACTTGTAAATCACTCATTTAAGCAAGTATCCTGCTTGCAGACTCTCTTTGCATGCTGTAAAAACAATGCTAACAAGATGACATGGAGAGAGTTACAGTCCACAGAGAGGAAATGTTTGGAAGTAGTAAAGGAGAGCTCTGTTGCCAGACAGCGAAGTGCCAGCTTCAGAGCAAGCAAACGAACCTCTCTGCTTTAGCAGAGCAGGATGTATTTTGTATGAAATTTCTAGAACTTAAAAAGCGTTACCAAGAAATTGAAATAGTGACAGTGTTGTGCCATCTGTCAGCTGGGATGAGCTATTCAAAAACACCTGACCCACAGCAGTCTTAACTAGTCAGTCTTACTGACATCTTTTAAAAAATCTCAATTCTGTGCAGAGGGACAAGTTTAAAAATCTACTGTATCTGACTACTGCTAACATAGGCTGTAGCAAAAAGTTGCATAAACTCTATGAGATAATTTCACAGAGTGTTACATTCAGTGCCTTTACGCTCAGTGATGACATAGGATGGGAACTGCAAATCTCACTCATTCTCGTCTGGCAAGAGCATGTGCCACAAGAGCAAATCTCACACATACCATGTGCAGCAGATGACTAAGAAACAAGGTAATAATGCTCCAGAGTCTGACAGGGACCAGACATAACCTAATAAAGGAAAATACTGAATGGAAATTTAAGTCTTTTCTTAAAAAGAAACATGCTGCTAAAAGAAGCTTCAGGATAGTTTTTCTTCTTCAATTGGTGACAAATTTATTAGTATTAAAAGAGAAAAAAAAAAGGAACTTATTATTTCAGAAGTCATTGATGCCATTTATTACTTGGATTAGATCAATGCCTGCAGGTCTTGTCTCAGGCACCCTATGGCATACAATACATGGTCCATACTTAAATGGACTTACAACTCAAATACAAAACAGCTATCTGAACTTCACAAATGAAGGTGCAAGACGAAATTAAAATAATGTTACAGAAACTGCGGTTATTTTGTCACAGTCTGAAGTTTTCTATAGTGCTTCTAAGTTAGTCTTACAAGCAAGAATTACACATCACACAGACTGCTGATGGAAGTCAGTAGAAATCAGTCTTCCTTCTCCTCTGCCTTGGCTCTAGAGATAATATAGGTATTTTGTAACTTTTCTAGTTAGCCACAACCTCTTCTTTCATATTACATTACGCGTTCTTCTCATCACTTTTAATTTGAATCAGGATTTCTTAGGTCTTCTACAGTCAACCAAAAGGCTTAACAAAATACAGGAGATGTCTCTTGGTTAGCACACCTTTTGGTCTTTATCTTCCTATCTGCATTCACTGAGTACCTCAAGTTAGTGGAATAACACTAAATTTCCTCTGTTTCTTCCCCTCGCTGACTTTTGATATTCCCTACCAAATCTTCTGTGCAGACCACAGTACCTGAGGGATTCCAAAAGTGTCCCTTCAGACATAATTTTAAAGCCTTTGTCTTATGTTGCTTTTTAGTTAATGCCCAATTATTAAACCAAAAAACTTTGTAGCTGTTGTACATATATGAATTTTAAATTTTTGATACGTTTTGGGAAGATCACGTATTTTACCTTTGTCTCTCTCTTTCTGTCTTCAACCTGGTTAGAAAATGGATGGAGTCCTTTAACTTCCACCACATGCTGAAAATTACACTATTACTCTATTACTTTTCCTTAACACCACCAGTAAAATTGAGACCTCTGCTTTAGTCCTGAATTCCTGTCAAGCAGGGCAGAGATTGCACTCTCTATTAGCTCTTAAGCTCATTAATGATCTAATAATTATGTCCAGGGTTACAACATATCCTGGCTGTGGGCCAAAGCCCATTCTGTAAAATATTATGATGCATTTTCTTTCAATCTGTTCTTTTAATTCAATCACAAACTATTTTAGAAGAGACAGCTCCAGGAAAGTCAACTAACAGCAGCCCTGATCCTCAAGAGTTACTTTTCCTTCATTATGTACACACCATAAACACAAAACACACAATTCTTCACACTGCTACAATACTAAATATATATTATCTCAGATCCCTGTGGTCAGGTCTCAATTTCTCTCTTGGATTTATGTCTGTCTTAGAGCAATGGGGCAAGACATAGCTTTTCTCATGTCAAGACTCTAGCTGACTGCTTTTATGATCTATCTTGTCCTTGACTCAGAACTCTTCAATTTCTTCACTATATAAGTCAGGTGAAACAGGCACTTACAGTATTTTGACAACAACAACTAGAAATATGATCACGGGAAATATTTTATTGATGACTACTTAAAATCAAACTTTTGTGATATTACTGTACATATTGCGCCAGTGCACCACAAGGCACAGGGAGGTGGCTGGGTTGCACCAGAAGGTACTTGGAGGACCCTGGGGCACCAAGAAGGGGTCTGGACCACACTGGGTTGCTCTGAGAAACACACAGAGGCCCGTGGGGCACAAGCGAAGCTCAGGCAAGGCCTGCATTCACCTGCCAAAATGCATACAGGGGCTGTGCAGGTCCATGGAAAGGCACACGGGGAGTCCTGTGGCACCCCAAAAGTGGTATACAGCACGTGGGCCAGGCCAGAGCCATGCTGGCTGTGTCGAGGCCTAGTGTGGGACCCACAGCCCTCAGCAACAGAGCCCCAAGGCCTAGCCTGGAGGCGTGCAGAGGGCAGCCTGTGGAAGTGAGGGCAGCCCTGAGGCACTGCTGGGGCTGGGGGGCAGCCACCCCCATGCGAGTGCTCAGGCAATGCCCCTGCCCTGACACAGCTCCTCCTCGCAGAGCATGGGAAGCATGGCCCAAGGCCCCTGGGACTCAGACCCACTCCCCCGGTGGGGAGACAGAGCAGTGGGCTGAAATATCCAGACACTCAGACCCTTCATCCTTGCCCTGACCTTCCACACCTACTGGATGCCAGACAAAAGCCTTGCGACATCACAGGGCACTTGGGGACAGCATGGCGGGTGACAGCTGACACCATCACCCTCACTGGCTGAGCTCAACTCAGCGCGATGGTGAGAGACTGCTAAGATTGCAGCTGGTCATAGAGCACCTCCCTGGTCCTCGCTCTCTGTGTGACCTCTCTCTTCCCCAGCAGCCTCAGCCCGTCTAGCCATCCTGCCAGGGCCACGGTCACGTGGGACGTGCCCCCCCAGGACCCGGAGCACAGGCAGCCAGTGGTCCTACTGGCCCTGCCCAGTGCAGCCACTTCAATCCTCCTCTGCCCAGCTGGGTACAACCCATGGGGTCCTTGGAGGTGGCTGGTTTGAGCTGCTCAGCCCTGTGCCTCCTAATCAACAGGGTTTGGCTTGTACACTGCCTTTGCAGAAAAGCCAAGAGATGCCAGAGAGAGATGAGTGATGAGGGTCAGGCAGGTGAGACTGTGCCAGGTGGCTGGAAGCCAGGACCCACCAAGGCCTTAGTCTTCATCCCACATGTTATCGCTGGGCAGATGCCAAAGGTCCTCTGCCTTTTCCCCAGCCCTCAGCCCAAAACCAGGAGGCAGATGTGGGTCTCAGCCACAGAAGAGGAAATGAGGACAGGCTGACCCACAACGGGAACGAGACAGAGCCTGCCTGAGGTCATCTTCACACAAGCTGCTGCCTGGGGCAGCCCAGCCAGGACTGAGCTTCTCTAGGGGAGGCCAAGCTCAAGTCAGAGAGGTCTCAGCCCCTTGAGGCCCCTGCCACCCCTTCCATCACGCTCCCTGCCCTGTTATTTCCAGGAGACAGGCCAGACACCCTCAGCTTCTCCAGGGACATGCTGCAGGGTGACTGCTCCTGCCAGAACTGCAAGTTGATCTGCCAGCTGAAGGAAAATCCTGACTTGATGAAGAGGTACCCGAGGCATCTGTCCTCCCTGCAGCAGGACATTCTCTGGAGACAAGAGAAGAAGAAAACATGGGAAGAGTTGGAAGAGGAAGAGACACATTCCTCCACTTAATCATACATCCACAGCTCCAGCAAGGCTCGGGGCGGTGGGGGGTGCAGACGGGACATTGCAGGGGATGCAGCAAGCAATGGCAATGCTGCCCCTGTGCGCTGGGACATCTCCAACAAATGTTTATGTGAAACCAGCTCTAAGGTAAATGTAACATCAACTGAGTGTTCAAAGATAGAGGTGAGTCACTCTGTACAGGGATGTTGCAAGGTGCCTCCCAAAGAGAAATCACATTCATGCTAATTGTTCAGGGTTCTCCAAAGAAAAAAAGCAGGAAACAAGGATGACTGCATCAGCAGCAGTTAAAGCACAGTCACAAAAATCAGACCCTTCCTACACTGCCTGTGAATAACATTATTCCTATAATTAGTCCCACAGGATTAAGTGAGGCTGTTCTCACATTCAGAGTTAAACACATCCAAATGCCTGCACAGACCAACATAAAATTTTACTTCTTACTAGTTCCACTGCCAAAACACCTCCTTTATTCCCATCACTCTGTTAGGCATCCCTCTTCATTCACAGAGAACAGGCTCTCATCCTCAGCCAAGGTCAGAGGTAATCGTGTCTTTGACAAACTTTTAGCCAATTTAAGTATTACTACGATCCAAAGCAGGGATTTGGGAACTGTAACAGCTGTGAGTTTCCACTATGAAGAAGGAAAAACCACCCGACAAACACAGGGGCACAGGAACCCAATGAATGAGAAAATGCAGAGACATAAAAGGCAGATCTGACAGAAGTCGTGTTGGAGCTTGAGAACCTTTGGTTGCTGGCCAAGAATGAACTTGTCAGAATCTGGTCTGAAATTCCATCATTTTCAGATTTTGGGTATGTTTAATGAGGCCAGCACACACCCAACGAGGTATGTACAAGCATGTCCATGAACAGATGATTGGTTATGCACATATACAATCAAGAAGTCTTTTGGTGGGACTACAAGATGTGAAGACCATTCCTTGTACCACCATAATTTCCTGCTGTGGTGTACATATCTTGTCATGCAAAACTCATCAGCAAAAATATGCCATAGTGAATGTTTCTTTTGTAGTGTTACCAGAAGAAGAATCTTGCACTATTCATAATGGCTAGCAACATATCTCTCAGACTTCCAGACAGATTTTGTCAATACAACACAGTAGCTCTGCAGAGAGAGAAAAAAAAAACCCTAAACAAAACACACATACATGCAACACACTTTGGTTTTAAGTAATAATTTTACCATAACACCCTTCTGCAACTTGTTTCCCTGATCAAATTATTGCTGTTAATGTACAAGTTCATTATATGTCAAGATTTTTGGTTCTACCTCAAGTTCAGTTAATTGAATCTTTCATCAGTGCCTTCAGTAGTTCAGAGCATGCAATGGGTCAGGAGGAAGTCTATAACTTTTTTTTAATATCTATTTTCTTATCATAATCTTAATTTCAGAGCTGAGTATTTTGAGATACATCCAGTCCAGTTGGTTTGAGAGAGAACACTGTTACTAAAGACGGCTATTTCAAACAAGAAGGGGGCTGTCTTTTCTTGTGTGCAGGCCATGACCCAAAAGCACTCCTGTATCATTTTACATCCAGTGGTCAAAAGAGTGAAATTTTGAAATATCACTTCTCAACACAACTGATACAGCTGTTAACAGAAATGTGTGTGTAGTCTTTCAAGGCCAATCAAAGTTTCTGAGGGTAAAAGTGTTTTGAGTTTTGGGAGGTATGTCATGCTACTAAGGAAAGTGCTGACATATGTGAAAACAGGTTACGCCAGCTGAAAAGACTGGACACCATTTCTTAAATAAACATGGCTTTAAGACAAGTGGTTTATACTTCTAGGAGAGCTGGTTCTCTTCAAATCTGAAGCCTAGGAGCTTCACTTTTTCATACAAAGTGATGCAGTCTTAGAAGAAAAGGCACAGAAGAAAAACAGATGTGTTTCAGAGCCGTAGCTACCTGACTGTCTTGCAAAAACGAACAGCACAGCAAAAATCAAGTCAACACATGCCTTTAGCAGACAGGAAAGTTAACAGCAGAGCATCTCCCCCTCCTAACAACAACTTCAGCTTCACTAAAACCGACCTTCATTAAACTGCACTTCTTTCTACTCACGGTCAGAGTTAAACCTCTTCAGGGCCAGGATTTCATGTCTGCATCTAATATAAAGTCAGCTTAGATCAGCAGCACATTATTTGTATATTACCTGCACTTCTAACTCCTCTAGAGACATCAGAGAGGTTGGACAAAGAAAAAAGGAAAAAACCACCTTTTGAGAAGTAAAAAAAGATCATTCTATGAATGCAGCTTTAGACAAATGCAGAAGAACAGAACCTTTAATTTTGGTAAGCCTCATAACTGGACAACTCCAAAGCCAAAATGACATCCTCATCCCTTGAGGCAGCTACTAGATAGGTCCAGGGGCAAAAAAGTGAACAGCATGGTGTATGCTTTAGAGTTAAATCTGACTGGTAGAAGATCTGTAACTGTGTCAGGAACTAGACCGAAGTGGGAATGGCTTTGGGAGGCTACTCCTTCAGCTTCATTAGAAATAGCAAGTTAAAAGCCCAACAGGTAAGACATGCTGAATGCTAAACTTAATGACTGTCTTCCTACTGAAAATAATACCCATGCCTCACCACCCAAACTACAGACCATATCCCAAGAAAGTATGGAATATTAGTGCAACTAATGCAGTCTTACAGAATTTGATCACTCATCCAGACATCATCAAGCAATATCACTGAATAACAGAGGGATTTTTTGTTTTTGTTTTATCCTCAGAAGGCACTTTGAATACCACAGTGGCCTAATAAAGCAAAAAACCCAAGATGCTACAAAGAAGTTTATTAGACATTTGTACACACACACACAAAACATGCCATTTATTCCCATTTATTGCACTCCTGATAACTTTGTGCATAACAAAAAAATGAGTATTCATCCTTGACTAGTCCTCAATTAGACAAGGGATAGCGATCCAAACATCTACAGCCTGCAAAATTACTACTAAGGAAAGTTCTGACAAGTATTGATTGGTTTAAGCAGAATTACAGAAAGAAAAAAAAAAATAAAGAAACAAGTCGTGGACTTCTAATGCACTGTAAACAAACTGTAGAAAGAGACAATAACACTTTGTAGGGAATAGATGTAGTTTCACACCTGAGAAAACTGCTGAGTCCTTTTACATACTGAGCAAAAGGGAAGTCTCTTGCCTTCTCTTACAGCTTTGGTATTATTTTCAAGAACTTAAGAATCAAAGTCCCATAAGACTAGATATCTCTAGCAAAGGGCCATGTAATAAAGTCATAAGACCATCAGTTTTCCACTGAAGGAAATAGTATACACATTTCTACACCTTATACATGTAATTGACATTTTTACATAGAACTGTAAGGCTGAATTGGAAAAAGGATGTTAATCAATACATTCCTCAGGAGGCTATAAAGGCTAACATACTATTCACAACCAACAATATAAGATTTATCTTAGAGAACATGACTGGACAGGAAGAATTTTAACTGACACTTTAAAAAATACATCCAATTACAGCCAGTCAAATCCCTTTCCGCTTCCCACAGCAAGTCTGATTCTAGCAGACTTTTAATTCAGATTATATTCTTCAGACTACTCCAAGGCTGAGCTGATCTATCAAAACTTGCAGTGGAAAACCAGCATATTCCCTGTTTCCATTATCTTGCATCCTGTTCTGACATAACTTTATACCTACCATCCACCTCCTCAGTATTCAATGGTATTAGAAGCAAGCACCTTCCATCAGTAGAGAAAACTGGAATTAACATCCAGTACCTGGAATTCCCTTTATTAATGAAATACATAGTAATTAAAAGTAAAGAGACTGAGGAGACAATGTCTTTCAGCACTGCCTCCAAGGTGGTACTGTGTCATTTAACAGATGCTATGCACCTGGGCAGCCCCCCATCAACCCTGCAGTTGTGGCTGTCTTTGCAGAAACATTAGTCTTCAAGACAACCATGGTGTCCCCTGCATCTCTGTGGTGCCTTGTGCGATCCTGGGGAAGTCACCTAGTCACTCAAGCATTAAAATGGATAATCCTTTTAGAGATACTGAAAAGATTTAATGCAATGTCTATATAGGAGATCTAAAATCTTTAAGTGGCAAAGCCTTCCGAAACACAAATAGGCACAGCAACCAGTGGGCACAAATAGCACCAAAAAGAAAGACTGCCTTACAAATGGAATACAAATTAATTATGAATTATTTTAGTATTATCCCAAACCCTCAAGTGGGAAATTTCTGTTGCTAATTGTTAGACCACAGATCTGCTGTTTGTTGAGAACATATGGTGCAATTGTAGCAGGAACTGCTGACTAAGGGAATACAGCACTTTATTGGGATAATAAAGTGTAACTTGAGAAGCACTTGCATTGTTCATCATCTTGCACTAACCACATACAAGTTGCTCTACCATTCAGTATCAGGATTTGGGCACAAGTTTGCATGGCCCTGTCTTGAACTGTTCACTCTGTATTTTTTCCTTTCTGCATACATAGCTAGGACCCAAAGGCACTCAACACACCAAATAAAACAGGAGTAAAGGACATCTCTCACTCTCTGGGTTAGCTGGCAATAGTGGGCTAAACTCCAGAGAAAATAAGTATTTTCAGAACAATCTTTGTTTTGATAATATTTTTTAAAAAAAAAAAAAGTCTCCAGGTGACAGCATCAGACTTATCTGTCCTGAAAGTCTGTACTGAACTCTACAACCAAAACATGTCCATCAAAAACCTGTTAATCAATTTGAAATGTATGAATGAGTGTAAATTATTTCATATTTACTTGAACTTATTACTCCAGTCCTCTACCACAACCCATTCTCCAGCATGCAAGACACTCCTGTGTTTGAGCAGATGAATCATCTAATTTGACACAAAAGCGAGTGGACATACTGGATGCTATGGATTAGTCCTACTGTGTTTCATCTGCTTTCAACAGAAAAAAAAAAAAAAAAAGATATTCAGCATCTTACTGCTCCTTTTACTAAGGCTTCTGTTTTCCTTACATTCTTACAATGAATTATAAAGTACACATTTTCCTCTTATTCGGCTTTGACAGATCAGCAGTCTGAATTTGCCAAGCACAGGAATTCAGCATTCCACAATTTACTGAATGAGGAAGTCATTAGCAGGTCAGAGCTCAAATGTTGGCATGCCTGTTTAAAGTTATTTTCATTCTTATACAAATAGTTCATAGGCATGCAATGCACACGGCACTTTCATACACTTGCTCCTGTCTGATTTGAGGAAAACGTATGCAAGGAAGTATTTTCAATATTCAGGCCAATAGGTTACATCAACTGTTATGGTCTCATATTTATCCATAATGACTGCAGCTTTAAGAATCTCCTTTTATACAGAGAATCTGAAGAAAGCTATAAACAAAAGGCAGACACACTCATGAAATGCAGAAGCAGCCAACTACTCAGCCTTTAAACTTTGTTCAGGAAGATGGCTATAGAAATCAAGGAACAAAATACAAAAGAATTTTAAATGGAAAACAAGGGAAATTAGGTTTAGGAACAAGGCTACTAATAATAGAGGTGGAGTCAAAAAAACCTATTAATGTGTTCCTAAAGATACATGGGAGATATGGTTGGACAGGCAATTCAGATTGTACTGAAAATGTAACTAAAAGTTATTTAATATAAAAGGGTATCATAGATAGTGTATTACAGCCATCACAAAACTTTAAGATCACAAAAATAAAGCATTGCTGGTAATTTCCACACCAAAGATACTGGTAAAAAAACAGAAGCCTAACACCAGCCTTTCTGCAGCTGTCTTCAAGCTATTACATGTATCTGTACTTGCATAACATGTAACTCCATTGCTTTAATCCAGACCAGCTGAAGTTAACATGGCAATAGCAAACCATCAAGTCCTAATCCTACCTCTGATCAGCCAATTCATAAATGTCATCTGCATTCACTAGAGGTGCTGTGGAAGAGTATTGTTTTTTGAAATAAGAGATTAATCTGTTTTTATTAACCCCTCCCACAGCTCCTGCTCTGACCTTTTTCTCTTCAGGCTAGTTTACCTTGTGTAAAGCTTTCAAGCTGGGGACAGCAGCGCAAGGCACACCCCTGCATGGCTGCTCCTGGTCTGGCACTGACACCTGCCCATGGCACCCACAGAACTCCTTTGCGCCATGCCCAGGGACCTCCTCCAAAACAACTCCCCAGCTTCAGCCTGCAACATCTAAAAGACATCCAAAAGCTTCACAAGTGAATAGCCAAAGCAATAGCTATAATCCTCAAGCTCTGACAGAAACAGAAAGGATGGAACTGACCGAACAGCACACACCAGGTTTCCCTCTGCAGTGTCTGAAGCTGAGACTAATACAAGGCAGCACAGTATGCTTCTGGGAAGGCAGTAAATGCAGAAGGCACTGTAGCAAAGCAAAAGCAGTCCCTTGAGACACTGACATTTCAGGGCAATGTGGCCTGTTATCCAGGCGATACCAGTATAACATAACATTTAGCAGCTCATACTGGTTCTGTGGAGATTAGGAAAATACCAAATCTCAATTCCATGAACCAGAGTGCTAAAGTAAGGCAGACAGATAAGACGTTACACAAAATCTATCTTTTTACACAACTAAGACTGTTTTAATAGTTTCAAGAGTTGTTGACAGACGTTAAGTAAAAGGCAGCGTTGAATGACAGAGGGGAAGGCTTGTAAGGTTGTCTAGGGATACTTACTTGAGTCATTCCCCCATTTAGGAATGGGTTATCCAGGAACACAAACCTAATAAGAAACATTTCCAAAGCAAAAACTGGAAGAGGAGCTGGCAAAAATGCCCTGGTGCTCTGTTCTGGGCTACGTGAACCGTGTTGTTTCTGTATATGAGGGAGGTAGAAATACTTGAGAGAAATAAAAATCCCACAGACAAGCTTGCATTCTGATAACCTCTCTTTAAATTGCATGGGAAAAGACAATTGGAAAGCGTAACCCATTAAGCGATAATTATTAATTTAGTCAGTAAAAGGTCAAATGAACCCCTACTTCTGAGAATATACGCAACGCCACTATGAGGAAGGAGGAAATATTGTGCTGACAAATGTCTGAGCCTAACAGGCCAGGTGCCATGATAGCACAAATGTGCGAACAGCTACAACACTCCCAAGAGAGGGTGGCCACAGCCATGCCACAAGAACACAGTATCAGACATCAACTGGGTCCTGGTTTCAGCTGGGATAGAGTTAACTTCTTTCTCGGTAGCTGCTGCAGTGCTGTGTTTTGGATTTGGTGTGAGAACACTGTTGATAGCACACGGATGGGTTTGGTTGTTGCTGGGTAAGGGTTATACTGAGTCAAGGACTTTTCAGTTTCTTGGGCCCTGCCAGCGAGAGGGCTGGAGGGGCACGGGAAACTGGGAGGGGACACAG
>JAVJGI010000001.1:75360492-75407274 GCA_035590275.1 Ibycter americanus
ACACATGATGGAGCCCTGCTTTCCTGGAGATGGCTGAACACCTGCCTGCCAATGGAAAGTAGTGAATGAATTCCTTGTTTTGCTTTGCTTGCGTGCATGGCTTTTGCTTTACCTATTAAACAGTTTTTATCTCAACCCACAAGTTTCTCACTTTTACTCTTCCAATCCTCTCCCCCATCCCACTGTAAGGGGGAGTGAGCAAGCGGCTGTGTGGTGCTTAGTCGTTGGCTGGGGTTAAACCACGACAAACTGAAACATCAACCTGACAGGATTCAGCAACAAGAGTCCTATGAAACTTCACCTATAAACACAGTCCACAATTCACAATCAGAACTGCCTGAGGTGCAACATAAAATAACAGAGGGCACACCTCATATCACTTTATACAAGGAAGGACAAATTATACCTTGCTTGCCCATCTACCTGCATCATTTAAGGTTAATGTTATTACATCACTTCCACTTCAGAATTGGGAGAAGCTTTGTTTTGTGCCCATGCTTTACACGTTCAGGCACACTGAACTTTTATCTGAAACGCAGTGTTAATTATCCAATAGTTTGGATCTTTCTGTTACACAGAATAAAATACACCAACATCTTTTGACACAAAACCAGCACTTAATAGTGTAACAGAGGCTATGACTGCCAGCATCTTTGGAATTGAGTCAAAGACCTCAGAAACTAAAACCATGGAGTTTTTTAGAACAGATTCTTTGGCTGCAGTTTGTTCTAGTGAGCCATGTAAAAATTCAGTTCTTTCACAGATTAAATCTAAAACGCATGTTGATGGCTGCACTCACTAGAGGTAACTCCCTCACTTTGCCTCACAGATTCTAAAAATAAAAAGACAATAGCCAAAAAGCTCTCTAACTGCTTGTACTAAATATTCTAAACATGACTTCAACACATATTAGTGTTTGGATATCTAAGGAGGCAAATGCAAAACAGACAGTAAATGAATCAAAGGTGCCAAGGTTTTCTCTAGAACAGAGATGAGCATCACATCTAGCAGAAAGTCCTCTGGAAAGCCTGTACTGGTGCAAGAGCCAGAGAACAGGCTCTAGATGCACAATTTACTGCATCAAAGACATTCCATTGCCAATCACCAACTGCTGAAAATAAGACTCACCATCTCTTTAGAACCAGGATCCAAGCACAGCAGAGAGCAACAGGAAGAAAATGCAGGCCAAAAAGATAATAATCCCAGTTTCAAACTGGAGGCATGGAAAGCAGAAAAACACAAGTTAGATTAAAGGTGGTGAGGGGGACTGAGCAGAAGAGACAAGGGCAAGAACATAATCCTTATCACCTGCACAGTAATAATTTTTGCTGGTTTTCCACTAGTTTTATTTCAGCCACCTTCCCTATCATAGATCAGCAAAAGAAAATGAACAACTCCGAACAAAATGTAAGGAAAAATAATCTGGAATCTGAATTCATTAAGTTCGAAAAGTAAGATGTGACAGCCAAACTGGTTTCATAAATTAAGAACCTTTCCACCCTCATGGATTATTATTATTATTGACATCTAAAAATGAATGTTTTAAAATAACTGAAATATTTTAGCTAAAGTACTGAAACAAACTGCAAAAGACCTATTTCTTGCATTTTTCTTGCTGTGATCCAGAATGACAGGACAAGAAATTTTGTCCCACCACACTACCACAATGGGCTTGTCTGCTGATTAAGTGACAAAAGTGCAACATCTTTGCTGCTGATTCTATTGGTAAGCTTTAAATAGCATCCATCACACTACCACAACCACCAATACAGGGCAAACACAGAAAACAGTAAGAAAACTGTACCGCAGTTGTCTCTAAGTGGTTGTAGGGCACAGCATAGCTTTTAATCTCATGTCTCTATCTGAACTGTAATTTTTGTGCTATCAGTATCAAAGCAGCAGAAATGACTGACTGCTATCAAATTGAACTGTGCAGGCACACAAACTCCCTAGCACCTAAAAATCAATACTGTTATTTAGGCTAGCAACAATTAACTGCATACAGTGCTCCTAGGCTAGACTTCAGGGGTAAACACGGTTTTCACAATGGCTTTTACAACAGCATAAAAATAGTTGCAAGTCAAAGTTAGCTTCCTGATACTTCAGAGGTGGTTCTTCAGAGGGTTTCTCAATGACTTGATCTGAAGAAGCAGCTAACTATGAGAATGCAAGCCTACGGCTTCAAGCCTTAAATCTTTATTAAGCATTTTCCGATAATTTTTCCTCCAAAACAAGCATTAGCAGGAAAGGACATCCAGTTAACATCAAAACCAGATACTAGCATCTGTGTTAATTTATAACATAAAAGAGACTTCGCATTATTAGACATTACAGCCATGTTTATGAATCTATCTGTAAAAACAACTTGATCCATCTCTAAGAAAGCCAAATAAATTGAACTGTGCTTCAGTTAAGTACTTAACAGCTTAGTTTCAGAAAACGAAAACCACAATTTTGCTCATTCTTTACAAATTAAATAAAGTGAATTAACACCCTATAATGAATAAATACCAAATAAAACTTTTTTAAAAAATATTGGTGAAGACTTCTTTATTTTTCCTGACATTACATCACCTGAAAAATAAAACTGAAGCTTATTTTATACATGATATACCCAAATTATTCTCACAATGTCATGGATCAATGCTTGAAGCACAGTATACGTCTCAGTAGCACTGAAGTGATCAATATGACTGGCTGAACAGCCATCAGAAAAGGTGCTAGTTTTAAGACGATTAGGTCCCTGAAGACACATAAACACTATCATGACTGTTATCTCAAATGCCCCATGTATTACACAAAATTATTCTAAAGAGCTATTTTTTGATCCCATATTGCAAGTACGTTTTAAAAATCCTAGGCAAACGCAGATGATGTTTGTTTTTAGCAGCAATCTTTTCTATCTTTTTCCAACTCTGAAAGTCTTGTTGCAGATGAGACTGACAGTTAATACACAATTAGATCAATTCTTAGATGGACAATGACAAGAGAGGTTTCATAACTAACCCAAAATGAAATGTTTTCAGAAGCAAAGAAATACAATACCAAATAATCACATACGAAAGTGCTAGTTGTTCATGTATGCATTTTTAAGTGCTAGCAAACCTAATTCTTAAATATCCACACTAACATACTTGGCTTGGCATTATCAGGTATTGTACTGGCAATGTATTCATGATCCAGAAAAAAAGTCCAAATATCAGCTGCTCCTAGAGACTGACAATAACTGTGGTCTACCTACAGTAATCAGTGCAACCCAGTGTTCACTTCTGGATGGCAGCTTACTTGGGAAAGGATTTGCTCCCCAGAAGAATTTTCAGCACCAGACATGCAACGCCAGTTCAAGGCCCTTGCTCTCACCAAGTCCAACTTCATTAATTATTTTCTATAGTCTAAAGTAAAGAAGTTGGAAAAATCTTTAGCTTATGACACAGCAGAATGGAAAATACACCTTGAAAAATTGGGTCACTAGTATATTGGTCTTTCACACTATGTGAGCAAGTATTGCTATGAAGACTTCGCCACTGTAACTTATGCATAACTGAAATACCAGCACTTCAAAGTAGTCTGCCTTAAAGATCTTTTTAACAGAAAAGAACAAGTACCATTTTTATTTTTAACACTGCTAATTCTTCCTCAATTGCCTAGAATAACACTGGCTTTTACCTTGTCTCAGAATGAAATGTTTTAAGACAAATGTGTTAAGACACACTTTCAGCAGCAGACCACGCAGCCATAATGATAGGAAAACAGCGTTTTGTACATTAGCCAGCACGCTCACTAAGAACAGTGGATGCAAGTCACCCTCGAATGGCACAACACCACATTTCCACTCAGAAAGGGATTTTTGCGAGCCTGGGTTCAACAGCTGACACAGCAGCTCAACAAACTTGGGTGCTACCTTATTATTACAGGTTTTATTAGAATCACTGTAATTAAGGAGCTGTCAGCACTCGCTTCCATTATGAATTCTTCTCCAGGGATTAGTAATTGAGCTCTAAAACTTGCTTTGGGATGGGATTTTGCATCTGGGTGTGAAAACCTTTTTCAGTGCAAGAAAAAAAGAGATCCTGGTTTTTCCCCTTTCCTCTGAATAAAGACAATTATAATGCTAAAAAACATCTGAAAGCATTCTGAAATACAGTGCCTATAAAAATAGAGCAGCACTTTCAGAGTTTTTAAGAAAATAATTCAATACAAATGTCTTCTTGTAGTTCTGTGGACATAACATGGACAAGAGATTTATGAGATGTGGAGTCAGTTCCTGCCAACAGACTCTCTTGTGACTTTAGACAGGTAACTTAACGTCCCTGTGCTTCGTCTTCCCTGTCTCTGGAAGGAGGATAATTGGCGTAATGATCTACACATGAAATGTACTCACTGAAACCTAGGGAATAAGCTGTGCAACTGACATGTCCTTTCTAACATAATACGTGACTGTTGACCCTTGCACAGCTGCAGACTCTACATGCTTCACATGCACATATTTGCAGTGCGTGTGATGAATCAGGACACCTACGGAAATTCAACATCAACTTCATAAATATACCTGTCCCATATAATCAGTGAGAGGGCTAAAATCAAAGTTTCAAGATCCTGATTACACCTGAATGTTGGGGGGTTAATTATACAAGTCTAGAGAGCTTAATATGCATATAATAGCCTAACTATTTGTTACTACACAGATAACTCTACCAGGAAATCTTTCTCAGTGGTTTAATCAAAAAACATGTGAGCAAGGCTTTTGTTTACTCCAAGCTTTTCAAAGTTATCCCTGTTGGTATTACCTTTTGCCACTTCCCTATGTATACCTGATCAGAAATCCGTGTTCTAAAACCTGATCTTTTTAAATTCTAGATAACTTTTTTTGCATTTCAAAAGCAGAATCTTTTATACACAAGAAGTAAACCAACAACAGAACAGGTCTTGGAAGTAGCACAATTAGAAAACTTGACCTACTTTCAAAACTCTGAACAAATTAACTCTTCTAGGTAGTATTCATAGGCATACTTCTTCCCTGGGGGTTTTTAAACAGAAGGATTCGCATCAAGACACCTAAAGCCTGATGCTACAGTCACGCCATCAATGGAATCTCAGGGTAGTTTGTGAACAGAGTTATTGCAGTTATCAGTCTCTTCAACATTATATTTTTTCTCCTTGACTTGATTCACAGTCATTGAGGATTGTGGAATCACTATCCATGGCATAATAAAGACCAGAACAAAGAACTGTTATCTCTGTACTGGGAAAATGAGCTTTGGGCTCTAATCCTCTGACACTATATTCACAATCGCAATCAGTTAATACTTGCAATGCTGCTTCTCTAAGACTATAACAGTACCCTTCTTAAAAAAAAAAAAAAAAAAAAGGCTGCTCCATAAGAATAATATTTGCCTATAACTATAGCTTCAGGAAACGTAAAAACATTGCGTTTTAATCACTACTAGAATTACATTATTCCTTCAAATAAACCCAAACAAGGAAATAATAATAAAAATAAAAAAAATAAATAAAAAAGAGAATTCCTTCTTTTACTCCAGGTAAGTGTAAAGATAAAACACACACTTCAGTACTCCTTCCTACCACATAAGAGGATGTGAATATCCACATTCCTGGCACTCCTCAGAAGCCTGGAACCACAGGAAGCAGACAGGGGAACCACCAGATAGTATGACAGTTAGAGATGCTCTAACACATTAAAATACTCCAGTTTTCCTTTACATGTCTACTTTCAGAGAACAACTACAAAAAAGAAAAGAAACCTCATCTAAACTATTTTTTGCAACAAAAATCTACTGTAGGTTTAAGTATCTCACCGAGTAGAGATCAACTTGAAACTAAATCCACAACAAAGTCTGGTTTTAGAAGACTGTATTAAACCAGTAATAAAACAACCACACTTTCCTGAAAAAGCTGAAGGTCCCCTTATCTGTTTTCTTTTGATTGAAATGCCAAGTATTTTAGTAAAGTCTTGTTGATGTTAATATACCACTCCATCACTACATGATGAAGAATCCTGCACTTAGTAAGTTGTGTGAACTATATTGCAGAACCTGGGAGGCCATTACCTGGTCTAAGCTTCTTTAACACTTTACCCAGCCACTGAAGTAAAACAGCAAATGCAGCTTGCAAAGGTCTCCTCCACAAGGAGCCAGTGTCATCACACTCTCTCTCTCTACTTGCTCTAAACCAGTTAGCTTACAGAGTTTACCAAACACTACATTTCATACTATTGTAAAACAAAATGACCCAGCAATTTCCAGGAACAAACCAAGGCCCCATGTTTTACAACTGAATTCAGACTCAGCTGACATACAGAATGAACTTGGCAAGCAATAATGAACCAACCTTCAATAAAGACTACTACAAAAAAATCACATTTATAAAGGCTGCACAAGGCCAGAGGAATACATTTTATTATAATTGTAAACAATATTTCAAGAGCAAATACAGTAAAAAAACCAAACGACAACAACAACAACAAAAAAACACCCAAACCCCCAAAAACCAAACCACAACACTCAAAACTCAAAGTGCTGTTTTACAAACTACCTTGTAAAATCATAATCTGTTCAAAGACTTTTCAGAATTTTTTCATCCAAATATTCTGGGTGTTTGTAGATGTTATCTAAGCCAAACACCCACCTTAGAGATAACATCATTACAGAAGGATAAATTGAGACAAAGGATACAAAGTTCTCACTGACAGTCAAACATCAAAACAGTATCAGAGTTGAAAGCAGCTTCCCATTTTACAACTTGGGAGAAGATTTCAAAAACTTGGGAATTTTTAGAATCAAATTCATTCATTGTTAAAAATAAGAGCAAAACTTCAACAACTGTGCATATGTGTCTATGTGTGGATCTCCTAGGTTAAATCTACCTCTTGTACAGCAAAGTACATGAAAATCTCAATTCTTCAGTATTTCTTTCTTCTAAAAACTGGGGGAAAGCTTGTTGAACCTCACTCAGGGAGTGCAAAGTTCAGACAGTTCATTTAGTCCCTTACAAACCTCACTACCAAATTACAATGTAGTTTGAATGAAGGAATCTGTCAATGTGTACTGCTTGGCCTCTTCCGTAAGCAAACAAAATAAGATGTTTATCTCCCTGAAATCAATACTGATAAAGAAAATCCATAATGGCAAAGAAAGTTAATACACTGTGGATTTAACCAGGTGAAAGATTAATGTATCTTCATTCTTTATCTCAAAGGAAATAAACCAATTATTTGCAGAATGAGTTGTCTGTAATTGGTATTATTCAGCTGCTAAATGTTGTATGCTGCTTCACTCTCTTTTAATAATACATACTTCTGTAAGTGGTAACTACTCAACTACAGAAGCCTTCTAACTTCTGCAAAAGAAGCCAATTTCCTAAAGCAAAATCTTATTCTACTTTAAGTAAGAAGAAGAGCAAAAAACCTTAAAGTTTTACTGTAAATACTGTCATATGATACTCATTCAAGCACAAAATCTTGTAAAACAAGGAAACAACTTTTGAACTACATGGCCTTACCTGTATTTCTCTTAAGCAAGCTGTCTGTCATAAGATTTACTACAGAATTTAGCAGAACAGGACAGTATATGAAGAAAGAAATTAGTGTAGTTGGAATCTTAAAAAAAAGTCACGGAAAAAACATTCTTAGCAGCAGAGTTTTAAATTTAAACACGATTTTAAAAAAATATAAATAAATGAAGCAGCAGGGTATAGAAAATTACGCATTTCTGGTCCACACAAATTGGTATGCACACTTAATTATTTACAGGTTTTTTACAATGAAAAAGTGTTTCTTCAACAAGTTCCACCGACTATGGTTTCTTTACAGCCACCTGAAGGCAAACAGGCCAAGAACTGTTCAGGTTTCAGCTCCAGCCATTCAAGGGTGCTTTTGGGTGGTGCCAGATTGGTTTGTAGAAATCAAAGAGTAAGCATCAGAAGCACAGTCATCAATCACAAGACAGCAAGCAAAACCAGCAAAGGTAGAAGGAAAGGTCACAGTTAAGAATCCTACAAGAACCCTGAGGAAAAAAAAAAGGGGGGGACACACCTGATAATGAGGAGGAAATAAGTTTGGTGGATGAAAATGAGCTTACAGAGAGGAGAGCAAGTAATATTAGAAGAGATAATGACTATGGCATTTGAGAGAGAAAGCACCTTACTGCTAACAGAGAAGTGCAGAGGCAGAATTTTGTTTTCCTCACTGTATTTTTGGAAGCTCATCTATCTCCAATCCGCCTCCTTTCAGCTGCCTATGCACAGATCCCAGCACTTACATCGAGCCTGCACAAATTTAATTGAACACTGCACTTCTACATCTGTACAGATTAGACCACAGAAACAAAGCCTGAATCACTTTCTAAAATCCACAGCAATTTCATCAATTTTAGGAGCACAGAAAGCAGTATTTTAAGACTGTATTAAAACATTATTAAAACAGCATAACCACACTCCATAGTGCCATATCATCCATCTCCTCCTTGTTCACTTGCCATATACACCCATTTGTTCTCCATCCCAAGCCCACATCCTCACAGTCCTTAAATTCCATGTTCTAAGTGGTCTTCTGAGCACAGTATTTTCTACCAGCAACCGCTTTGCTGTGTAGGCTGCAATCATTTAAAGTAAATTCCTTTTTCAAAAACTTGTCCACTGCCTAGCAGGGAAAACATCAACCACTGCTCGCCTCACAGACCTTCTACCTTCTTCAATACCTGTAAGAGTTCACCTGTGGTGGGCTTCCTACACCTTCCCTCTTGCTTTTTATGCAGCATCTTCCCTGGTGAATGCAGTTATATTCCAGGTGTAACTAATCAGGTAACAGAAGACAGGCAGAATGGTCTTAGGACAGGGTGAAGCACAAGCTGGCCCTTGGCAAGGTTACAACAATCTTCCATGAAGATGACTCCAATCCAACCGCCAGGGACAGGGAAGACCCAGGATGCCGTTTCCCTCTCTCTGCATGACTCCTAGCAGAGAGATGTGAACTACAGGCTGATTCCCAGGCAGTGCCCCACTGACAGGGTGTGAAGATCCTGGGGACTCTCCCCAGCAGTCTCTCCTACCAAAGCAATTCCATTTTGTACCAAATACATACATACGCACTCAGCAAGAGAAAAGAAAGAGAAAGCTGTCCAACTTGAGTGAGTGACCCCAGAGTCACCTACCTCACAAAAGTCAGTCAGGAACCCGAGGGAGAAGATAAGTATCAACAGTCCTATCTTTTCCTGCAAACTGCAGGGAATCTTAAGTATTTTCTTTTTATTGAAAAATGTCCAAAAAACAGAATAAAACAGATTTATTCTGTGTCTTAACAAACAGGTTTTAAGCTAAATTAGTTTACTTCAGTCTGCCATATATTGAAGCAATAATCCTTGTTGGCTGAGCCATATTTTTTTAAAAAAAATTTTGGTTTATAGTTCAGTCTCCAAACTAAACGTCAATTAAATTTCAACCATAACACTTTTTGTTTCAGTACCTTAGTACAACTGCTACACCTTTCAAGGATTAAGATATACAGAAGTGAAAGATCAATTATTTGTTGAAAGCCCCACCTGTGTAACAGCACATTAGACATTTTTTTTTGTCTTTGACTTTAGTTTTGAAAGAAGCACATTCTACAATCTATGAAAAGAGTTAAAACAGACAGACATATATGACGCACAGAGCATACAGAAGTACAAGCAACACTGCTGCACCAAATAGTAACAGAAACAATTCCACCTCATTCTTAAAACCTAGCAATCCTCTTATCCAATCTTTAAAATACGCAATGCTCATTATACAGTGCATAAGCACTGTCAACATTCATGAAGAATACATATATTGTGTTCTAAACACGTACTAAATACACTCCTATTAAACTGAAAACAACATTGCTATCACACAGGCTGCTCACAAAAGCACCCTTTTTACTGCAAAGGTGTTTTCTAAAAGGGAGCAAAAATCTTTAAAGTTCAGTGGAAAGGGTCATGTGAATTTTTTACGTACAATTACACTTTTTGAAGTCAACAGGATCCAATACACAGAGCAATAGGTGTTCATCTAACAAAAAAATTAATCTTAAATTAGATCCATGTGTACACAGAATGACAGAGATTAGCAAAGCTGTGTGCTGTACCCATACTAAAGAAACAGAAAACAATCCTTGCTTTTTTCCACTTTGCAGTACAAAGTATCACTTACTGTATATGTATCCATGAAGGCGGTTCTAATGAATTATGGCATTAAATCAACAGAAGAGCCTGGCGCCAAGAGAGTTTCAATACATGGATGTACAAATCCACTTTCCTACCCTTTCTAAATAAACCTGGTGTTGAAATACACCTTCACGCTAATCCAGCAGATCTTGCACTGACAGCTACTTAAATAATTAACTTGACTGACAGATCAGAACTGCTATATCATTTCTTAAGTCTTCAGATTGATCATGGTGCATTTGTATTCCCATTACAAGGTTGCTAATGCAAATAAACATGTAAAGACTTGACTGTGAGGCAAGTGTAGACCTCACATTCATCAGCTACATCATGCATTCAAAATGAAGTTACACACATTAGCTAATACACGAACACAAACAGAAATCTACTCTAGATAGCTCCCATTTCTGGATGAAGTGTAATGATTTTGAGATCTGGTCACTAGAACTGGGACACAGACTTCTGCCAATTCAGAAATTACTGTATTTCCACAGATGGCAACTGCTTTTAATCTTTACTTCGAAATTTTGTTTGCCAAACTTACGTGGCAGCTGCAGCTCTGAGTTGCAATAAAACTGCACGTAGTAGGAAAACAAATCACCGCTTTTCTATACATATTCAAAAAAGTCTGGAAACAAAGATTTTTCACATATCAATAAGCAGGAAATACATATTGTTAAGTGTATCATTGTAATCCATTAGTAAAGGGGTTGCTTTAGTGTTCACTCTAACAGTTAACGTAAGAATCAGTCCTGCGCCAAAAACATTAAGAGTTTTGCCTGTCCATTTTGTGGGATCTTTCACTTATTTTCCAAAACCTGTTTTTCCTCATGCCTTGTACCATTTGTGCATCCAGAAAAATGCTTTATGAGTTTTAATTTGGATTCTGTAATAAGGTTCAAAGAAGAGACTCCGACTATTATTTATCAATTAACATTTATCATAGCAAATCATATTGCAGCTGTGTTTCAGAGAGAAAACATTTCCATGGATGAGATGAGAGGTAGCAATTTCAACACCACCAACAAAAAAAAAAAAATCATAAGCATCACCATCAAGCTCAACATATGCTCTGAGAATGCAAATACTGTGATCTCAACATACAACAGGTCTGTACTATTGAACTGTAATTCAAATTGAACCCTTTTCAAATGTGCTATATGGACAGAAAAAGATACAGGATGCATACCAGATTTAGAAATGGACAGTGAAGCTGTGGCTTAGTAAAATACTAAATTAACTGGAAAAATACATGAGCTAGCTCAAGGGCTTGTTTATTAAGTGCTAAATACATTTGACACAACTTCACTGGGTTGTTCAAACAGAGTCCTCAAACACAGAAATGGGAATTCTACCTGGCACCAATGCACCAGCCACACAGAAGAATAGTTATGCACTTGGCAATGCCCTTAAACTCAAAATCACAAGACAGATAGCCTCCGAGGTCTTAAGAAAGGAAATTCTCATTAAGCCTCACATTCCTCTGCTGTAATCCTTCACACAAGGCCAGCTGAGGGGGGGGGTTTAAAGACCAGGACTTAGGAGCACAGTCCAGCCTGCAATTGCAGAGGAAGTCAGAACAACATCTGGAGCAAGGGGTGCAACCTGCATCCTAAGCAATTTATGCTACTTAGCTGGTACACCAGCATATTTTGCACCAGCTAGAAATTCCTCCTGGCCGTCACACTGCTGTCCGGACATGCTGCTTTCCATTAAGAAAGCTTATCAGTCATAAATGTGTGTGCCTCAATAACATTCAAAAAGTAGAGGAATAGTCATTGCAGATCAAATCTAGTAGCATGAATCTGTTTGTTGTTTTCAGTGCTGAATGAAACACACTAATAATTTTTCTTTATTTTTTTCCTTTTTAAGTATTTCCTTGCTTAAGGTAGAAACAAAATAAAATGTTTATTTTCCTTTTTGTTTGTTTTCAGGTCTGCCAAATCCCCCAGCAAACAGTTGTGAGACACTTCAATGCATCTTGCCACTACAGATGGGCTCTGGCCTCCTCTCCCACCCAGCTGTGTCTCACTGCCCCCTCATCCTTTCCTGCTGGCATGGGTGCTCAGGGCACAGAATAAATCAAATCAGAGAACTTGAATAGTTGAAAACTAACAGACAACAGCAAAGTGAATTCTCCACAGGCTTCGTTACGATGCAGCTACAGTGACGAACAGCCACACAATGCTAAAGCCTGGGACAAAAGAGGACAGCAGGATCACCCCTCTGGTGGCAGCGTGGACATCTGAGGAATTTAAGTAACTCTGAGCATGGCCGCAACATGTAATAATGCCCAACAGTCCAAAATAAAGCAGCAGTACACTGTCTTGTTATAATGTTGCTCAGTTTAGTTTTAAAACATGCCTCAAATGGTTTGTTCATCCTCACTCCCTAGGGGATGACTTAAGGCTTTGTCAAAAGCACTAAAAATCAATATTCTTTGCTGCTAATTTGCTACCCTTATGAAAAGCATCCCTGTCCATCTTTACACCCTGTGTTCAGGAAAGGATTTGTAACAAAATGAGTAATACTAGTGTTAGAAATAATCAGTGTACACTATAGCTAAAAAGCTGCTCATTACTTCTCCAACTGTAAGCCTAAGAAAAGCTCATTCACCTATCTGGCTCCAGAGAATACCCAAAGATATGCAAAACTAGATGCAAATATATGGATATATCGCAATCTATCCAGGAAACACCTGTGCACATGTAAGGGAACTCTACCATTTCCGCAGAGTTTCAAACAAATTATTCCTTCCTTCCTTTCAGAGCAAATGGCTGAAATTTGTTCTCTTGTGAGATGAGTAAAGGGTAACATTTGAACTTTTACATGTTTTTAAATTTTTGCAGGAAGCTTTTACACTGCTCCCACCATCTCTTTCCTGTAACCACAAGGCTACACAAAGACCTTTCTCTCCTTCACGTGTATCCTGCAGCAGAGAGATTTTCGCAAATTAACCTGCACTGTTTTGTGAATGGCACTTCTCTGCACACAGGAAGGCTGCCCTGTCACCACTAATTGCATTCCAGATACAATAACTGTGCAGCCAGCACTAGCCAAACCTAGGATACATAGATCCTTACTTGATAAAAGCATCATAATTTGAATGGCTGTTAAATCTTATCCTACATTCACCTTACGCCCTCAATAGCACTGATAGCACTGTGAGTAGTTTCTTGGCGGGGGGGGGGGGAACACTTCAGAAATGTTCACATTATTTCCTATTTAGGCTAGTATCTGCTCATGTTACCTCAAGAGAATAGCATTTGTCCCCTTAAACACAGTGTTAAGAATCAACATATGAGGCTTTGTGATACTTATGGCAAGTCTTCCATCCTTTAGAGATGAACACGGGAGAAATCTGCATCTTCCAAGTCTAATTTTGTGACTCACTTCTCATTCTTCCTCTATGGGAAGGCACTAAAGAACCGCACAGAGCAGTCCTTCAAATCCTGGGAGCAGAAGGGAAGTGTATATTGTTTAATGCTTGGATAACATTTCATAGAAAAAGTAAATTTCTGGAAAACTATTAGGTAAATTAATTCCCCTATTGCCTCTAATTTTAAGTTGTCCATAGCATTCATTTTTACATCTTGAAACAGTAATTTCCATTAGTCAGACTGGATAAAGAAACTGGTTTATTACATGATACCTGGTGGTTTTCCAAAACAATCACCTTTGTGCTCCAGGGAAATCAGCTGTCTGGAAAAAAAGGGACACCACAAAAACATGCAACATTTTGTTATATATACTCTAAATTAAAAAAAAGGCAAACCCCCCCGCCACCACCACACAACAACAAGAAAAAAATAAACAAAAAACCCCAAGCTCCACATTTTTTCACCTGTTTTCTTTCCTGCTTCCCCACCTTCCACTGCACTTTGACAACAGATTCATTTGATGAATTATGTGCTGGCTCTGGGTCTACAGCACAAACGAAGGCTATTTTCTTGAGGGCCATTTGCCAGAGGAAGTCACAGGGAAAAAGAACACATGCTCTCACCAAAGCTTCAGCTCCCTTTGTCACATACTGAGGATAGCAGGAAGATGGCATAAGAAAGATCTGTTTCAAACAGAGAGATGTCTGGATGCTTTTATCACGATTACTGTTGGAAGTATGGCAAAAAGGTTCCAAATTCGCAGGAAAATATCCTGAGGATACATATTTCTCTTCCTGTTCTATCAGTACTGCTGTAATAAAACTTCCCTACACTTTTACTGAATCTTTAAGGATAATCAGTATATCCACATTTCCACTTACTCTTTTGAATACTTTTTTTCAGAATATTTTCAATAAATCTGAACAGAACCAAAACAAAGCCAATTCCGAGCCCCATGATCGCCTCTTAAATGCTTCACCCCCCTGTTTTTTGCCATGGTTTTTTTGTCTTCATGTTTGGTTTGGGTTTTTTTCCGGATCTATGCTTTCAGGGTTTCTACTGCAATTGCTTGAAGAAAAAAAAAACCACAACTGTTACAAAAATTCTGCCACATCCTTTTCTTTTTTAAAAATGTTCTGATAGTCAAAGGTATTTTGTTGATGAGTTCAATATGAAATAACAATGTGGGAGTCCCAAGCATCACCGTGTAACATGCATTAGAAAAGAAGTCCCTGAGAAAATATACTGCTGTTAAATAGGTATTAAGAGCAGACATCACACAAGCTTACCTTCATGCAAAGAAACAAACTAGGAGCATCAGCAGCTCATTTTATACTAGTCACTGAAAAGCTGACAGGTGGTGCCAACTACAGGTTGCTGTTCATGAGACTTTAAATGAATAAATACACCCAAATCCAACAATAGTGTATAAATAGCTGTCTGAACTAAACACTGAATTTGGTTCTGGAAACACAACAGGTTATTATCAGCATGCTGGATCCTACATCCTCTGACCCAGCCTCTGCTCAGAGACACACAGAGGCACCCACGCTAGGCTTGCATTAAAAGGTAAGATTTTTTAAGTATTTCTTTTGGCATGTTCAATCCTATTTACAAGCTACATTTTATAGCTCTCATTAAGACGACAGAAGTTTATTACATTTGAAGTACTTTTCCTTTGAACACAGAATGCAGGAAGGCACTAGTTGTCAGAATATTGAAACCAGGCCCATGAATGCCTTTGAAAACATGCATCAATTAAAATGAATTATTTAAATAGCAGATGAACAATACTCCACTTCCGAGACTCCCTCTTTGTACAGAAATGCTGTATCTACTATGACAGCACCTTTAACATTCACCTTTCTGAACGACAGTCAGTAGCCCCGGGACTAAAGTGCCTGTCACAAAGACATTTTTTTGTAAAGTTGGAAACTGAGAGTTGGTTTAACCCCACCAAAGCATCACAGGGAACTGGAGGATCTTGCTTTCAAACACATGCCCCTTCAACTGTATCAAGACATTTCAGTGAAATAAAAGTATTATAGTGATGCTTGAGAAGCCCGGTGCTTCCACCAGCTGGCTATTACATTTGGATCATTAGCTACGCTTCATCAAACCCCACACCTCAGTGTACTGTAGCAAACAGAACTGATATCATTTGATCCAAATGCTTCTTCAGGGGGAAAGAATCCTGCAAAGGAAAGGGTTTGGAGTTAGGCTCTGCCGGGTGAATGTTTTAATGGCTACCATGCTAGTATCTCTCCTTTGTAAGCTAGGACCTTAGCTTTCTCTTATCTCTGCGTTGAAACACAATGCAGATAACAGCAAGAACTGTAGCTGATTTTTATTGATTCTGCACCATTTCACCATTGCATCTCCATGTTCAGACTGCATTTTGAATATGTATTTGATACAACATATACATCTTCGTGATTGATTTGGAGCACTAAACAGAAAGCTAGAAGGTCACAACGTGACATTCGGTTTTCATTCATTCTTAAGAGCCTGAGAAGCCGAGAAATGCATTTGAAGAAAAGGCAACCTAATTTAATAGACACAGCTTTAAACTAAATGAGTATGAGAAAAATAACTCAGAAATAGATTCCAGTAAGGGGATTACAAATCACTCTCAATAGCATTTTGAGAGTTCTCTCAATCTCAATACTGGCTACATACGCTTACAGATGTGATCTGATATGCTACTTCAAGGAGGGGACAGATGCCCTCAGGGTACAAACATTCACACAGAGTATAATTCAGGCTTTACCAGAATCTAGCTATTGCTCTATGAAGGTCTGGTCCTGCACTGCACAGACAATGTGCTTGTAGAAAGTGGACTCATCTCACTGCTTGTCTCTCTGCAGTACAGTTCAGAGGCTTACACAGCATACTTACACAGGACTAGAAGAGATTGAAAAAAATCCCATGGGAGAGGAAATGTTTGTTAACTCATAAAAATAGGCTAAACTCAAGACACAATACTAGGATATAATCACCCAATTAGATTAAAATAAATCTGCTATTCATCAACTTTTTTATACAAGTAATATCTGTACTAGTGCATAGTAACAGTAAACCGGGCATTCCAAATTCTCATTTATAGTCAATCTATATTAAAATAAAAATACTAGGCTTTCTTACAAACTGTGGGACTCTCAAAAAAAAGGCTCACTTGAAACAACATGCCAGTTTTTCAAAACCCTGCTATCTCCAAATAAAAAGCAGAAAAAAGCTTTCACACACTGAATCCTCCCTGCCAGCCCATGCTTTTTGCCTTTAGAGTTGCCACCAACAGAATCAGTGAGACACCCAAGTGATTTTGCAATGCATTCTTTCTCCTGATGTTGTTCAAAATTTCCCAAGCATCTCTAGCACATATTTAATATTTCTGAGCAAATATATCTTTGACTGCAATGAGATGCACATACAACAGGTTGAATTTTACACTTGCAAACGCAAGTGTATGTGGATGAGTAAGCCCAAGAGACTACAATCAGTCCAGTTGCTCCCTGTTCTGTCTTCACACATTGGCATAGAATCAGGAGCAGTCTATACAATTGAATCTTATATGGACTGACTAGTTTTGCAAATAATGAGCAGAAAAGAATATTACACAGATGTGGGATGAAAATTTCCATTTTAACATACTCCAAGTAATCCATTTCAAAGTCAAACTACGTTTACTTGGAGAAAATACCTGTTCCCAATAAAATACTAGCATTTTAAATCCAAAGACAGAAAGGACTGCTAATCTGCCTTCACTTCAATAAAAAAATATTTTTTTCACTTCAGCATAAAATAATTGGTTTACAAGTAACAGATGAAAATATCCATAAAACTATTTGTCAAAATATAAACAGATTCCATCAAATCATTCTGCAAAAACATCACTGCAACCCAAACCTATACCCTGTTTCATCATCTGGTCTAGCAGACTATGTTATCAAGTCATTTCAAAGAACTGTGTAACATGCTGCCCTTCAAAACAAAACTACTATTAGCAGTATCAAAAATGGATACTTACAAATCAAACAGCTTGCCAACTTGTTTTAATGGTCTCCTACTACTCCCTACTTATGTACCAAGTACCTTAAGTAAGTACACACTTATATCTCTACAAATGACACAGAATAATGGTTAAGTGTGACATTGTAAATTATCACAGGCAACTATCAACCAGGAGTACCTAAGTTTGTAGGCATAATTTTGCTAGCTTTGCTGTCTTAAAGATTCCATACACGCACGATGAGATCAAGGATCATTTTGTCACTGCTCCATACGCTAAGTGTGCTGTGTCCAGCGTTACTAGCTCACTGATAATCCAGATGGTCTTGTGAACTTTCAGAAGATGTTCTTAAAAATATTTAAGAAGCACCACACAGTAAGCACGCTAGCTCAAGCCTGAGCTGTAAGTGAAGCCAAGCAAAGGCTGTGCTGAGCTGGAAGGGGTGTTGATGACTTACTGAGCACCAACTGCCAGATGAAGCCCCAGTCCCAAGCGGCAGGGGTCTTTCATCAGCTCCAAAGATACTACAGGTCACTGCCATGCTGCTGTTCAAGCTCTCAGGCCCTTTTCTAGTGTTATACACCTCGCGTTTTTGGTGTAAAGTATTTCACAGATTGTAAGTAAGCAAAGAATAAAGCCAAAGCCTGTGCAGTTTACAGTTAGCTCAAGACTCTGAGTAAGACAGTGGCTTTCTTCATCTGAATTCTCTAAGTTTGCAGATTTGTGCTTCTGGCAAAAGGACAGCTCCTAAAATCAGTCATTCAGACACTGTAAGTGTTTTTATCTCCAAATATATGTATGTATTATCCTCCAATGGGATGAAGCCTTGAAGTCCGCTGAGCTCACTAGCTTAGAATCACGTAAATTACTCTAAGACTATTTTATTAATGTTTGCCTCTACTGTAAACCCAAATATTCCCAGGAAAGAGTTACAGTTCATTAAAATATTTTTCTATTTTATGTCCTTTCCAGACCACATTTGTCAACTGAATTTTACTTTCATTTTAGGATTATAAAGACATATAACTCCATGTTTCAAATGGACTATATAGCATTCTAAACATTTTCTCATTTAATACTGTTGTCCAATGTCCACCAAAGTGTCCATGGCATACTTCTTTTATACAAAAACACCAGCTGTTTGATCAAGACACTAAGAATATGCTACTGCAACAGCAGCATCAACTTTGTCAAATTGAGACTAATTTTTAACATTTATTTCATATGAAAGTCACTGAAGCACAAAGTTCCAAGAATGTATTTTTACATTTCAGTATGTTTTGTTTCAGCCTAGTGAGCAATTCTTTCATTACACCGAAACACTGAATCGATATGCCTATATGCTTAACTTGAGTAACTCTGTGATCTTATTGCAGCAGCCTTTGGACCCCCTTCCCAGGCCTAGCCAGCTGAACACCGCCTCCCTGCTTCCCATTGCCACCTATCAGGCTGTAAGTCCCTGGGGCTAGGAACTTGTTGCTTGTACTTTAGGAAAGTAGAGCAATCTGAAAGAAACTGTTAGGAAATGCCTGACACTGAGGTGACATCTTTCAATTTAGAAAAAAAAAAAACAAAACAACAAACAAACCAAAAAAATCCACCCAAAAACCTGTCCCCCTTGAATTGGAAATTATCGAAAGACTCAAAAGCAGATTATAATAAATAGAGGCAGGATCTTTTGAGGAAGTGAACTGCTGACCCTGATCCAACAAAGCACTTCGCTAATGATTAACTTCAAGCACACGGAGTGATCCTACACAACTCACCAAGACTATTACAAAATCTGCTTAACTGTCAGCTAGGGAGAAAGCCCGACTGCTTGCAAACTTCTTGCAGTTGTGTACCAATTCTGCTGGTCAGCGATGGAGATCCAAAAGCAGTACTTCTCCTACACACTGTAAATGTTACCATTTTAATGTATTAGTAATTCAGACAAATCCAAATACTTGTACACACATCCTTAAACCCCACACACTAGAGAAGTTTTATTCAAGTCAGTCAGCTAATTACTTTGATATATAAACAAAAGCAAGAGTACAACACTTTCAAAAAGTGTCTCTGACCATTACTTACTCTCAATTGCAAAACATTCAAAACTGAAATGTATGTCACAGACAGCATTAAGACTTTTTTTGCGGAGACACAATCACATATTCCTTACAACTGACTAAGTTCTTTTTTCCTCCCTTGTCATAATAAATATTTTCAAGCATGTAGCACAATACTGTATTTTATTATCCCATCTTGAATAAAATGCTCAAAAGCATCTGGAGCTTGTTACTTTTTGATGACAGTCTAAATACACTAAGAAATTTTGAAAGTGCCACTTTATAGTAATTACAATATTTGCCATCACCAATGTTTTATGAAGAATTTTTTTCCAAAATGAAAAGGAAAATCTTAAGTGTCATACTACTGAATTTCAGGTGGTTTTCTACCATATAATGCAAATATACATTATTAATGCAGTTGGGTAGAGGACTTCCACCATATCTGACTTAAAAGATTATATTATGAGTCCAGTTTCCCTAAGCTCCCTTTATGAAGAACAGCGGGCTCCATCAGGGAGCAAATCAGAGAATTAATCTCATTTAGATTAATGTCCTGAACTGCTTTACAGAAAAGCCTTTCTGTCTCCACTGACCATAGAGGAAAAATAGACTTCTAACAAAAGAATTCAAGTTACATGACTGAAGTTAGATGATGTGGATGCTTCTTCCTCTCAAAAACACACATATGACTACTTACTGCTTTATTCTCAAAGCTGAAGACATCTTGAAAAGACATCCCTATATCACATCTCACCTCTCCTGGAAAAGAAACCAACTGCTGTAGGCATGTTGCATCCACCTATTGATAATCAGTGCCAACCCAATCTGCAGCAATTGCAGGTACACAGTTCTGCACTGTAACACTGTAGTAACTCATGGGACCAGTTCACCCACTGGCTTGTAAGCCAAGATGGCAGTTTTTATGTAAAACCCTGCTTTCTCCTCCAAGCAGGTAACTCAGAACAAGCTTTCTACTATGCACACTCATCTTTCACTACTAACGTTAGCACAAATGCCATTTTCACCCATTTCTCACTTCACACCAACCCAAAAACACAGCAGAGGAGATAAAAAGCAACACACACCCCCACACACACCCCCACTCTCCCACAAACTTTCTGTCTGAAGTCACACTTTATTTTAGTTCAATAAAGCTAAAACACCAACGGCCGACTCAGGGCCATTGCTCTCCTGGCTGAAAAGTATCAAAAATTATTGCAACATTGTAGTTGTCATAAAGCATCACAGCCCCAGAGAAGTGGAAGCTCAGAGCCTGCACTTACTGACATGAGATTAGGAAGGGTTATGAAGAAGACATCATCTCCAGGAGGCAGTCCAACTATTCCCACATTATTCTTTATCTGCAATGCTACACAGAGCTTATTTTAGAAATCTTACGAATATGGCTCACCATATCTTGAGGGTAGCAGGAAATACTCAGGAAGTTTCCTGAAACATATCAGGGAATTAAATCCAGAATATTAACCCATTTGGCCATATTAAGCTTGTTGGCATTAAGCTAACCACCTGTCTTTCACCAATAGGAAAAATTAAAAAAGACACTAATATGTGAAAAAATAAATCTACTCTCATTGTTTTGCCAAAACATAACAAAATACAATATAGCCCATCGCATAAAGGTTTGTAATTTTTGCCCACACATACACACAAAGAAAACTATTTTAAATAAGGTGATTAAAAGAAAACATTTCTCCTGTCAAAACATTTCAATTAACAACATTAAAATGGCCAAATACAAGGAAGTAGAATTCCCTGGTATAAAAATGTAAGGCTTCCTTTTGCAGATCACAACACACCAAAAACTTCACAATAATTTTCATGAAACAATTTCACTTGATTATTTTTTTTTTAAATTTGGAGAAAAACACAACAGATGATACTTTAGGAGGGAAAGGAAAGGATTATCATCTTATTTTTATTTCATCTGAAGCACAAGCTAACCAAGATCTTTCAGACCCTTGTTCTTGCCGCCCCTTACTGTAACTTGCATGTATTATTATAATTTATTCTAATCTAACCAGTGCTAACAAGAGTTTTTACTAGCTGTACCCATTTTCTAGAAGCCAGTTTGTTTCTCCACAAGTGGTAATTCCATCATGCTGAATTCAGATATGATATGAGCCACTACCAGGCAGGCAGGCTGCTTCCTGCCAATGAAGTTGTACAGCATCACAGTTTTTACTGTTCGAACACTAGGCTGTTTCCAAGTGTGATGCCCACACAGTAGTTTTAACCTCTCATCAGGTTAGAAGAGAACTCTCTAGCCCTGGTGCCATCAGTATCATTTCCAAGGGATGAGTGCTTGTGCATAGAAAGCTTAGTAACCATCTGCACCAAATTCCAAATAATCTGCTGATAAGCATCTCCTGCTCAAGCCTTCAGCTAAGATACTGGACTTACTCTTCTTTATTGAAAAAGATTTGGTGTAAACAAAGGGCATACCACCACCTATTCCAATAATTAACAGAAGTTCTATTTAGTATTTTCCAACATTAACACCATAGCTGCAATAGTAAAAGATGCTTCTGATACAAAACACACATACTTAAAAGCTATACCTAGCACTATACATAAATAAATACACCTGTGGGTTTTTTGCACAGCTATGCAATACTTTTGTTAAAGTAACTTCACTATTCTTCCTAGATGAATCAGTCAGTTTCTCCCTTCCTGAGGAGGCACAAGGAGCTTGAAAGCCTTTTCAATTTTTAAAGGCTAGGGTTTTTTTTTTACCATTTTTTGCAACAAGTTTTCACAAACCAAAGAAAGTAAAAGTGTAAATGTTCATATTATTGGAGGACTGATGTGTACCAATGCAGCCACATTCAAAACTAAGCATTCTTTCTGTCTTCTATGCCTCTAATCTAAGCAATCAGATTTAAAAGGTCTCCGCAATTTCAAAGACTTAGGTAAAAATCCTTGCTGAAACCCTGACTTCTGTGCATTGCTCCTGACATTTCACAATGGCACCAGACAAACTACATACTCTCCAAGAGATCAATCATAGCTACATAGGGAGTCATTTACTGTGTCCCATAACAGACTGCTAGACCAATTTCAGTACATGAGAATTACAGTAACCTCCAGCATGAAAAAGGACTTAGATATTCAATTAGATGAGGGGATTGTTTTTTGCTCTGCAGATTGAGGTTGAGAAGGGGGGAGGGAATCCCTGTTATTGGCAGGCTTAAGGCATCTGCCCATCCCTAGCTTTTGTGACTATTTTTTTAGTGACTACGGGATCGAAAAAGGTACAAGAATGGGGGGATAAAAAACACTAAGTCCTCTACAGATTTTTTTGTAAAATAAAACAAAAACATCTAACCACATTTTATCTTCTCTTACCCACTAAATGTGTACAGCATGAACCTTATCTTATTCACATACCAAGTCTCCTTGAAGTATCTGTTGATCACGACAGCGAGTGATGTTAAGTAGATGCCTATAGCCCCACTACACCAAATGGTTAAGACAGACGTACTGCTCTGATCAGAACAACAGCCCACAGAAGTTAGGGTATTGTACTCAATAAAACATCTCAGCCTATGCAGGTTCTAATTTGCCAGTTCAATATACAACGAGGGATAAAGTTCAACTCTGAATGGCTTGAGACAGAACACAGGTGCATTTTTTGGGTGGTTGTTTTGCTTCGGTTTAGTAAGAAACCCCATATCTGATTTTACTGCAAGGACAATATACAGTAAACAATAATTCAACATTCCCAATGTTCCTTCACCTCCCTGTTGATTAGGGAAATGTAGAAGAAAAATGGATATGTAAAGAATGAAACAGATTTCCTACAAAATGTGGGGAAAAAAGTAGCAATGTAACATAAAGAGGGAAACAAACTACAACAACAAGTATTTTGAGTGACAAGGTAATCATATTTTAGGCTAACAGCTCCCCCCTCAGTGTTAAAAATTCTAAGTACAATGAAATCTTCTCTATACCCAGACTGGTTATCAGAGTATAATACATTTCAGCTGCTGAATCAGTGTGTTCAAGCATCAGATAATCATCTCTCAAAAAAACATGGTACCTTCTGTTCAATATTTTTTTATAAAGTCCAGATCAACAGAGAGCATACTTGAAATTGCAGCCAGTCCTGAATAAACAGATACTAAGAAGCAGATTTTTTTTTTCCTAGTTGACTTATCTGGCTCATGTACTTTGCCGCCTTCTCTCACATCACTAATTGACTGCAGATTTTATTACAAAAAGTACACTAAATCAACAAACAAGCAACATTTTACTCACTTTTAAACTCAATTTTTATTCCATGTTTCCTTATGTGTACTTTTTCAGCAGTAAACAAACAGATTAAAGCTGTTCAGCTCTGATTAGCTCTTGTAATAGTCTCAGTATGGCAGTTCTACACATCTTTTCCCAAAAGCTTACTAGATTCTCTCTATCAAGGTATCCATCTGTACTGACACAGAGATTAAGAGTTCCTAATCCACTTCTAAATTCTGTAACTCATACGAAGCTGCTCCTATTACTCTACCTTAATAATGTTTTTGGCAATAGTCAGGCACAGCACTATGTCTGCCCAAGTGCTGTGCCAACCCTCATGTAACACCTCTGCATTGCAAGCACCTCATTGGTATAGATGAAGTGATGCAACATTCACTATAGAAGCTGGGATCACTGGACCTTTAAAGTCCACTATCTTTCTTTTTACAAAGCTGATTCAACTGTAAGAAAACCTTTTTATCCCTTTCATGCCACTAGCTCTTGCGCTGTTCTAAAGCTAGTAGAAGAGGGAAGCGGCACCACAGGTCCCTACCGCAATCAGTTTATACAGCAAAGCATGATAACCTTTATCTTAGCATGCGTAACTACTAATGCTGTTACAGGTTATTAAATTATCTGGCCATGTTAGAATCCAACTCCAATACTTAACTCTCCGGCCTCCAGCAGGCAGTCTGCTGAGACATTTCCTGACACAATACATGACATAATTTAAACTGCAAAAATTGCTTGGGTATACAGCATTTATGATCGATGCTTCCATGAAGAATGTTCTAATACAGATGAAAAACACCTATCTCAGCATTATACTGATAGTAACACCCAGATGGGTAGAAAAAACAGGCTTTTCCCATCACTTGCCTTTCTATATTCATTCAATTTTGATTATGTAACATGGAATTCAACATTCTTAATAAAGCCAAACATCTTTCAGTTCAATGGTTTCTAGTCTTCTTCTTTTATTCAACTGATTGGATAATCATCTATTTGGATATAAACATAGAATAACTCTACTGTCCTTGGCAGAGTTATTGCAGGCTGATACTAGCCTGAATTTGAGATTAAAATTTTATCCATTATCAGTCTTCCCACTATGTGAGGTGTTCCAAGGGACCCCTGAGTGACCAGTGGTCAACACCATGCCTACTTAGATACCAGAAAGCACAACTGTATTTGCACACACAATTACCCAAGCATGTTTTTTGAGATCTCTAATACTCTACTGTTCTGGAATATACTTTTTAGGCTGCACAGATGCCTAACCTCTGAAAAGTTTCTAGGGCTACTGTTCACAACACTACTTTGATAATTTTCTAAAAAATTGTACAACCAAATCAGACCTGATATTCAGATGACTAAAAACCTTGGGCTTGTAATTAAGAGATCTCAGCATTATATCACTTTTTTTAAAAAACAAAAACTGTTAACTAATATGGAAATCCAGCTTTCTTAATAAGCAGCAATCAAGACCTCACATTTTCAAAAAACTTCAGACTTCCTGTTCTGATCACAGGATTTACCGTTCTTGAAACATCTAAGCTGCCAAGAAAATGAAAAGAAAATCCTATGTTTCAAAAATAAGTTTCTCAGTATGAGTAGAAAACAAAGCAGAGTTGTTTCTCTGTAAAGGAACGACTAAAGTATAGGCCTATGTGTGATACTGAATTGCTGGTTTTCATATAAACAATGCATTAACTTAGCAAACTAAACATCAACTTCAGAACTTCACCACTGATCAGTTCAGAGAAACCATTCAGATAACATATTAACCAAGTGTCACCAGACACAGTGCAATGAGACACTAGAACAAGAGTGGAATTGCTGCCTGCTGAGGTGACAAACTGGACATTTAATTACATCTATTCAGACTGGTCTTTTACAAGAAAATAAAGTATTAGCTGCTTCAGTTCCATTTCCAAAAAAATCCTAAACATTAGTATATACTACCACAGAGAGCTGCACACACAAAAATGGAGAAGACTTGAAAAGAAGCAGAGAGCATAATTAAGCAAAGATGTGTACTGAAATTAAAATCTAAAAGACAAAGTGAGCTTTTACTTACAACTAACCTGTGCATATACATTAGCTTTCCAGGTGGTTATGATTTTTACTATGACAAGGTGCCTCTAACAATGGGTATTCACCCATTCTTAGGTGCTTCTTGAAGAGCCCAAATAGACCAACACTGAAGATACTCTATGCAGATTATGCTGTTAGAGTCTAGTTGTCTTTTTAAATTTTGAAAAAATAATAAAAATATCCCCCTACCATTTAAGGGTAATCAATATGCTGCACATAATGATCAAAATCTGTAATTCCATGAGATTTCAGCAGATTCGCAGACATTTTACAACACAGTGATTTATGTTCCCAGCTCTTATTTCTTGAGGGATACCAAGGATTGCAGATACCTGGCCCATTACCATTGCAAAGGTAGAGTTTGGAATGAACCAAAGCAGTATTTAAGGTTATATAGAGAAGACAATGCTAATGACTACAGTATTTAATGTCAACACGCTACCCAAATATTTTGTTAAATCTTAACTTTCAGGGCATTAGCAAATCTCAAAAATGCAAGGAATAAAAGCAATGCCTATGTAGGAGTCACATCTGCAACTCCTCCTAGAGCCCTTACCGCCCTTTACCGTGCAAGGCAGGACACTGGATTAAATAGGCCACAGCCTGATCAATTTCACCCGTATCTCTGTTCTTACTTTGCAAAATGCCTAATAGAAAGCCAAACCTTAACTAAGATGTGCAGTGAAAGACAACAAAGAGAGGCAATAACATATTGGACATATTAGCTAACAAAGATGATAAAAAAATATCATCTCAGCTGAGTCTGCTTGACTTGTCAGAACAATCATTTATCATAATCATGAGCAAATCAAAAGTTTTTGTTTCTGGAAGGTCAAAAAAATTGACTTTAAATAAAAAGCAAAGCAATTTTTTATTTTTTTTTTTAATGTTTAAGTGCCAATATCATTTCCTGAAATTGTAGCAGACATTGTTGTACAAAAACCTAATACCAGGTTAAAAAAAAAAAAAAAAAAAAAAAAAATTCTGACACATTTCAAAATGAATCTTATTTCCTGTTTTTTATCCTTTCTTGACATATTCTTCCCTTTCCTATTTGATTTTTCAGCTCCAGGCCCCTGTGGAATCACTGGAAATGACATCTGTTCTTGGACAGGATGGGGCAAGATGCACAAAGAGTGCACTCAGACTTGGCAAGCTGCAGTCCAGGCAACTATTGCAGAAGCTCAAAGGACTGCGGGAGGCCAAGGCACATGTTACAATCATACCTCACCAAAGGCAGAGGAGCACAACACTACAGCTATGCCTATAATTGGCAGCTGGAGGTGAGGAAAATCTGTAACAACAGAGGTCCTGGTTCCGATGTACCAGTGAAAGACAGCACTGGAATGAGGTGTTTTAGGGCTTCCAAAGTGCTCAGGAGGAACATAGTTTAATGAGCTTGGTAACAACACTGGGATTTAAACAGAGATTCGTGCCAGTTCCTCTGCTGGCAAAAATCAACACAGGTCTACTAAAGTGCACAGTACCATGGTGATGGGTGTGGTCTGAGACAGTATTTTTTTTTGCTGTTGGTACTCAGCTTACTTGGCCATTGCTAACCAATCTGCTAAGGAAATTAAATAACAATGGTAGCAATTGCTTTTCTACACAAATTCCCAGGTGTATGCACTATCTTACTGTGCACGCAATTCAACATGCATGGATATTGGCTTTTTCTTTCCTCCAACTTAAGCATGGGATGTGACATATATTGCACCTCTTAGTCCTGTAATCATCATCTTTTTCATAATCCAAAGCATTTCTGCTTTCCCTATTAACACAATCTTATTCATTCACTTAAGGGGAAGCTATTTGCCAGGAGACCAATATTGTATTTCCAGTTTTGTCTTCTCCAAGCTTTTATTTTTTACACATCTGTAAAACAGGGAAACACCAACTTTTATTAGACTCCTCGAGATGACTATTTGGCAGGCACCACACAAGTGCTAATCAGGCCTCATTTGAGGCATACTATGAGAATACAGCTATATTAGCCTGTTTTCCAGTGAAAACCTCAGTGAGCCTAAAAGTACACAGGAGGCAAAATTTCATTGTGTATTGTCAGAGGAGAGATTCATTAAGAAATAGGCAGGGTGGACTCTTCAAGATAAGACCTATCAAGAGGGAAGAGATGGTGGCTGGCACCTCTGACAATAGCCTTTACAAGAGGAAATACTGAGGTGTAACAAGACACATTCTGCTCTCCTGGCTTGCCTGTCCCCACCGCTCCCACCCACATTCTGAACTGCAGCTTTTTTTAACCTCAGAAAACAATTAATTCATATTTGTAAAGTGCTTTTGGAAAGGTCAAGCACTGTGTAAGCACTAGAAGTTATTGCTATGGTAAGGAGTTGAAAAATACATGCTATTAGTTTCAATAAGGCATTACACACTCTCATAGCAGAACATATATTTGTTCTTAAGGTTTAATCCACCTTACTTTTTCTTATACCACAGTTCACAGGAAAAAATACATTTTTTATAAAATCAAAAAAATTTAAGCCAATTTTTAAGATCATTGCTACTGCAGAAATCTCTTGATAAAAATTTAGTCAAATGGATCACACAATTTTCACCAGGCAGCAGCAAATACTATCATAGAAATCATGTATGCAAAAGGATAGAAGCTTATGTAAATATGTACATTTTGCACAGCATATATGCACAAACACAGTGGACATTAAGTTTGCTCAGAAAAATTTTCAGAAAAAATGAAAAACAAAACAACATTCATTGTCAGAGTGTCCATCTGACACTGGTGCTGCTGCCTTTTCTCTAAAAGCACTTTTACTCTCCTGGGCCCTAGCTGAACAGGTTCATTCCAGAGAGCTACAGCTGTCCAGCCATCATAAAGCAAAAGGAGCATCATTCAAGGTCAGCAGTCCTATTGTCATACTCTAACTCACTGTCAAGCTCCTGGCACACAACCTGCACACATACACATAAAACATCACTCTTTCCTTGACACCAGATTTCTCCATTCCCTCCTCACAGGCCCTTACTGCTGTCTCTCTCTACCTGTATCACTCATCGTTCACGTTTTTCCACAAGAGCACATTTCTATTTCGGATGCAGGCACCACCGATGTCCTGAGGATCCCTCTTATCTTTGGCTATAACTAAAACTGGACCATGGTATTGAAGCAGTTGGTACAGGAATTCATCTGCCACTGCTGAGTGGGCAGAAACAAGGATAGTGCTTAGAACAGGGCACCCCCATCCAAACCCTTCAGTCACAAAAACGCTTATGATCAGCCTCTCAGTCTGCAACCAGTGCTCCCACTACAGCCTGTTACTGCAACATGGCATCCCAGTAGTTTTAGCTGATGCACAAAGGACAACCTTTGAACACACCCTTTATGCCTCAAAGTCATTAAAATATGCAAGTTCCCACTATGTCATCAGCTGTGTATGTCTGCTGACTCTTTAATCATATTTTGAAGAACAAGAAATCACACACATGGAAACCACATGAAAGAAATGGCCTCAATCCAAAAGGAAATAATGGATCATCCTAAACTATATAACTCAGTTTAATTATAGCTTGTCTAATTATACCTTATGATAATATTCTATGATACTGTCGTATAAAAATCAACTCTCATATATATATACACACACACACAAAACCTATATTAAAAAAACATTATGCCTGTGCTATACACAAGAAAGTCAGAAGTTCATAGTCAGCCAAGAAACATGCCATATGTCCTCCATACACTTCACCCCATGAAATGCTACCACAACGATCTTCTGAAAAATCCAGCTGTGGCAAAGTGGTGGACAACATATGGTACGCCTCAACTAGCTACAGACTTTTTTTTCAGTTTGTGTCAATGTGTTTGCATGTAACTCTTGGCACAAAGATTTCTTCGGAGAATTACCACTTCCAAGAAATAAAGAAAAAATAGCATCTACTGAAGTCCTAAAAATACAGAGAATCATAGTGGAAATAGATGAGAAATCTGGTTAAATTAGGGTCTTTGTTGTCTTTGGACAGCTCAGACAAAAGACTGGTAAAGCTCACTTTCACTTTCTGCGAGTTCAAATTCACAGTTAAGATATTTAGATATCTGCTAGAGTTCAAGAAAAATGTCAACACAGAAATATGTTCATAACAGTTTCAAGCCATATACTGGCTGCATAAATTGTCTTATAAAATTCCAAGTCAGCACTGAACTGCTGTAGAAATACTGAGCCAATACACTAAGATACAGGAAAGTAAAGATATTTCCCCCTTTAATCTTCACATGATAATGGACTTTATTAAACAGATGCCACCCATCTTTCATTTCAGTTAGCTGAAAGAACAAATTAGATGCACGTTTTCATAATGAAAATGTGAATTCAGTGTGAAGCTTTGTCTGACAACAGGGTTGTACAGCAAAGCCTAAGCAGAGTTAAGCCATGGTCTCTGAGGGCTCCTCCTGGCACAGACTGCTAATGTAGGATAGGGAGTGACTGTAACTGCATGTGTCCACAGATGTAAAAGGCAAAAGGCCAACAGATAACAAGGAAAGCAGCTGCAATCATAGCTGGGAGGTGAAGGGGGAAGAAACATAAGTTTCTGGTTCGTAAAACCCATAATCACTCAGTTTCCGAGTTAGAAAAATGCCTGATCTTTTCCATTCAGTATTCTCAAGAAAGCAAGACTTTAAATGTACTCTTACACAACAGAATTGCAAGCGTTTAGAAAACCCACTTACACTAGCAGGAATAGCCTACCATGAAAGCTATGAACAGCGTCTAGCCATGTGGACCACCCAGAGGACAGCCTGTGGGCCACACCGGACACACGGGACACTTCCATCTGGTCTGTCACCTGGAGGAGATGCAGAACAGCTGCTCAAGCAGTGATCACAGACCTAGCAGCTGAACACCTCTTTTTGAATGCAGCCTGGCATACAACATAGATGCCACTTCTGCAGTGGCCTGGGGGACATTTGCTGCCAAGGATGGAGGGAAGCACTTTTCAGGTCCTGGATGCCCTCTTTATACCCCAAAAACTTGAGCCATCCTACCCCTTAGGCCATATCAAAATAAGTTCCTCCAAACAGATAGTAAACCAAATTTAATTCAATATATAGGCTTACAGAAAACAGTCTTCCATGAGAAAATGAACTCTATCCATATTTATTTTTTTTAAGTCCCATGGAAACCAATTAAATTAATTAACCTCTCTCCATCACTTTCTTATTAAGTCCGTCCTAATGTGTGGGAAATGAAGATGGAAGAGGCTAGATCATTTGCCTACTCTAAGCTGTAAAAAAAATATTAATGGACAGAGTAATCAGCATGAGCAGTGAAAAACCCTTCCATATTGAAAATACTTCAGTATTAATCAGAAGATACCTAGACTACGGACTCTTCAAAAATAATCAATTTTATAATCCATCCATCACAGAGTCTTAAAATAAAATTGACCATGTGACAGTGTGCATCCCAGGAATAACACTATTATTCTCAGATTTTAGGGACAGAGTAACCAAGATGAGCATCGCTTCTGACCTCCTATATAACAGTCTACACAAGTTAGTTCCTTCATATTCAGATTCCAGTTTTTATAGAAGCTTTTCTTGTACTTCCAACTACTAAACTATAACTATAGATCACCCTATTTCAAGAAGCTTCCTCTTACCTGCACTTGCATTTCCCCATTCTATTTATCAAGTTCCTTTTTTTTCCTGTTAAGTCAGACAAGCAGACCTTTTTTAAAACATTTTCTGATTCCTCAATAAGCTTCCTTCATTTTCTTTAAACCCTCCACAAGCTAACATCATACTTTTCAATGTAAAACAACAAACCGACTCATTCCAGCAAGCCGTCTCACCAATGAAATATACAGTAGTAAAAGCACCTCCTTTATTTCTGCTCAGTACTCCCACATGCAGAGACATATTGTAGCCCCATCCCTTGTACAAAATAGGGATTGGTCACCCACTACTTCAGTAAGTCACTGTTTTTCTGATGTAGTTTAAGGGTGACCTAAATCTTTGCTTCCTATTCATGCAATGTTTCATTTAGCTTATTATAATGAACCCTGTACAAGTAAGTTCATCTTATTATGCAGCACAGATCACTCTTTGAAAATGAATTCCTCTTATGTATACACTAACAACCTTTTTGTTAGTCTAGAATCTGAAAGTTTAAGAACTGATTTTTTTTAAAAAGAAGCGATGCTAGTCAAGGCCACAGCGCTTTTCACACCGTTCCTTGCCAAGGGGTCAAACTGTAACACACACATGCTATGTAAGAAAGTAGGGGAGATCAGATTTAAAACACAAATACCTCAGAGAGAGGATTTTTTCTTCCTATGCATACAGTTGAGAGGCTAAAATACCACTAGCTATGAGAAATCTAACGTTAATCTGAAGTCATGTTACAGAATCTGAAATTAATTCAGCTGCCAAGAAATTGTTGCCATCATTTGATACATAGAAAACAAGATCTCCCTTGTTTGGCCGCATGGGACAGTGGATTATCAAAATTCAAAAAACAAAAAGATGAGCAGCATTCCCTTAGCTCAGAGAGTAATACCATCAGCTCATGCAATTTGCATTATCTTGGGCGCTGCAGACATAACTAGCTCTTGCTAAGAGTTTCAGTTCTTAATTTTCACAACCATAAACACTTGTAATCTGAGAACGCATTTTGTGAATGCAGAACTTTTATCTTCCGCGGCCGTTCCTAAGATGCAGCCAGCCTGCACACCTACCTCAGGCACGAGCAAAATCTTATCTCCAGGAAGAACATAACATACCGGCCCCCAAAATTTTTCTTCAGTGTCCTACCATTTTTATGTCAGCATTTCTGCGTGCTTGGTAGCACTCATTGGATTTCACTTCCATAAACTTGTCCTGCATTTCCCTGAAAGCATACAGACTTTCAACCTTCGCCACACGCTTTGGCACAAAGCTTCAATTTTACATACCCACTGCATGAACAACATGTTAGAAAACACCATTTTTTTCAAACTAGCTACACCCAATTCCATTTGTCACAGCCAATGACAATCAATAAACATCGATAATTTATTTTAAGCATGAAAAACAATTTACCAATTTTTTTGGTACTATTTTTCACATCACAACTGGTCTAGAGAATGTATACGTTGGGGAGGCAAAAATCCTTTAAACCAAAAATCTTTAAAATTTGATAATTACATTTCTAAGAGCACGTTCCTTTCATCAAGTTGTGTGAATAATTCAAATTAAGTACAGCCTTCTCTCTTAAATCCACAACTTAATTTTAAGGAATGTCCACCATGAAATTTAAAATTCTTTAGTATCTATACCTTACTGTACCCAAGCAGTGACATCAACAATTTCATGTCTTGAACTAATACCTAATTTCAATACAGCCTAAGGGGGTGGAAATAATGGCATACCTGAAACCTCTATCGTGAACCAGAAAGAACTAAAAAGAAAAATCCAAAGAAGTGAGAGTTGCTGAAATGGTGTTTTAAATACACTTTAAATATTTAAAATATTTAAAATATTTAAATAAATTATTTATTGAATATTTTAAAACACAAGGAATAGCTCTCAGATTTTGTATCTGTAGATTATTTTCTTGATCTCCATCACTTGCCTGGTCTGTGCTTTCTAGGGAAGAGTGCTGAAATCACAGTAACAGCCTGAATTACTTATGGATTTAGGGAGAGATTAACCCAGCTTTTCAGTAATGATAGTATTTTCTCAAAAGCCCACAGAGGCCATGACTAGCTTTAATGACATACTGTTTATTACATTCAGGACATTGACAAAATATGATTTAGATGAATGAGGTATTTCAGCATGGAAAACATTGCTGTGAATTGTGCGCCTTAGCTCTTCAGAAGACGACAGCCTGTTCCTCCACAGCAATCACAAGTAATCATATTCCTTTCAACTACACCAACTCATACACACCATAAAGTAGTCCAGGAGATCCCAGAAAACTATTGTCTTGCTAGAAGTATACACCATCCCCCCCCTCCTGTGGTTTCAAATCTAACATGATCTCCCCAACAGACAGAAACAGTGAAGTGTCAGATGAGGATAAAGGATGAGCACAATCCAGAAAGCTAGCTGAAGGGTACAGTTGTTTACATGGTAGGGATTTGGAGAGACAGTCAGCTAACAAGGCATGCAGGGTAAAACCAACCCATGAGCACAAAGATCCCAAGGATGAACAAGCTGGAAGGCACACAGTTCCTCTCACTGCAGAAGACCTAGGAGACCTGTTCCTTGTGAAAACTTTCATTATGCAAGCTGTTGTTCCAGGTACAGCATAAAAAGAAGGTCCCAAATCCAAAGCTGCTAGGCTGAGCAACCGAAGCAAAGGATCTGAGGATCTGCATTGTTCTGGTGAAACAGAAGACTCTCATGCTGCTCCATTTGAACTGACAGAGCCCAAAAGAGAGACAGAAGGTAAAAACAGCATAAAAGGCTGCAATACACGGGGAGTCTGTCAAGCTGCTCACAATACATCCTTACAGTGAATGAAGGGTAAGCATCAGGACAGATGGCAGAAACTTTTAAAGCCTACCAGTGGTCTGCCTTTCTTCTGTAATCAGATGTAGCTGTAGAGATTAGCACAACATAGTAAACAGTTTGAGGACTACACTGAAATTCATCTCTATACGTATCTACTCCAAAACAAATAAATAAATACAAAATATATTCCGTTTCATCTCCAGACAGGATACAATTTCAATTTCCATCAAATCTGACCTCTCCAGTAAATGCCACTCAGTAGGAAAACCCTCAGGGCATTAAATGGACAAAGTGAGGTACGCAAACACACCATTCTAGTCCAGCACATGACTCCACAGGCCTTCTATTGATTTTGAAAACTGGATTTGTGACAAAACATTGCACCCTTTATAAAAATCTTCCCAGAATAATATGACAGGCTATGACCTAGCATTCATTACAGGAAAAACACCTGTTCATTCTTCATGCATTGATGAACTAATGTCAAAAATCTGGTTAACAGAGAAAAAAAACCAAACACATACTCATGGCGAAATATCTCCTGAAATAATTTCACCTATACATATCGCACTGACTGGCATCTTTCCCGTAATACCACGAATGTATGTAGAATACAGTTTTGTTCAGTTATATTGACTTCACTAGAACCATATTTTGAGTAAGGATTGTAGGACAGGGAATAATGAGAATCACATTTTGTTCATAATAGCTTTTGACTTGGGAATCCAGAAGACATCCAAGCAGCATATTCTGGTTAATTTACTTTGATATGTGAAGATAACTCCAGGGAAATAAAAATAATACATTCAAGGATTCTTTCCACCACCCCTGTAATTGTTTCTATTGTCACAGATTCATTAAATCCCTCTGGTAAACCCCTAAGTATTATAGGTCTGCAGTATTCAAGATAATAAAGTAGCCCATGAAACTACTTTCCTGAATAACATTCATTCATAATTGATAAATTACAAAAGGTCTTTCTAATAATACACATATACAGTAACCAGAACACAACTGAAGTGCAATCAGCATGGACTGAAGCACAACTAACATGAACAAAGGCAAAACTATCACAATGCCAATGCAAGAATCCCAGCTTAAAAAGAATGCTTCACCCTTGCGTCACTTTGTCGTACCCAGCATACCAGTTCTAGCTGAAATTTTAATTCCAATTAACAGGTGCATTTTCCGCACACAAGCTCAGCAAATTATTTTTCTTTACAGGAACACAGCAATGCACATCTGTCTGACACAGCAAACCAAATTCATTTTATACATAAACATGCTCTTGAATAATCACTATAGTACCCTGCCCAAACTGTTTTCTAAAATAAACAAACACATGAGGAGGTTTTTGCTGTTATTACTGTGCCAAACACTCACACCATATCATTTTTTCCCCACAGTCACTCTAATATTTATTCTGTATGTTCTCCACTATAAATTGTGATCAGCTACAGTTCAGAAATATAACATGCTTTCTAAATCTTAGCATACAGACTGAAGTACTGAAACTTACCCTTCCATATGCCTGTTAAGCTTCTCCTGACACAAAGACTCCCTTGCTTTATTTCTAAGCTCATTTTCTACTAGAGCAACAAACCACTTAAAACACTTTGGTAGGAATGCACACTATTTGAATACAAATATTTGGATTTCTTATTCTCTACTAATTGGTAAGAATTTTGCTATTGCACAGAAAAAGAGATGCCTCTATCCAAAGTTTTCTCCTATTTCTCTACTTTTAACACACCTCTTATACTAGAGGTATCAGGGAGATGTTGAATGGCAACAGAGCATAGTTTACTATTTTCCCCCATCTTCAGCCGGGTATCTTTAACTGGGATCCTTCCTTCCGTTACTTACACAACATCCAGCCCAATACACAGTTCACTATGTTGGCACAGCTTCTGTTCTTCCAAGCACTTAGGTGCATTAGTTCAAAGCAAAACCAATTAATTTGCATCTTCTTGACAGCAGGATTTGTTTGGACTTTCTCCATCCTTTTCTGACACCACACAACAAAAAAGTCAACTGCCCTTCTTTGCTTCTGCCAATATTTTTGCTGGATGTCAATGAAAACAGATTAACTGAAACACAATACCCGTTACCTTTTCAGTCAAAAGCTGAGTTTAATAAAAACTCTATACCTGCAACATGCTTCCTTGACGACTTCAGGTAGGTAAGTATTAAAAACAGAAAGCCAAAACTTCAGTTGGTATAAATGGATACAGCATATGGACTTAAACAAATCAATTCCCATCAGGCAGGTGTCAGTCCAATGCCCTGAATGAGTGTTCCATCCTATGCTTTTGTAAAAGCTGATATAAAAAATAACCCAGGGGGAGGGACGAAGACCATTAAAAAAAAAAAAAAAAAAACAACAAAACAGACACCAACAACCAAAAATAAAAAACCAAACCCAAAATCAAAAACAACTGAAGGAAACCACTCAGGTGTTTTTTTTTTCTCATATACCATCATGAGCGCCGGATCTAACGAGGTCTAGTTACCTACAGATTTGCACATTGTGGTTAGCTCATTTTAAAGTCTTAAGAAGCTCCCAGCAGACAGGACACACACAAGATGCCTCTGCCAGGCTGACTCTTTGATGCTAATCATAGAATGAGCTCACCAGGCAGCTTTTCTCTCAGCTTCAGAACTTACATGAGTCTCTCCCTCACTCTCTCCACCCCCTCCAATTTCTCAAAACTTATTAAAACTTTAATTAAGTTTTAAGACTTCCATTCTTTTGTCAAATACTGCTGAAAGCAATGAACATGTTCAAAAATACCTGGTGCAGATTAATATACAAACAATATACCAGGACATTAGGATAGCAAATATTGTTCCCACAGGAAATCAGGATAAGCTATTTTCACGATATTGTGTTTTCATCTATCCTCTGAACAACACAATTTAACAAAGGTTTGCAAGCTTCATTTTTAACTTCCAGGACAGAAAATCAGTTTCAAGAGAAACAGAGGAGAACCAACCATATAACAAGGGGGAGGAGCAAAGGCACTGTAGTTCAAAAGCTATTGCATTGCTTGCCTACTCCATCCTTCTTTCATTCAGCTGTGGGCAGTCACTGTTCAGCCTAACAAATACAAAGCCAAACTGGAGCTACAAGCAATAGGTGCATTTGGCTCCATTGAAGGAACCAGTACTATAACACTAGCTGAGGATCTAGACCCACAGGCATACATTTGCAAACAGCTTTTAATTCCTTCATTATTTGTTACTAAAAAAACCTCCACAGATTTCATATAGTTACTGCTTTTACTGTCTAAATTAGAAATAAATAGTGGTTCCTAAGAACTATTAACAAAAACCTGGGCAACAAAAGGAGTTCAAACTCCTGTATCTTTTTGTTTTTTAATTGGGAGAGGACGGGGCACACGATGGACAAACACGGACATCTTCACTGTCCATTCAAGCCTTCCTCAAATCCTTGCCTTGAAACAGTTGTTCAGTTCCTCCACAGTTCCTCACCAATAGCTCTCATGCCTCTCTCAGGCTGTTCCATGTCATGTCAAGTCTTGTTTTATTTTAACTATACAAACTCTTTATGACAAGGACTTAGCCTATATTTAGAAAATGCTGTATAAAGATAAAGTGCTGTGTAAGTGTTTTACGATTTCTCTAGTGTTCATCTTCAGCATTTTGGAAGTCACGTGCATTGTCCTGGGCAACTGCAAACTATAAGGAAAAAAGAATCATTGATGCGAGAAAAGAATTGCTTCCTTTATACGTATTTTTCCCTTGACTATTTTCAAAGCATAAAGAATCTCAATAAAATAGCTACAACTGTAGAATCTCAATCAATTTCAACTAAAAGCATGAGAAAACAGATAGAAGCTCTAAAATTCTCACACCCTTTTCCAATGGTAACTTCTTGCTTACCTTCTTCCATGAATAGTATCATCCTAAGGCCCTCTTAAACTAAGGCTACAAATACTGTGTGTATTGCTAATATACAGCTTTCAGAAACATCTTGCCTACAACATATTAAACTCCTTAAAACCAGGATGAGTAGTATTTTTTTGTTTTGTTATTTTCTCCCCCCGGTTATTAAGTATCTAGAGATCTTAGAATAGATTTTTAGGTCTGTGAATTTATGTTTGGATTTTACTATACTAGACAAGTAAATGAAAGAAGTATTTTTTCCTGAATGATTCACTACATCACACCTAAAACAGAGTGTAAACTTCAACTGAAAGCACCACAGCTCACCTTCTGACTTTCACAAGAATATCTGTATTTTATATATATGTATGTATGCAGTATTTACCCCAGAAAATTAATCCCTACAACGTCTAGGGAATATTACGTCTCCCTGTAAGCAAATCACAGGATGGGTTAGCTAAAAACTTCATTCAAGTGTTACTAACACCCTAGTCCTCTTCATCTGCTAACACTCTTAATTTGAAACCATTATAGGTATAAATTATATGCATCTCTTCACAAAGAAGATTCAGATGTATAATCAAGTTATTAGGCCTTTAGCTATGCCAAATAAGGTGACTGTTCGCATGCTCTTAGCTTGTGTCAAACACTAAATGAAAAACAGCTCAAACTAACTTTTCTGTACATTTTAAAAATACACACAAGTGTAGCAGAGCTGCAGATGTGACAGTCTAAAACAGCCTTATAGATTCTGGTTCTGATTTCTGCCTGTTAAAAGTTCAACCTTTAACAAAACCTATCATTAACATACAATTGTACATTACTCTCTTAATAAGAGCCATGAGCAAGCACTACAAACTGGTGTGAAATTTGCTGAGACCTTGCCACAGACAGTCAACCACCAAAACCATATTTGACCAAGATCAGGACGTTAAGAGGAAGGCTTAGAGAGGATAGAGATTACCTCATGCCTAATGTGACTAATCCCTGAATTTCTTCTAACTGCCTTTTTGTGGTAGAGCAGAACAAAGGCACAGAGCTGGGAGAACATAACAGCTGACTTTTCTTTCATTTCCCACCACCCCTCCTCTATGTCTTTTTCCTCCCCATCTCAGCAGATGCCCCAGAGTTTAGCTATAAAATAAAGATTAGCAGATAAAAAGAATCCATTTGTGGTGTCAACTCTTAACAGCTGACAAACTAATTTATCTATATTCTTTTACTTCCTCCTCATCTACTCCATATGCATGTTTTCTGCAACTCTCTTCTCAATTTTATATTTAAACAGCTTTCCCAAATCTTACATTCTTCCTTCTACTTTCCCATTATTCATCAACTTCTGAAAATTTAAAATCCAGGCAATCATTTTAACATCCCTGGTCTTTTTAACCTCTGCTCCAGCTGGACTTCATAAAAACTCTAAATGCCTTGTTTCTCACCTAATATGTGCCCTTGCATAATTACCATTAGTACAGAATAGGTGCCTATAGGCAGAGAACACTTTATTTTCAGACATACTGAATTTATTCATTTCAGTTGTATTTGCAGTGTCTTGACCATTGTAAAATTCCTACTCCTATTCTTCTGGACTCTCAATTCAGTGTAAGAAAAACATTGATAGCCTAATTTTTAGTGGTACTAAGAATTTAATGATGTAAAAAAGCCATCAAAACAGTGCATGCTCAGTAACTTTTGAAAATCAGTCCTTGACAAAAAGAAATGCTGTACAAAGCAAAGTAACAGACACTAAAATCTTATTTCAGGGTATGATCAAGGCCTCATTAAAATCAGTAGCAGTTTTGCCACCGGCTTACAGGGTCAACATTTCTCACACAGCTTATAGCTGCTACATTAAAAAAAATGGGTTCCAACACTAACAAATTAAGATGCTTGAGTCTTCTACCCACGGTATAATCACCACGCTAACTATAGCTACAAAACAGTAGAGAATTCACACAAAACAAAACCACATTATTTTGATACTCACATTGAGGGCAGAACCTGCTGTCATACTCCTTACAGCACATCTACTTTTATGTTGGGGAAACTGCAAAACCAAAAGACAATAGAAGATACCTACATGACTTCCACTGCAGGATCCTTGGCAGCTCATTAACCTCTACCAGAAGGAACACAGGTGGAATAATTAGAATGCCTTCATAGACTGCCTCTGGAAGACATACAGGTGTGCCTTCACATACTACATAGTTTTTTTCCACAAAGAGCCAAGTAGTCATGCAACAAGTGATATTACCACAGCGTTTGCACTTCTACATGCCTATCGAAACTAACATCTGTGTTATGTGTTACATGGTATCAATTTGTAAATGCCATTTCTTAGAGACGCTGTGTGTCCCAAATAATAATTGTTTTAAGTATCAAGATATATTAAAAAATTAATATGTATTGATATTTACTATCTATAGCTACTTTGTCATTTTAAGCACCTGTCCTGGTTTCAACTAGGATAGTGTGGATTTTCTCCTTAGTAGCTGGTGCAGTCCTGTGTTTTGGGCTTGGTGTGAGAACACTGTTGATACTCACAGATGGGTTTGGTTGTTGCTGGGTAAGGGTTATACCGAGTCAAGGAGTTTTCAGTTTCTTGGGCCCTGCCAGCGAGAGGGCTGGAGGGGCACGGGAAACTGGGAGGGGACGCAGCCAGGGCAGCTGACCCAAACTGGCCAAAGGGATATTCCATACCATATGATGTCGTGCTGAGTATATATAAGCTGGGGGAAAGAAGGGGTGGAGGGGGACATCTGGCATTATGGTGTTTGTCTTCCCAAGTAACCATTACTTACGATGGAGCCCTGCCTTCCTGGGGATGGCTGAACACCTGCCTGCCGACGGCAGGTGGTGAATGAATTCCTTGCTTTGCTTTGCTTGCATGAGCAGCTTTTGCTTTACCTATTAAACTGCCTTTATCTAACCCACGAGTTTTCTCACTTTTACTCTTCCAATCCTCTCCCCCATCCCACTGTATGGGGAGTGAGCGAGCGGCTGTGTAGTGCTTGGTTGCTAGCCGGGGTTAAGCACAACAGCACAACTGATACCTTGCACTCACAGCTGAAGGCATGATCGCTCTCAAGGTAACTGAGAGGTCTGTGAATCTGAAAGAAAGTACATTGACTTGCAGCATCACTTTAAATAAACATGGAGAAAGCCACATCATTTTCCCTAATGCCATTTTCTGTCAGTCACCTCCTTTCAGCAATATCTAGAGAAAAAACACTAGCATATCATTGGAAGAATCTGCTTATCGAGGCAGTTTATTGGTATTTCTGAATATTGCAGATGAAATTAGCTTGTTAGCACTTTCATCCTTCCAATACATAGATTAGGTTCTTATTTAAAGCTTCTGTTTTAAAAGCAGAACAAATATTATTTTTCCTGCATAGACTAAAGTAATAAGTATGGTGACAATAAAGAAAATGAAAGGCAATCTGATTTTTGGTAGGACCATTATGCTATTTTTATATTGCAAGTCTATACTGGACTTGCACTACAACACATTCAGTTGGTCATCAAGAATTCAGCCTGCATATTTTAAAGTTATAAAACCTGTTAATACAGTCACCAAGGCTCCTATTCAAACCCATAGCAGTTCTGCCACTGGCTTAAATGACCAAAACTTCTCCAAGAATTGATCGCAAAGCTTTGTTCTTCTCCTCACCAGTCATATAGTAAAAAATGGATACAACACACTGTAAATAAATTAATAAATAAACATATGAGCCAGAACAGCTCAGAAATATACCCCCCAAGACTGGCACTGCACTAAATATAGCTAGAAGACACTGCAGAATTTGGAACTACTATCTAGTAGACAGAACAAAATACAAAATACCAAATGCTGGTGTATTTTATTACTGGCAGAGGTGGCTGAAGCTGCCATTACCACCTTAGCACACAGTACACCCCTCCTACCACATACTGGCTGGAGGCGACACCAGCTTTCTCAGGGTCTGAGACTTTGCTGGCATGGCTAACAATGACAGGTTAACATCACTGGAAGGTGCAGTTGCGCAGACGTCATTGCTTCACAGGTTCTCCTTCAAATGATGAGGTTTAGACTATGTCACAAGCAATATACAGATAAGGAACCTGTTGAATACTTCTATGCTCTCACCCAAATCCAAATCTCACTGTGCTATACAAAATCAGTAAATTACTTGAGAGCTGCTATTTTCACATTAAAACATTTGAAGAGATCACATCACGATGGCACATCAAAGAAGGAACAGGAAAGAGGCCCAAAAACAAGAGTAAGAGAAGCAAAAACAAAGAAGAAAGCCGGAGCTGCAAATGCATCAGGAACTAACCAATATATTTTCAGAAGCAATGATTTGCACTACCAAAGCATATAGGCAAAGAGTATTTTTTTTAAAGCTTCCTGTCAGTCTGTCAGAACTGGTTCCCCACACTGGAAAACACCTGTGACCCTCAGAAGCATTACTGACTAAGCTGGATCTCAAATTCCTGATATACTAGAGCATTATAAAAAATTAAGTGGTATTTCCTTAAATAATGTAGAAGTGTCATTACATTCTAGAAGTGCTGAACTGCTTTCTCTCAAACTTAACAACAAAATAAAATCCAGGAAAAGCTTTTTCTCCTAGACTGAATAATCTGCTATTAATTAGTCTTCAGGGAGAAAATGCTGCATAACTTTACACCCAAATCCTGCAACTGGATCTGTAGGAAGTTTCCATATCTATGCCAAATTATAAAAAAAGCTGTACTAACACAGTTAAGTCATTAAGATAAGACTGTGGGACTTGAGATGCATATTCCAGTATAACTGTCTTTCTCTGCCACCAGTGGTGTGACTTCAATGCAACCACTGCTTCAGTCTATGAAAAAAGTAATTACACATTCCCACCTCAACACTCACAGGGGCTTTCACAGCAATAACCAGGGCAAAAAAACAGTACCATCTATACTCAACTTAGAACACTTGGATAGAAAAACATCATCGCTCAGCTCTTATAACACACCTCAATACTGTATCTGGAGTCTTTTGTGTGTGTGTGCGCAGAATTACAAAAAGCACGCAGACTACAGTGCACATTTTAAAATCTTCTGGCTTCTTCCACATCCGGGACTTTTTCTGCTTTTACTTGTTGCTTGCCCGTGGTTTCTTGTCCCTTACACTACTGTATTTTATTTTAAAACTATCCTGTACAAGACAGATCATCTTTCAGGTAAAAGCAGTAGACGTTGTAGGAAACATTAACATTTTGTTGCCATACAGTGGAGAAATGATACTACAGTCTTCAGTCACAGAGTATGTGAGTTCGTATCATCTACACAATATCTACACTGTGCCATGCACTGCAGTGAGACCAAGCTGAAAAGCAGTAAGTAACCACATTGAACTACCAAACAGCTATAGAGGTTTAATACAATTGCATGTAAAATATAGGGCTGCATCTTCCATAATCTCAAAAGTTATAGGCCCTTGCTGAAGCATAGAAATATACATGAAATGCTACCAGTACAAATCACGCTTCACATTTTAAGTGCTTCCAAGTTCTGTATTTTACAAGCCATCTCACACAGCCAGCACATTCAATAGCTAAGATCTAATAAAAAGCGTATTTACTTTATCAAGAAACCCAGTTTACTGTCATTGCAGAAAACTGCCAAATAAATGCAATAATGAGAGAAAAACCTGATGAAGCTGCATAGTCATTTCTCAGGAAACAAACTCAGCCTCTACTTGCCATTATTTATGTATACATTTCCTTTTGTTTCCCCCTCCTGTGATGAGCCTCTCCAAATGCAGCAGAAACTACTCACAAGGGGAAGACCTGAGGCACTGAATCTTATAACAAGCAGTAACTTCTGCAAGATAGAGGATATAGTTCAGTTCTTCCCCCTAACAAGCTGGTAGTTATTCCAAAAATAAACCATGGACTGCTTATTAATTTGACTTGAAGTGTCTATAAGGTTTCTTTTCCATTAATACTTTCACTGACACACAAATGCTATTTCATCTCATGCTTTGCTTGTATTAACCTCAGAAAAACAACTGTGAAGCTTTCACTTTTTACCTTGTCTCAAGGTCTGTAACTCCTAGTAAATAAATACACTCTTTGTATTAGGACATCTCCAGAAGTACAGTGAAAATCCAGGAACTTAAACTCTATGAAAATGTCATGTACCCAACACACGCAGATTTTTTATGTTTTTCAAAATCCATCATTAAGTTTATTTTGACAAAATACATCTCTCAGTGACTGGTATCTGCGCAATTTGCAACAACACCTAAAAACCATACATTGACCTTACGCAATTCTGACCTTCCAAATATTCCAGATGGGCTAATCCAACAAAGCCATGGTATCTTCCACAAGCCTTCCTGAAGGAGTGGGAATTTGTCCAGATGAAGCAACATCACTACATCTCTCTTGCAATTTACGAAACAGTCTATCTAGCAAACAAAAACATTGCCAAATTTATTTTAAGTTGTTCAATGTCCAGCTATTAACTACAAAGGCTTATGTGAGGCATTAGGCAATCAAGGAGAAATTCAACCACACACAGCTTACGCAGCATGAGAGATCGTGCTCTCATACAACCACATGCTTAGAGCTGAGGATACGAGATGCTTTTTCAGCATCTTCTGTGACTAACAGACTGAAATACTAAACACTACCTCTTGTAACCCAGACATGGTACATACCCTATGTACTGTTCCAGGTCCTCCTTCTGGTACAGCTTCCCATGTCTATCGCCCTACTCAGGCCTGCACCAAGGTCTCCAGAAGGCAGGCCTTGCTCGAGCCAGTGTGCACCAGCTATTCTAAAAAGTCCTGCCAGGAACTACAGCCAGGGCTACAGGACTTCACCCTGTGGGCTGACAGACAACTTTCCCACTTAACTAAATTCCCTCACTGAACTGCTGCCAAAAGCTGCTGCACTTACTATACCCACAAGCCAAACTGGGGAAGTTCTTCAGACTACAGGGACCATTGCATGCCAGACTCCAAGGGGTAAAGGAACCACAATTTGCAGAATGTATCCTTGTTTGTATGACGCACTTCAGGCAAATCCTGGACAGTCATGTATTACCTTCCCCTGAGACAGTGCTGCCTATTTAGGGGATGTTGCTCTCCGTTTGGGATGCTAGAGATGAATAATAACTTCAGGGTAAAAAGAGTTGTCATCATCATGTTTCTAAGAGGACTTTCTAAGGCTAGTCATTCCTCTGGGTTATTCCAGGCCTGAGCCAGCCCTTCCCATTTCCATTTCTAAGAAAACATTCTTGAAATATTTTTTATTGTTTCTGCAATAATTCCCTGTCCTGCAGCAGCCTCAAAATCATGACTAAAGCAAGCTGCTGCAAAGATGATCACCAACGCAAAAAAACTGTATGTACTGTTACTACTTCTAGCTAGATAAATACAAATATTTCTGTCCTTCATACCAATTGCATTTGTACTACAGACACACATACAACAAGGAGTTGTAAAGAGGACAAGAACCCTCCTGAATGATTAGGTGCAATGTCTTTGCTATCTGAGCTTTTCCAGTTCATTAATATTTCACTTTTATATATTCCTCAGCTGCTTTTACAACATGTTCTTTTCTCTCCTTCTTAAGTATGAGCAAAGAGAATTGTTTGAAGTAACTAGTAGACCTTGCCTCACATCCCCACCTCCGTGCCCCCTGAGAGTTTAACACTTCAAGTGCAATATATACTAGATAGAAAAACACATCTGGCGTAGAAAAGGATGAGAGGGGATTCTGAGTCTCCCCTCTAGTTACATTCAACTATAAAGGTGTGCAATAAGAAAATAAAGTGCACCGCCGTTTCGCTCTATGCCAAGACACTTACTGCTGTCAATTTCAAAGGCGAGACAGAGGCATGAAGCTGAGGGGGGGGTGGGGGGTGTCCCTTTCCCGTGGAAAAGCAGAACCACCCAGTCCCTTAGCAAGACAACTCTCAGCAACATTCTCTTCCTTGCGAAGAGTGAAAGACAGCCTCTTTCAGCCAGGAGAAGCAACACAAAAACTATCTAGAGGAAATACAGGATTTTCACAAACCTCTTCCATAATAAGCACTACCATCACCATCTGCTCCACTTTTTAAGCATACCGTGTGACGCTGGAAAACACAGGCAGCATCCGCCAGCCTGTGACTCCAAAGCCAGCGGCACGGCAAAGGCCACCCACGGCCGCCAGTGCCCCGGCCCTGCCCATCCACCTTTCCCAAGCCACTCCTCCCTGTCATCCCCACAGGTTAATTGCAGGCTGCTTAATCAACGCGGGGCGCGGGGGGGGGAGACGCCAAAAACAAACAAGCAAAAAAAAAAAGCATCTGATCTTCCTGCCCTTCACCTGCAGCAGCGAGGCCGGAGCCGGCTCCCTGCCTGAGGCGCTGTCGCCGCGGCACCGGCTGC
>JAVJGI010000001.1:75408338-75502545 GCA_035590275.1 Ibycter americanus
GGCCCGGGCTCGCCGCTCCCCCGGCCTCCGCGGGCGAGAGGCGAACGCGGAGAGGGCGGGGGGGGGGGGGAAGTCCGAGTCTCCCCGGGAGGAGCTGGGCTCCCTCCGGTGTGTTTACACTCGCCATCTGCTCGGGGACGTGTATTTATTTTTTGCCGTTTCCCGTCGGGCGGCGGAGCGGCTGGTGGCGCCTCCTCGCCCTCCGCACACGCGTGGTTTGTCGTTACTTTCCGGTTGCTCCATCGCCGCCCCGGCGCGGTGCCCGTCCGGGGAAGGGAAGAAGGAAACGGCGTCTGAGAAGCAGCCTGCCTTCCCAAGGCGGGTCTCATCTGCACCGCGGCAAGAGCAGGAATGATTCCCCTGGAATATGGGGTCAGGGCAGAGGTCAATGACATGGCATTTAAATGTAATGAGTTAAGCTCCTTATTCAATTCAGAAAGAAATGGTAAGCCAGAGCAATAGCCATCTCCTCCGCAACTGATACCTCAGGAGTAGGACGGAGTTGTCATAGCGTGTTTTTTTCTTGCCAATTTATGCCGGATCCTTCCTGCATCGTGTAGCAAAGTGAACTATCTTGCCTCGGTAAGGACAGCATTTAGTAAAACAAGTGGCGACTCACAAGTGACAGACTGCAGGTATGTACCCATCCCCTCATATTACAAAAACTAACATGCATAACTCCACACGCTGAAGAAACACACCGACTTTGCAGATTTCAGTCTCCACAGGAACAAAGCGTGTTCAGTCTGTAACACCGTCGCTCATCCTGAAACTGAAGAGCCCAAAGAAATGTTAACTATTAGGCTTATACACAGAAATGCAGGTCAGAACGGAGCCAAGGAGAGTTTTGAAGAATTTTGAGTAAAACACATTTCCACAAAATACAGCTACAACTTAACGGCAACAAAGAGGTTTTGCTGAAATTCCGAGTAAGAGTTGTGTGAGAGTGCAGAAGCAGTTGTGTCTGTGTCACGTTTGGTAGGACAGTGTCAGGAAACTGACTTACAAAAGCTAAACTTGCAAACAAGTCTGTTCACCATACCTGATTATATTTAAATATAACTCTTGTCAATCTGTTCAACATGTTCGCAAGACTGTTCTATGAAGTGTAGTAACCAAACCTAAAGGTGTTTGTGTTTCTTCTTGGACCACATAATAAACCTAAAATAGATCAAACGTTCTATGGTCGCAGAGGAAAATTTGGCATGCACAACATGCAGTAGTACCACAACGATGCTACGTGGAGAGAAAGATCTTTAGTAACCCGTCATCCACATTTAAAAAGCAAAAAATCTCATGTGACACTGCTTCCAGAGCAGATGTTCATTATTGAAAGCACCTACCTTCACCCTTTGGGAATTTCAAACAAGAGGATGCAGTAACCAGACCGTTTTACTGAGAGCTGGTTCACAACCCAGCAAAGCATTTAAGCATTTACTCAACTCTATGTGCATGAGTGGTCTCAATGAAGACTAGAGTATTTGCCATAAGAAAAACTAGGGGTCTGCTTAGCCGCTTTGTTAAGCTCAAACACCCTTGAAGTCAGAGGCAGAGGAATCGGTGTTTTGTCAAATGAGGGTTCTTCTAAGAGGCCTGCATTATTTTTGGGCCCCATCTCTTGCCCTCCTTCTTCTTGTGTTCAGCAGGAGATTCCCAGAGCCTCCTAGTAGTTAACTCCTACTCTCCGGCACATTTCTATAAGCTTTCCTGCCTGCCATTGCCCTGAAAGGTGAGCCCCTGTGATTAAGCAGCACTTCCAGACACACTCACAAGTGATGCTTCCAGTGAAGCCAGTGAGGCTTTGATCAGCCCAGTGACACAGGCAGACAAACAACAGCTAGAGATTGTATGGAATAATAGCAGCTTTTCCAACACTAAACTGCATTCTAGTGAATTGCGGGGGAGGGAGGGAAGCCCCAAACGTTGTAATAAGCTTAAGCATCAAGCAATACTTGTTTTGAAGTAGATTTGCTAACGGAGACCCCAGCAGATAGCTATGGGAGCTGTGGGAAGAGAAACACTTGTGGCCACCCTGCCCCGGACCTGCCCAAGCACGCACAACCTGATCCTCTTCTCCCACCAGTTTCCTACTGGTATGGCCCCAGTGACTTCAGCAGAAAGTGTCTCTGTATTGCAGGATATTCCTGCAAAATATTCATTAGGTTTTGCTAGCACAACAAAGCCTTAAGAGGAAATTCTAGATTCAGAGATGTGTGGATTCACCAGGAACAAGACATTCTTGTTGACTGAGAAATAAATGTCTTGAAAGCCACAACTGACATGTCTGATTCCCTTGCACCATCTATCCGCTCTTTCCACTCCCTCTCAGTTTGTGTTTATTCCTTGTTGCCTGACCGATGGTTTCACATGATCCTATGTGCTTGATGCTGCCTCCTTCCTCATAAATAAGAGGGATGTGTTTTTTTCACACTTTTATCACTTTTTCCCCACGCACACATGTCAGTGTGGATCCATCACAGGGCAGGCACAGGGCAGGAGCTGAGGCATGTGAGATCAAATCATCAACCCTGATGGAGCGTGCATCCCTGTGCAACCTTCTTCAAGGCCTCAACCCTTTGCCAAACAGGCACCTCTGTATTCCTGAGCCAAGTGCGTGCCTGTCTGCCTTTTTCAACAGATCAGACACTCAATGGTTGACTACATGAGTGACCCAAAGTGCTTGAAGTTTTGGGCTGGCCTTAGTCATAAACAGTCTTTTTGGGGTAAAACAGATTCACCTCTGTTTTGTAGGAGTATTTCATGAGCCTCAAAGGAACCAGTTCTGGGAGGACAGCTAAGCGTGCCAAGCAGTGACTCATGACTGCAGGCTGGGAGAGCAACCCAGCCTTGGCACTGTGGTACTCCGGGGCATCCTGGGAGGACTTCACTAAAAATTTTTCTCCAATGATATTATTTGAGCCAGGTTGGCACTGGGGGTGTTGCTACACCACAGCGACCATGAAGCATTCTGGTCAGATCCTGGTTTACCTTACCATCACAGGAGAGGGCAAAGGAGGCCCTCAAGAAACATCTGTTCAGTGGAGCATTGCCACACCAATCAATATGTATTGGTTTTGTATTCATACGATCATATCCACTTACACCTTTGCAGCAAGGATTAATCAAGTGACCTTCCAGTTGCTGCATAGTGCCATGTATGTGCAATGTGCTGAATAAATACTGCCATTGAAACTGGTCAGTTTGTTAAAAGCGATGAATTTTATCGTGCTAACACTGAAATCTCAAAGGAGGTTGAAGTCCACTTTGGTTAATCATAAAAGGATAGTAATCTGAAGCAGTTTTTAAATTAATGTTCGAGGGGTTTGTCCCCTGCTTTTAAACAGGCTGTAAATTGATTGATAGTTTGTGTCTCTGGGCTCCTTCAGCACAAATGGCACAAATGACATCGCTATTTAGGAAGATAACCACCTTCACTACTGAGGCCAGGAAGAACAATTACAATTAGAAATACAGAATTTCTATTCATTCAGAAAGATAAATGCTCCTTACACTCTCAAAATTGAGTTTATTAAATTGAACAAAGAAAAGTTATTTGACTATCTCTGTAGTGTGATAACTGACATGAATTTACCCTTGATTAAAAATCTGCAGTTTGGCATTAAAAAAGGATCAGTCCCCATGCCCTCGCTTTTCTCCTTGTTTAGTGTGTTAAAACAGCTCAGTTCATCTATTTTGGCTTGGCTACTTCTTTTCAAACAGGTTCAAACAGTTAACACAGATATTGTTATCATTCATTGCTGGAAATTGTGGTGTCAGTGAATGTATAACTACCACAGAAGGGCAGCAAAAAGATTTCTCTTTAACAAACTATCTTTGTGAATGCATTTTTTTTGAAGCTCATCCAATTTCAGGTACTGTTGATATGTAAGCTTTGTGCTTTACTGTTAGCAGTGTAATCAAAATAGTAAAAATCTTGTCAGCTCTAATATTTGTATAAATGAGCTTAGCAGTATAGTTTGTTTACATATCCACATAGAAATATGCCATAACTAGAGAATGTGGTTTTGTGTAAGTGTAAATGTATTTATTTAAAGGTTTCACTGGCAAAACTGTCTTCGTGAAAAAAATAACACTCCAGACTCAGAGAGAGATTTTCCCAGTAAAATCTGTGCACACTGGCTGAGGGTCTGATCCTGTAGTAAGTGAGCAAACTCCTGGTTCTCCATTGTAATCTGTGAAGCTCCACATGGATACATAAATCTGAAGGACTCCAAAGGTCTTGGGAGTTGTATTTTCACAAACAGCAGCTAATAAAAGCACACAATGCCTTGCGTGCTTGCATGCCTTTTTATTTGGACAACAGAAGTCTGCATAAAGTCGGTTTTATTTCCATTCTGAGCTCTTCCACTTGGAGGATCCCTATAGCAAAATATTTTGGTTCTCCAAGCTACCAGGGTTTATTTGTTTGTAATTTGTCTGTTCAGCTTTGTGATCTTTGCACTTAAATTGTGGAAATATTTGGGTTTGTCAGGGGATTTTTAAAAGGTTGTTTTTATAACACTTACATGTTTGGCAAAACTGAAATTGACCGGCATTCTTTCCAGCCTTGTTATTTATCCCATGTACAAAACGGGAATGGGAAGGAAACCTGCTGAAAGGGAAAACTGTATTTCTATTTGAAACAGATTGAGTGTTAACATTGAAAACATAGTCTGAGGGTGGTATTCTGTACCAGAAAATAGAGGATTAAAAAAGACTAATGTATGCCTCATTTTATCATATCTGTGACTCTAATGCATCATCACAGCAGGAGCTTTCCACAGTACCACTGAACCTGGGGGGCTGAGCAAATTCCGCATTTAAGTCTCATTAATTACATTTGCCTTAGGCCTAAATAACACCTAAAGTTGCTCAGTTAGCATGGAATTATGAAAGTTTTCATCGTACATTTAGTGAGCAACAACTTCTCTGCTTTTCAGGCAAAAGACCGCACGAGAGACAAAAAAAAAAAAGGTAGGCATCATCTGAGATTACGCAGAGAAATGTAGGATGGCCAGGTGTATGCGTTAATTCATGGAAATGTATAAGGTGCACCTGTATATTATGCAGTGTAACACCTAAAAGACCAGTTAATGAGAGGGCTTCCAGCACGAATACACTAAGGGCCCTGCAGTCCATCGTTACAACTGTTACAGGCACTCCATACCAAAGGTTTTGCCTGGTACCATTCATCCAGGTAGAGCAATGCCAGCTTTCCAGCACACCCTTCCCAAATTCTCCCTTTTACTTCTGCTGCTGTAGATCTAACTTCTTTCCTGAAATGCCTATTCTTCATGTACTTATCCGTCAATACTGACTTTACAGAGGAGAAAACTTTTTTTCCTCTACCACTTCAGCTTGGTAAACAAACAAACAAAGAAAAAAAATCCACCAGTAAGAACTTCTACTTAAACTTAAAATGTTGGTCAAAGATTAAGAATGAATATCAAAACCAGAGGAATATGTGATGTATTTTATATCATTGAACTGTCTTGTGCGATCTATAACCAACATCTTGGCAAATGCATAAGCTCATTGGAAAAATGCATAAGCTTAGTCAGTTACTGATGTTCTTCCACGCAGCCTTTCAGTTTGATCTTCAGTAGGAGGAATCTACCTGGAAAAACATACTGGAAATAAATATGCAATAACTTCTGGGTCCCCTCAGTGCATTAGCTCTATATATCCCCTATGTTGTGGTCATATTGGCAAGAATCTGGAAAGCTGTACGCGGATGATCACCAATGCTTTTTCAGGAAGGCAAAGGATTTCATCTTCGTATAAAACATCAGCTTCATATTTCCTCTAACACAGGAAAAAGCACATTAGTTTTTAGATATTTAGCAGTCACACAAACCAGCCAGTGGCAGACCTTGAATGCCTATACAACAGTACAGATGTACTCAAATTAAAATTCAAGCATTTAAACTTAACTAAAAATTTGATTTTTTTTAATCTGGGAGGCAGATTGTTTATGGGCTACTACAATATGGTGTGTCTGAATACTCAGTGAGCGCATTCCTGTGCCCTGTCTGAGGCTGCAGCTGGACAGTGGCCCATGGACTGACAGTCTCGCATTGGAAGCCCCTTGCTGAGCTGGGCTTAGAAGAAAGCTTTCCCAGTCTGACCCTGTTGCCTTTTCCACAGCACCACCCCAATTTTCTATTTGCTACCATGTGAAATGCAGTCTCAGGCAGGCACATGTAAATGTGAGATAGTGGTTTTACAGAGTAGTATTTGCATGGAAATTTCCAAATTTTTTACCGAAGTCTGCAAGAGATGAGTGCCTTGCATTTCACTTCAGATTGTTATTGCAGCAGGGGCAGCTTTGCTTCATCAGCCATCGCACTGGCTTGTGTGATCAGGAGGCTCCAGGAGAGAAGGCATCAAGCCACAAGCTCTCACAATATGCAATCAAACCGAGATACAAAGACATGCTAAGATGCATCCATTTTCACTTATGTCTATTATGCCTAGCTTCATACTTAGTATTTATGGAAGAGAGGGCATATTCTTTATTCAAACATCTCATTTTAAAGTCAGTTTCCAAAAATATTCTGGCCTCTGTTAGAGAAGGACAGTCACTGAAACCCATGTTGTGATTCTGATTTAAGTGCAAGGTCTGCAGCTAGTGGTGGGAAATCTAGTCTGCTTAATAAATTTATTGGGCTTTGGCTCACATCCTAAAGGATATTTATTACTCCATTACATACTCTATTATTACACAGTGTAATTGTTATGAACATCACAAACACCCATGATGTATAGCTCTATCGGTCAGGATGAGAAAAAAATCAGCACACTTCCCCAAATATAGAAATGCACAGTATTGCCTCACGCACTGAATATTTGAACAGGCTCATATTTTGGCTCAGGTCCCTGGAGCACATATCCCTTCCTAGGGAACATGCATCTAGAAAAGATGATCTTTGGTAACGGGGTAAGTCTGGTGTTCAGTGAAAGGCACCAGCTCCCTACGGCTCTTCTGAGAAAGTTTCTTTCCCAGTCAGTATTCAGTTTAAATGACCTGAAGGATGACACCAGAAAGGTCTGTTAACTTCATCCTGGGTATTTTATCTACTTACGCTATTTATAGTCACATAAATGTGATAACTGACATTAAACAGCCAAATTTTCAGTAGCGTGGATTTCAAAAGCGTCAGTAAATGCAGCAGGGTACAGGATGCAGGTAGAAAGGTACCAGAAATTTGTGGAGTTCGGTATGCCCAAACATTGCCAAACACATACACTTCACAACTAAATCAATAAGAAAACCTGTTCAAAACACAAAACTTGTTTCACTAATATATAGTGATAATAATTCACACGTCACCATGTTTCTTGACTTTTATATCCCTATTTACTCTTCCCCAGAGTATAATTTTATATTTATCATGACAATCTTTGAATCATATACAGATAATAAATAGGCTCCTTCTGAGATGTGTACAAAGTAGTTATGAAATAAACACAGATATTGGTTCCCAGCTCTATTTAATGTTCAGAGGTTTTCAGATTACTTTAACTCATCTGTGCCTAGACCATAGACAATGAAGTGCTATTGGAATGGACGTTAAATAAAAATAGAAATGGAAAACCTGAGTGTTGCAGCAAGTAAAATGTGCCAGTATATTAAATATGTGTTCATTAACACACACACACACAAATGCAGTGTGTCTTTCTCTCCCAAGGGCAACAGTAAGTTATGCCTCAACAAGCAGCATGGATTTATGTCCCTAAATGCTTCTCTCCTGAATAAACATCTGTATACCTGCCATGAAACCTGAGGAATCTTGCATCCTTTAGGTAATTCCAAGATACTGAATTAATCCTTGAGAAAAAAATGTATTAGGTAATTCTATTAATTAAATCATGATTTCAAAAAACACTAGAGCAAGACAAAATATTTTCTCTAAATTGTAGGTATAAGACGTTTTTACACAAATCTGTGGTTTCTTTTCTTGAAACGGATCCCATGTTTGAAGTGATTATAAATAGGATCCTTTCAGGCAGAAATTGTCACTTACTCTGTGTTTTAGCCCAGCAGGATTCTGGTCTTCATTGAACATTTTGGGGAGTAAATAAGTCTGATAGATTCTGGAGAGTATATAGGAGCTAGGGACCTAAATCCAATTAAAATACTGGAAAATGGATAGTAACTCCCACAGACTTCCTCAAATATTCCATACTGAATGGATGTGCTCTTTATGACCACACTTTCTTTTGAGTCAGTATGAAACATTTCTCTTGTAAAAGAAGGACCTCTGAATATACCAACTGGTGCCCACAGATTTTATTTACAAATTATGACTAGAATCTGCATTATGTAAGACCACAAAATTTTACCCCTTGTAGAAGATATACTGACTCAATGAAAGAGGAAGCTTGCTATGGAAGCTCATGAGCAAATATACACATATTTTGCTAACACTTAACTGAAGAACACCAACTTGTATCCGCTGAACTTGATGGCAAAGGTCCCAGTAATTTTAATGGGAGCAGCACTGGAGTCATAGCAGTGGGTGAATTATCTATAACCACAGTACTAAGCACATCCCCTATACAAAGATGGTGCTTATATTTAGAGTCCCAAGAGTTTCTCCCTGCCTCTTTGGCAAAACTGAAATTTAAGCCTTAGCTGTTAGGCACAGAGCAGGGCTTGGAGCTGTGTATTTTAAAGCATCTATAGCATTAATAGCCAGAACATAAAACCCAGGTGGGAGGACAATTACACTCTAATAGCTTTAAAAAGGGAAGGGTAATTACACATGTTTGGGGCCTGATCTAAATACTATTAAAAACATGTGGAGAAAAAAAACAATTGTCTACACAAAGCACCTAGAGTTACTAAACTGCCTGCCATTCCTTAACAATTGCTCCCACAGTAGTAGAGGTGACAATAAAGATGAAATATTAAAATGTGTTCTTCTACAATAATGGCTTTTTAATAAAAAGTAGGTAGTAAGGTATAAAAATGTTTTTTAAAACTATACGTATTCTAAATCTACAAATGCACAGAGCACAACCCTGTGAGCAGAGGCAGAATTTTATCCTGTTTCAACTTTCACCACCTAGCTCTTCCACAAAGACACGCTCTCAGAAGCACTAAACAGAACAAATTACTTATTATTTGCAAATAGAGAAATGTCTTTAAAAATTACTTAAACTTCCCTTCAAAATGCATGCAGAAATTTCTGAATTATCATTGATAGTACATACTGTGTTCAAACAAAACTCGCTGTTAGGCTCAACTATCAACACCACTCTGCTTTAGCTTTTAAATGGTGCGAAAAAAGAGGGTGGGAGAAGAAAGGCAGCAGAAGTGCTAATGCAATTGTTTGATGTGAGTATGCAAGAGGCAGAGAGGAGGAGGCAGGCATTCTGCTACGCATCCTTTTTAGCAGAAAATAATTACAGCTGTACATAAAAATCATACTGTTGATTTTATTGGTCTAATGTTGCTATTACTTACATCTCCCCTGAACAGTTCAATTTTCATGGATCTTTTTTTCTGTCCTTCGCTGTACACCATAGCCAGTGAAGAGAGCTGTGAATGCGTCTGCCCCTGCACCATCCAGCATGGCAGTTTGCCAGTGGAGAGTGACTGACTTCACTTCAAAATGTTTTCTGTTTAATTAGTGTGAAAAAACCCAGCAACCCAATTATCTAAAAGGACCATGTGGGTTCTCTTCATAGTGAGAAAATAACACCAACAACATCCTCTAGTGCAGGAATATCTAGGCTGTTTTATTAGAAGACTGATCAGATATCTAACAGAGTATTCTTAGAATAACAGGTTTGGCTGTAAAGCATGGAGTTTCCCGACTGGCCTACTAGGAGGATGCTGTGTTAGTTTCAACCCTTAAAGCCTGGGTTCAATCATCTCCCCTGCGAGGAAGCTTACTCCCAGCCCGCACCTTTCCCATGCCCCTGTGCAGCTTCAGAAACCCTCAGTGAGACATCGGGTAAAATGCTTTAAAGGAATCAGGACTCGAGAGCTAGCAAATATGTGGGGAAATCTGAAGCAGGTATACCCTCATCACATCACTAATATGAGAAATAATGTCAGGTTTTGCAGCATCCTTCTTGGCTGCAGCATCCTGTAGCTACCAAAATCAATTGGAAAATTATCTTTGACTTCAGTGTTGGGTCCACTGCGATCTATTTGTTCCTTGGACTACATCCAGACCCACTTATTTCGATTCCATTTACATTAATCTAACTATGCACGGAAATCTGGCTGAGGGCTGAAGCTGTTTTCTGCAGAACAGTCCCTTTTATTCTAATAAAACACCTAAAAATACTATTTCTATGTGTTGTATATAAACTAATCCATTGATTTATGATTAAAGTGCATAATTTGAAATGTACACTGAAATGGTTTACTTCTACAAGCCAGAGGCCAAAAAAAAAAAAAAATTTCCTTTGCAATAGAAAGCCCATTATATCAATAGTATTTTATCTGTGCTTGTGTGTAGAAGTTCAGCATTTTACATAAAATTATCTGGATCTTGCTTATCGTATTGTGAGAATATGCTCTGACCTACCACAGGATAAATTCCTAGAAACTCAGATTCTAGTATTTACTCAGCACTTAAAGGAGAGATGTCATTCAGCATTGGCTGGAAAACTCATTTGTGCCCATTATTGCAGTATTTATAGAAGAAAACCTCCTGACACTGATTGTAGAGTAAGATGTTCTTGAGAAGAAAAAAACGGGCAGAAGACCTCCGGGGCCTCACTGTGGTCACACCAGGGGGCCAGATTTGCAGGGAACACCCAGGGTGCCTGTCAGCTTCACTCAGGGACTGCTGCTGCCCCTCAGTATTAGGCTGGCTGCTACCACGGCCGGCTTGAATACGTGGTTTTGATGTTGGTACAGAGTTAACCGCGTATATAGGGATGCTGCCCAAAGAGCTAGAAAGCTTTTTGAAGGCATGGTAAGTGCCGAAACATCTACCAGTGTAGTGAGGGAGCTGAGCCAGGGGGTCAGAGAGTCACATTCAGATCCCCGCTCAACCCAGCTGTCTGCCATTTGGGCAAGCACAGTAACCTGAGGTTATTTTTTGTTCTTCCTGGTCTACACTGCATAAATAACTCCACACTTATTAGCCTGGTCTCTTACACCTGCAGGCAAGTGCGGCAACCTATGGAGCGAGCATCCAGTTGTCTCTTTCTCAAGGTACGTTCAGGTGAACACTCCAGAAGAAGAAACTGAGGGGAGACCTCAGCCCTCCAAAGTATCTACTAACTTGTTTGTCAGGACAGTGCCTCTGAGGAGTAAATCACAGGGATTCATGTTTTTCTGAAACAGGCAGGACTGGAATGTGAACTTGGGCCTCTCACATGCAGCTGCTTTGATCACAAGCCATTGCAAACTGGGCAATGTGTGTCAGGTCCCTCCACCCAGTCCCCACTGGGCAGGAGTAATTTGGGTCAGAAGGGATCTCGGGAGGTCATCTGGTCCAAGCTCTGCTCAGAGCAGGGCCAGCTTCAAAGACTTATCTGACTAATGTCACATTTTGGAACAAACTCCCAGAAAAGGGTCACACTTTGGATCCCAAATGAAAGGGTGGATGGCACATACGTAAACTCCAGTTCTTTCTTCTGGTGTTCATTTCCTAGCTGTTCCAAGCAATATGGGTTTTTCTGGTTTCAGAGGATCCCTTCCTCAGACTTATTTTTACTTTTTTTTTTTTTCCCCCCAAAGGATGCCAAATTTACACCTGAATGCTAAATGCATGTTGAGTGTTGAGACACATGGGGAAACCCCAAGAAGGTGGCCCTGACCTGCTGAGCACCCTGACTCCTCTTCAAGTGCTGCAGCGCTCTGGAGCACCTTTGCCACGACAGGCATTTGTCTGCAGACCCTCCAAGGTGTCACATGAGCCCCTGTAAGAGGGGCATTGCCAGACAAAGTTGTCAGGCAAAGGAGAGACCAGAATCAGTGGCTCTGGCCTCAGAGCTCTAACATTGCTTTTACCTCTGGTACACTACTGCAAATAGTAGACATCCTACTCACGGTTTTTCACAAGGGGTTTTATGAAGCACATTGCTTGCTGATTACCAATGTCAGCTGTTTAAAAAAAAAAAAAAAAGTCTTACAAATCTAAACAGGTCTTTACAACAGAGAACATAGACTGAAACCTCAGCTAAGAGCTACTCTTTTGGAAACAGATTCAAACAAAATCCCATTAGTATGTTAATTATTATTATTTGAATAAAGAAAATGCAGGACAGAATATGAGTGAAGATCATTATGGAAGAAAAAGTATAGGTACAGTAGAAGAAAATATGACTCAATACCAGTCACCCTCACACATGACAGAGCTGGTGATGTGGTAGAGAGCTGTGGGGGAAAGGCTGTGGACTAAGCAGCCTCTTCACAAGCTGACAAAAATTCTGAGGAAAGTAAGACAAAATGAACAAATAAAACCATTTGAACATTAGAACAATAGCTCTGCAGTTAATTAATTACAATGGGTTAGGACCAAGGGCTAGGAAGTTTCTAAATTTCACATAAACTTTTTCTTTTCCAGTCATGGAGCCTAAACAACACTGAAATGGTCAGGGACCAAGGGGCAGTGATTCACCAGTTGGTTATAGCTACAGCTAGACATAGCTTAAACTCTAAGCTGAATCAAACCGTACTTTATGGCATAACCTCAGATGAGTCAGCTGATCATCCTGTTTTCAGGCATCCAGGCGGAAGAGCTGTGAAAATCTGAGATGATTTAATCCATAACACAACTATCAAAAATAACAAATAGTCAAGAGAATTTGATGTGGCTGATCATTACAAACTAATTAATAGGGAACGTTGGTCTGGCAGCTAAAAGACCATTTTCCCAAAAGGGATGGTAAGGGGCATTGGGGTTTTGGTGTGGCTCGGGTGAATGCAATGGTCAGAGAGCTCATCCATGCTCTGCTGACATACAGCTGCAGGAATCTGTATCAGTCTTGTGCCAGAAATAAATATGCTTTGATCTCTTCAGTGAACAGACCGTGTGAACCATGGCAGAACCAGATTTTCAGGTTTGTCCACCTCCTGGGAAACTGAACACCATCTCTTTGACCCGAGCGCCTCCTCTCCCTGCGGGAGAGGCCAGGCTGGGTGCACAGACCAAGTGCCTGGGTGGAGAGGAGACAAGGCTCCTGGGTCACCCCATGGGGCTGGAGAGCTGCTTTGCCCTGGCTGTGCTTTCTGAGCTCACCAACTCCTCCAAGCACCCCTCAAAGTAAGAGTGTCTGAGCACAGTTTCTCACTGTCCTGCTTCTTCCTTCAGCCTGGGGTGCAGGTTAAAGCCAGCACCTGAGGCAAACCCTCGAAACAGAGATCCCCAAAATTTCATATTGGCCCTTTGCGGCATTTTCAGTGTATTTGTGTCTGAACAAATGGCAAAATTAGCTCTCAAACTAGTCAACCAGCAAGTAACTGGCACCCAAATAATTTTATACTGGCAGGGAGAAGAGGTGCACGTGCGACACAAAGCTCAGCATTTCTATTCACACAATGACAACAGTGCGCTGGCAAACCTTTTACAGCATTTTTCAGTTGTTCCCTGGCCCCTCTGCCGCTGAGGAATAAAGACAGCAATGCCCTTTGTGTGCTGGAGCCGGACGCCTGAGGAACACGCCTGCCCCATGGGATGGGCTCTCCCACGAGCCCTCCAGCCGCAGAGCAATGGCACAGCGATCCTGCCATCGGAGGAACAAGGAGCAAAGACAAGGAGGCCCTTCAGGAAACCCTGGGAACAGGCCAGCAGAAAAGCTCTCGCTCCAGTAATTTTTTTGTTACCAAACCCTATGGAGGGGGCTTTAAGAAACAGTTCAAGCTTACCTTTTAAATGAAGTAAAACTTGCACATGACCTTTCCATAGCATCTCCTAATTTCTTCTTAAATGATATACAACACATACACTTGAATCCCTTTTATGGGGGGAAAAAAATATCCGTTCTGAACAACATGTCTTTTTTAGGAGAAAGAAAACATTTCTAACAAGTATTATGTCAGCACATCAAACTAATGCAAACCCACGTTTACAAGTAACAGCTACTAATAACATTGCCCATCTGAGATGTTTCCTTCTGTCTGCTAACCATAATATAGAGAAAAGTGAAATTATATTCTATGGTACAAACGAAATACACCCTAGGAAAAAGAAAACCTATGTATTTAATTATTCTTTGCCACTGTGCATTCAATCAAATTTTCTATCACAGTCGACAAGGCCAACTTTGCACCTTGCTGTTGTTTTGTCATATAAAAACAGGATGTCATTCCACTGGGGAAAATAATTGTCAACAATAAAGAGGTGGTTTCTTTGACATTTGCTAAGATATTGCTGAAAAATCTCTTTAGTATGGATTACTTCACCTCACTGAGTAGAAGAACTGACTGGAAACTAAGCTCTAAAGCATGATGCCTACCATTGTGCCTAACATGAAAATGCAATATCTATATTCTCTGTAGCTTAGAGAAAGACGCACCCCCTGCCAGGCAAAAGAGACATGCAAATACTCCTCTCTGCCTCAAGTTCATGCTGCAACATAACAAATGGCTGCTCACAGATACTTAAACTTAAATTCCGTTGGGGGGTGGGGGGGTGAAAAGGAAAAATAGTGCTAAGATCAAGGTGGACATGTCTGCAACATTAACATACATTTTAGACTGGTTCAGGAAGATAATCCTGACAGTTCAGTTATAGTGAAAGCCCAGTGGTAGTTCCATATCCATAAAGATATGGAGAACTTTTGGTTAAAAAAAAGTCTGTACCATACAGCTGATGTCTCAAGGACAGACAGGCCTTAGAGGCATAGGGAGAAGGAACCTCAGACAGATTCCCTGACCTGACTCCCATTTTCCAGCATTGCACATAACGCATTCCCAAACAAAAGTTACAGTTTTGTAGGGATCTTGGATTTTCTTAATTTCATGAGAAAATCATTACACATTAGACTGTGAATCACACGGTTAGGTAGTTTGTCAGTGGTTATCTGATAATATATGACAACTTACAGTGATTGTCTACAGAGCTAAACACTTGCAGTGTCGTCAAAATTAGTTGCTGAGGTTTTATGTGACATGCAAATTAAGAAGCATGAAGAAATTGAGAAGAAAGATCCTGCAATTTTTTTTGAAGAGTATTCAGGCAAATGCAAGAGGAATCTCAGAATGGTGTTTCATCTTTTCCTTTTTTTAAATCAAGAGCATGATTACATTATACATGGACTTCATCAGTCTACACAAAAATAACTTAAATAACTGAGATATTATATCTTAGCACCTGCAATACAGTACCATTTGGGCTGAATCAGCTGGTGCTTAGAAGGAGCAAGGGAGATGATATGCCTTCCTTCGGCTGTCCCTCGTGTTTGAGGTTGTCAGAGCCCAACCTGTCCTTGGCTTCTGCTACAGGTCGTGGGAGGTGATGATGGTTTCGGAGTCTGCACAGTTTCCACCTGTGACAACTCCCCTTCAGCCCAACCTTTGTGCCTATCTGGAAGGAGCAGGAAAAACTGCAGGAAAAGCATAGTCCTGGTGACCTCTCCCATTCCTGGACAAAGCTAGAGCTGCTTTGTATTCTGACTTACAAATACTAAAGCTGCACATTCAACCTCACCTTTTGTTTTCCATCTTCTTTTTCAATTTGTTGCTACTTCAGTGTTGGCCCCTGCACTTAAAACAATTGCCTCATTAACAAAGGCCAAGTACCAGCTGTATTTCCTTTAATGCTTAAAGTCCCACCTTTCCCAGTGAACTTTATTGCTCAACTAACCTTAAATAATCTTAAATAGCTGCTGCAGCTTCTACGTACTGCTTTGTCCTTGTTAAAGCAAATCTTGCAGATACCGGCTCACAAAAGAACAGCACTTACTATAATAAGAGCAGGGCTGGACCATGTGCCAGGTGTCTCCTTTTAAGCTGCACGTATGTTAAACAGTCAAGTGTTGCATACATTACTGTAGATTAATAACAAAAGTATTTCCATTATTCCTTTCAAGTCACTTACTTTGCTGAATGCTCAAGTCTTAAATCTTTTTCAGAGAACTACCCATCTATATGTATTTATTGTAAATGCCTGTGATAGGCAGAAAGCTAATACAAGGTTAGTAATAATTAAAATTAACGGTGGAACTTAATTACAATGGAATAGAGTAAAAATCAATAGTAATATGTGCATTACATTACACTGTCAATAGCTGTACACATCTAAGCACTCATAAACAGCATCAGATATTTCTTGTAGCTGCACATGAGTTTACCACCTAAGCAATTCACAGTATGTGTGAATTCATGATAAACTATTTCAGGACTGCAGCAATTAATGTCACTAGATAATTGCCCAGCTCAAATGGCAATACAGCCTGTGTCCATGTAAACACTGGGGGGAAAAATGATCATCATGATTAGTACTGTTTCAGAGCCATATTACATTAATTCAGAAGGGAGACTTAAATTGTTATGCCTTATTTATGATTTAGATAAAGTACTCACAAAACAAATGAATGCTTATCCTTGGAATTCATTCTACTCAATACTCTGCTTTTCATAAAGCCCACAGTTTGTCTTCATTCATGAACTACCCCATTGTAAACCAGATGATACTTGACAGGGCATTTTTTTATTTCATCTTTTTAGCAAAATGGAGCATCAATTGCCAAAGATCGCCAAGTCAATATGAAAATGTACATAAATGAGAGCAAATGTACCCACAGAAAATTTGGTCTATTGCTTCTATTGTTGTTTCAAGCATGTGAGGAGACAAAGCTATATTTCACTTAACCCCTTTACAGTCCATTTTATATTTATGAAACCGAGCTGATGGGTGCAGGTGGCTGCAGGGTAATTTGTGGTTATAAACACAAACAACCTTTTTTGTCAGGAGCTCTGGAGTCTGCTCGTGGATCTTCCACCAGGACTGGCAGCAACCTTCATGTAATCAGTGTACTTCCACCTCTGTTTAAAATTAGGCAAAGATGCTGCCTCATCTTGGCAAAGCTTTTTTATTGTTTTATTTTTTATTATTATTATTATTATGTTTTTAATAGAAGAGGCAATATATGTTTAAAACAGTACTGTAACTGGCAATTTTACATTGATTGGATGAAAGTAACAGTACAAAGTAAAATTTCTTTAATTTTACTCTTCTTGTTCTGCTACATGGGTAGAAAACCACATAAAAGAAAGTCAGCCAAGGATGAGATCATCATGTTATTAAGTCAGGTAGTTCCATGTGCTAATGGGTTGGAAGTATCCCATGATACAGACTGAACACGTTGAAGTAGTGGTACAAAAAGCTTTGGAAGTTATACCAGGAGTTGGAAAATAAGAAATTGAGTCTAGCTTGCTTTTTCCCCCTGTACATTTTTTCCTATTGCCATTACCAAGTAGTTTCATTTGTACCTATCAAAAGAAGCCATCAGGATATACAAGAGGCTCTGGAAGTCCCTGTGCCTGTTAACAAGCCCGTAACAGATAAATCCAGATGTGCCCACACTGCCTCTGCTATGAGACCACCACAAGACAGTTTGGCAGGGAAAACCAAAGCAAACAACCGCAGTGTCAGATGCAGAGCCACAGATAAAGTACTGACCCATGAAGTGAGCTCAGTGCAAGCCATTGTGAGCTGCCTGACTCCAAACTTCTCCAAGAGCAGCCTGGGAGCCTCACATTTTGAACAAAAGTGTCTTCCTTAGCAATGTCAGTCATTCCTGGATTTCCCAGAGCAAGCTGACTCCCAGCACTCTCCAAGGAGCGAGGATGGGGCAGGGAGGGGATGGTGGAACTGAAAGTTGCATCTTTATCATCATATCAGGCTCCCCCAGGGCTCTCCCAGAGACCAGACCTGGAGACTGTACAACAGTGCTGCCTCGAGCATGTCCCCAAGCATAGCCAGAGGCCATCCATCAGATCTCTGGCAACAGGAGTCAGCTTAAAACAGATGTGGATGGGTGCTTGCAGGCAGACTGTCAGCATCAGGGTGCTGGGAGGCTGCAAGGGAGCCCTGCATGTGGGAGGAGGTTGGACAGGGAAGACAGAAGTCTACAGCCATTCTTGCTGATGTGTGTTATCAGAAGCACATGCGTTTGCAGAAGCATTAGCAATAACAAAACCCCTCAGTATCAGCAATCCAAAGATGGTTATGAGAAAAGGGGAAGGGTCTGTTACCAGTCTTGTCACCTTTTTCACTGAGCTCTACCCTCATTTTCACAAGCAGCACACGGTTATAACTACAGTCCACACCAGTAGGAGTTACTGTGCACTGACATATCACAGCAGAAACCAAGCCCCTTATCTTCTGAGCAGACTCCTGGTTTATGTTCTCCTGTGATGAAACAGAGATTTTGCGTAGCCTACATTATAAGACTAATTTTTAGGTTATTTATTCTAATACTTTCTTTTCAGAGCCTTGAAAGTGTTCTGCAATGAATAGTTAGCAACAGCAAAGTGTGCAAGTTTTTTTATTTGCTTTACAGAAATCAGGTTTGCATTAGAGACCAAAGCAGGAGGGGATTGGTTTCAGGAGGCACTTGACATCTGCAGCCAAAACATGTGGGGTGGGGAAGAGCTAGGTTTTTAGTAAATGCCTGGGATCAAACTGCAAGCTGCTTCATGGGTGGTGACCTGCATTACACTCGAGACAATTCTCTGCTACAGGGAACAGTATCAAAAAGGAAGACTGTGCACTTGCTATGTCCCTTCTGCCAAAGTACACTCAGCAGCTTCCTTAGGCTGCTTCAGCCTATCACACAGGAGTAGGAACATTTGTGTAGCTCCCACTGAATGTGCATTTAAGTGGCTTAGATTTATTTCACTCTTTCCTGATATATTCAGAAATTACTATAGTCTACCAGTCAATAGCAGACCACGTCAGCCCTAACCATAGATGTTATCATCTAAGCATGTGATAAACCAAAAATCTCCTTAATACAGTTCTTTCAGTAGCAGGTACTACTGTGTGTTCAAAAGAAGCATAAAAATGATCAGGCTGCGCCAGGCTGCGCTGCTGGAGAAAAGTGTGCAGGGAAACTGTGTGTCTACACAAAGAAAGTTTTAAATCATTTTCATGTCCTGTAGTTCCAGATCTACTCCCCAAGTCCACGGTCTTCATATGGCTGCCGCAGCACTGACTCATACTGAAGGACATGGGGAATTTCAACACTGCATCTCCTCTGTCTGCTCTCAGAGAGATCAATGGCACACCAAATAGTGCCGTGACAGTGTGACGTATGGCGGGGTCCATGTGACACAGGAGATTCTGCGCCTCATTCTATAGGGACAAACACCAAATAACTTAAAAACGGCCATCAAACTCTCTGAGCTGCCAAATACTACTCATTGATGAGCAGGGTTGCATAATGATAATAAAAATGTATTTACCAGATAAATACCAGATAAGGCCCAGGGACAGCAACACAGTTAAGTCATCCATTCTGAACTGCAAAATATATGTCAGAGTTTGTTTTGGTGCCTCTAATTCCCAAGCTCAGGAAAGGCTCCTGTGTTAGCCAAAGTCATCTCACACAATACTTCTTCCTAAGTACTGCTGAATTGGATAATCAGCTCTTACAAGTTTTGTAGATGACTCCACCTTTCTGACAACTGTTTTAGCTAGAATAGGAAACAGCATTCAATCCTACTATAAGAGTGCAATCTGGTGGTTCCCTTCTCATATCAAAGAACAAAATGTTATCTCTGATATTAAGTTCACTAGTTAAGAGGAATTACAAATATCTCTTATGAACTCAAGTACTTTACTAGATTAGGTGTTAAAATCTAACCTAGAGATGTCTACATTAGAACTAGCTTTTGCTTGAGCAACATCTTCTCTTTTAAAAAGATATCTGGATCTAAGGATGTCAAATAGAGGAAAATCCTTTTTTTCTCCAGGCATTTTTATTCCAATAGCTAATTACTCTTAAAAGTAAATATTAAAATTCATAATTAGCTTTCTTGATTACTCAGAATAATTTGGCCCTTATGCTATTCATTTTTCATGTTGCTTTTAATAAGCAGCAGGCAGAGGGCTGGAGAGAGGAAGCAGTCTGTTTTCTGCAGGAGATAGGGGGTAGAAACGAGAAAACCCCAGGAAAACACAGATCTCCACCAAATGGAGTAATTTTCACAATGTGAAAACCTAGAGAGCTCCTCTGAGCTCACTAATTGTGCCAATTAAGACTAGTTGATAACCAGATTTTACTTTCAATGCTTAGATCTTTCTGTGTTAACTTATTCAACTTTCTGCAGTTACCTATCAACAGACAAAATATCTGAGCAGAGTCTAAAAAAAAAGGCTTGCAGCTTTTCCGTTGATAGTTTTGTAGCTTGCAGAGAGACTCTCCCAAGAATCACTGAAATTCAGTCCAGGATGAAGTTTTACGTTTACATCGACAAAGGACTCTTGTACTAATATGCAGAATATGGATCCTCACAGAAAGTACCTTAACAGCCATAATTCAAGTCAGCTTACAGAGTTCTGAAAATGCAAATTAAATCTTAAGATTTGACTTCACAGGTTTGAAATCTTGTACTACTGAACAGTAATTCACTCTTTCCAACTGTCCTATGTAATTAAGCCATACAGCACTGTAGAACCTGAAGGCTGTAGGGAGGTTGAAAACAACATTTACCTCCCTATGGCAAGAAGCCAGTGGAAGAGTGGGGAAGGGATCAGCAGCTTTGTCACTTACTGAAACAGAGGTATCTGTGATAGTTAATGGTTGGATATTCTCCAGCTTGAGCAGTCTTTCACAGGCCAGTGATTAAAAGAGGGGAAAAAAATAATCAGGGGTTTATTTCACAGGTTTCTGTCTGCATATGCACTTATCATCAGAGGCATGTTTTAGTATGTGCTTGCTAGAACACAGGCAAATGCATCGCATTTTCAAAACAGTAATAATATTTTAGCAGGAGCATCGGCAGTAGATGCAAAGCTATCTGTTGTTCCTGACATGGCCTGCCTTTTCAAAACTGCAAGTTCAGTCCCACCAAGTTAGCGGCATATTCATTTTCAGCATCTCAGAGTGACACGACATAGCAGAAAAGTTAAGGTACTTTTAAGCCAGTCGATAGGTGAGTTCAGGTTTAAATCCAGATTACTAAAACAAATGACTTTCTAGCATTCCCCCCCCCCCCCCCCTTTTTTTTTTGGTGGCTATAGAAAAGAATCTATTTTCCAATATTAGCTTAACAGATAGATTGCTAGCATGTGCAGATGTTTGATACTCAGTTTTATGAACTGTTTGTCAGGTGAAACAAGGAGTTTGATTTTTAAAGCCAGCACCTTCAAAATGCCCAGTCACCTGGTAGGAAAGTCTCATGTTTGCTGCTCAGCTCCTACCTAAACTCCCTCTCCGCCTCCAGAAGGCCATCCTGGCAGCAGCGGCAGCGTGTGTCCAGGATTTACGCTCCCTGTGCTCTCTGAGGGAACCAGGAGGTAAGTTTGCTGACATCAAGTTGTTGCATAGACACAAAACACTTCTTTTTCTAGATCTATCCTTTCAAACCTATTACATCTATGTTAATATTACTACTTCCATGGGAAAGACTTCATAATTCCTTCTGCAAAGAAAGGAGCTCAGGCAGCAATTAATGCACGGCTGTTCTCTAAGCTGACTTTCCAATGCCTAGGTTTATCTGTTGTATTTCAAGAACAGTTTATAGAGAGAGGATGTTAAGGGGCAACACTTGTCACTATATCTTTCTTCTAGTTTTCTTCTGTATTCTCATTTTTGTCCCCCTAGATAAGAATCCATATTAATTTCATATTCTCTTAATTAGCTATTATCATAGCTGGAATATTACGGATCAAGTTGAGACTCTAGCATGAGATTTCACATCTCCCCAGCGTACCAATTTGACAATTAACCAGAATGTAAGTGCAAGCCTGCACAGTAACTGTGTAAACACTCGAGACTATGAACAGCTTTATACAGACAATGAAATGAATGCGAAATGTGGCTTTAAGAAAGGCTATTTGCTATTTTCTTTAGTCATTGTGTTGCAGTCACAACACAGTCCATGCAAAACCGGGGAGATCAGTATCTTTCCTTGCTCCCCTTCTGCTCAACTAAAGAAGCTATTACCTGTTCATCACTTTTTATGTTTACCTCTGCACTGCTGCTTCAGCCCTCCAAGGAGTATCAGGAACACACTGAGACCAGCGAGGCAAAGCATTTGGCTGCTTGTAGTTGTACTTTCTAGATGCTGCAAATGGGTGGAGGGTAATCTTCTCAGCTTTCTCACATCTCTTCCCTGGGCCTTGCTTGCAGAGGGCACAGGTATATATGGGCAGAAGCAAGGTCTGCTCCGACTACCCCATCACACAGCAGATGGAAGACACCTCTCCTGCACAGCAGTTAAGAAGCAATGAAGAAAAGCAGGATGTCTGTCAGCCGGCATATACTGTTAATAAAAGACTCATCATGTGGGCACATGTTGTTGGTGAAGACAGCAATCAAAACATAAGAGCCCCTTGAAGAAACAATACTAAAACTTAATTTCCACTAAAACCAATACAAAACAAAAAAATCTCTTTATAAGCTAGAGTTAAACTGATATTCCTGACTTTTTCCAGGCATCACAAACTGGGCCTTATTTCTTCTAGGACTAATCATTCTGCTTCCTTCCACCTGAGAATTGCTACAGCTCTTAACTAGCACAGGACTGTAAACGTCAGTGACAGTTCACTTAGCCAAAGCCTTTCTCCACAAAATAAATGGAAGGAATAGTACAGCTACACCTGCTGAGAAAGAGAGAAGAAGGAAGAAGAACATACAAGCCTTTTCTTGTCCTCATTTGGTCAGGCCACAGTAGCCCTCAAGTGATACACCAGAAACTCTCCTATGAGCTAACCCTAAAGCAAGCCCCAAAAGTTTTGTCTCACCTGAAGCAGAACCCTGCTTAAATCTCTCAGCTGAACTGGTTCTCAGCACCCAGGGCTTATTTGATTACAGAGTGGGGCTAGCTACTCAGCTGTGGGCATTTTTAGCTAGTTTCAGCAACAAAATGTGGTTTTGCCCTTGGCTTGCTTTTAACAAATACATTTGCTGTAAAACAGAAGAAGAGGAGGAGATTTTTTTGGAAAAGATAAAACATTTCAGACCATTTAAAATGGGTATAACATGTTCATGTAATTCATGAAAGATGGTGAAATAAGCTGAAAGTGGAAGTCTTTATCCTGCATAGAAGAAATGTTTGATGTTGGACGACATTTTTATTTTTAATTTTTGTCTAGATTTTTGAACAAGTGCCTTTTTTTAAAGGGGTGAATGCTAAGATCAGAATAGGAATCAGTAAGAGGGAAAGGAATCAGATATTACAAAAAGTTGGGGGAGTTGAGGACTGGAATTTCATTATGCTAATACCTGGGTGTATTGCAAAAATTAATTAATTTTCATTGCGCTCTTTGTGAGATGAGGGGATGATAGTATCTCTGTTATACAGCAAAGGAACAGAAGCACAAACAGCAGGATAAAAAAGGTGACACTTTCACCATGGGGATCTCATTTGATCCACGTAGCACACAGTTTTTCAGAGCACATAGTACAGTTAAAGCCCAGCCTTTGTACACTAGTTTCTCTAAAATAAATAAGTACAACATGATCAATCAGCTCCTGTAAACAGTGTGTTCAGAGCACTCTCATGCCAGAGTATAAATTAACAGTTAATAACAGAGAGCTTCACCTCATTCTTAAAAAAAAAAAAATTAAGATTGTAAGAGTCCCCTCATAGTTTCTGTCACACTTGAGATTATGAAGCACTTAGTAAGACAAATCATTATAAGGACAGAAACTTTTGCAGATAAAATAGTCTGTATGTGAATTAACGCTGCGCGATCTGTTTTCAGTGTCAGCTAGCCTTCATTTCCTGAGATGTGTATCTGATGTTAATGACACAACAGGAGCTAATTAGTGAATAGTCAAGTATGTACTAGAAAAATCCTACCTTTTTTCCTCACTTTTCAACTCGCGGCCATTCCCTGCTAATTGCATTGTATGGATTACTTAAGTGCCAAGGTAAGCTGCATGAAAAAGGTAACACTAAACTGGGGGATGAGTGAAAAGGATCTGACCTTTTTAGTCAAGGTCACTGATAGTGTAATTATTCTGATAAGCTAGGCATAATGATCTCATGTGCTATCAAGACACTCAGGCTATTCAGTTCAGCCAAAATACATTGAATCTTCCAGTATACAATCCATGCACATGCTTTTAAAACACGTATTATAGGTTAAAGCTACCCACGCTGACCTGCCTGAACACAAGACTGTGTGCTGGGGTGATGCTGCCAATGGAAGAAAGAAAGGTACTGGAAAGGGTTGTTGCATGCACAGCTGCCCTAGACATCCATCCCACTGGACGAGCAAAAGCAGGAGGATCCAGGTCTGAATTTCTCTGCTCTAGGCAGGACCTTTTCAATCTTCCTCTCTCTCTCTCAGAGCTCTGGGAGGTTGCAGATGTGAGCGGTACAGCAGACCAGCCTCAGCCTCTGCTGCAAAAGAGCCCAGTGTCAGTGCACAAGGGCTGGGAAGCACCTCCAGACTCCCCAGAGAGGGTGCACTAGCAGCAGGACCAAGCCTCAGCTGCTCTGCTACTTCTCAGGACAGGGCCAAAGCTGAGGAGAAGACACCTCACAGCCCCCACCAGAAATCCTGGCTAAATCAATCAACTGGCCTTCTGTGGGTTCTCGCTACAGCGTCCCACCAGGTCTAGTGCAAGCTTCAGCCAAAGTGAAAGAACTAAAGAGAAATCTCCTGCTCTGTGCAACTGGCCTACGTTTGCAGAATCAGATGAAATGAGCCCATGTGGGTTTATTGTGGGCTGTAAAGTTCAGAGGGAATTGCTCTCACTTTCCCAACAAACAGTTGGTTGAAAGAAAGCTCAGCCCTCATAATAATCCCTGAATTTAGAAAAGCCTTAATCTTTATTCACAAGGAAATCACTTATGCATGCACCGTTGACAGGACAAAATGCAAAGTTTCATTGTACTTCAGGCTGGCTGCACTTTTTTCTTTTTTGTTCCTTAGGCTCTACAAATAAATTTCAATGTATCCAGGAAAAACAGTGTTATATCATGCAGGTTCCTATAAAATCAAGGCAAAGATTTTCAGCACATAGAAAACACTCCTAGCCCATGACTAAAACACTTAAGCAACAGAACAGAAAATATCACAATACTTGCAAGGAGCTGTGATTAGCACATGACCAGCCACTGTGGGCTGTTCTGTGTGACTGGCAGGAAATTATGTACCCACCGCACTGGGACGGCCATCCCCATCGACCAAAAGCTGCTGGGCAGCTAGTGGACATACAGCCAGCCAGCACGCAGAAGGCTACAGCCAGCTCTCCAAGGGCAGGTGGAGCATCCCGCTGCAGCTGAAAGCAGAGTGCCTGTGAGGAGAAACCAGGCAAGAAATAATTCCTGAGTACCAAGGTTAAATGCAAAGAAGTTCATTCCAGTGAACAAAAGCAGGGATTCTTGTGGAAGGTGTCCCAGCCCAGGGCAGAGGGGTTGGAACCAGATGATCTTTAAGGTCCCTTCCAACACGAACCATTCTGTAATTCATGTTCCTGAAGTTCTACCAACGATCGGGTGTCTTTTGGGCTCCTTTTTATGCTGCAGCAACAGAAGAATATGTATTTATTTGATAGGAACAATGTCCTTCTAGCCTCAGAAGGAAATACAGCGTTTCCCATTGCAGATATCAAAATTATGTGCTGGTCTGTGACTTGTTGTGTGTATCTGCTGCTCAGTAATATAATATCACCTGCTCAGTAGCTTCTGGGCTGGGGTAAATATTTGTGCCACTACACTTAATCTCCTCATCAGCGTGTTTTCTCCGCTTTTGCTTGTTTGCTCACAAGCGTGACATATCTCTAAGTAAAGCAACAGAGATTTAAATAAATTAATCATAGAAATCATCATGCTATAGTGGAGTATTTTTCCCTCTGTGCCTTTGCAATTATTTAGTGATCCTACTGCCAAAGTCTGTCGTTGCTTGTGGTGCTTTCACACATCCACAGAAGTGCAAAAGATGCAGAAAATAAGCAAGGTGATGGACAGACATTTAAGATGGAAGATAACAGACAACATACCTCCCTATTCCAGCATAGCTCCTAAATAATATTTTTCTTCTCTTACAGATGTTTTTGCTCTTTGTGAAAACACGGGCTGGTTTAAGAGTTGAGACTCAGCTCACAGATAACACTGAAGCAATGTTTCTGTCTTATTTCCAGATCTAGTTTATCATGAGTCTGAGGCAAGAAAAGTCCAACAAGCATGGCAAAACAATGAGATTTGGGAAAATAATCTCATTGTTTGTTTAATTTTCACTTAACTGCAGTCCCAAAAGACAAGATGAAACATGTTTCTTTTTCTCAGTGACCTAACCACTTTAATCCTTGGCTGCAGTCTATCAGCTATTCTTTTCTAGCCTAGGATATTTGTTCTTTGACTCCTAAATAAAATATCCTCTCATCTGATTCCACACAGGTACACCCTTTCTTCTTGATTTCAGGTCAAGGAAGGCACTAACTACACTCTACACAATAGAATTCTCTGAATTGCTATGTAAGCTGTTAGGAAAATTAATGTATTCAAGTCTGTGCAAACCTCCTTCTTCCTTAATCCTCATTGCGGGGTTGGCAAATCTTCTTTTCCTTGGTGACTCTACCTCTCCGGTGGAATACGTATCTTTAATTACATTTTGCTATACATAATCCAAGCCATCCAATGTCATATATGTGACAACACAGAAAATGGCTTTGTAGCTAGGATGGCAGTTAGGCTGAAGGAAGGCTGTCAGGAATACAAAGAAATGCTGCGTGTTGTTTCCTGCATTTTGAAAGATTCAAGGGGCATAGGTAAAAACAAAACCAAAAATCTGAAATGTTTCCGATTTCACTAGTTTCACACACCTATGTTAACTTGATAATGAAAGAAAAGCAGCAAAAAAGACTTCAACTTTATGATGAAACCTGCCTTAAAATGATATTCACTTTCTCTCTAGATTTCTACAAATAATTTTTCTCCTGCTTTGCATCTCAGACAGAGAGCTTTTCCCAAAAAAGAAATGCCTTTTGCTATGTGTCTGTGCAGCGCACTTCACAAGGTCCACAACAGCTGGGATATTTCAGTGCTGTGGAAAACAAATCAGTTAAAAACTATTGCTTTTACAGGAAAAACACACTCCACAGGCTTTCATGCAGCAGTCATCCACCAGGACTAATTTGAATATATGAGAAAACAAATGATTTCTGAGAGCTGCAGTAGTAATCAAAGGAATTGCCTGGGTTGCATGGGGAATCAAAAGCAACAACGTACGCTGTGCGATGGACCACTGCCCACACAGGCTGAGACGATACTTGAAAGCTGCTTTTACAGCTGCTAAGATGATGAAAGACTGCTGTCCCAGATGAGATAACATTTCTGGAGTATCACTAGGGAACAAGCAGCATCTGGATTTACCTTGTCATTTGGCTTATGCTCTGTCCTCCGAGCAAGTCTGAGGTGCCTTGTTTTTTTGAGATTGTACCTTACTCTGCCTTGCAATAATTGTGTAATTACTGTACACTGTCATCTAAACCTCATCCCCTTTGGAGGTGTTGCCAGTTGGACAGACAGAAAAATCAAGATATTCCTAATAACTAATCATTTTCAAAACCGTTAGCCAAAATGCTTTTAAAAGCAAATCCATGTTACAAGTACATTAGCAGTGCCAGCCATTTTCAGAGCTGCCATGGGTCCTATATGCCATTAAAACATTTGATGGGAAGTACCTTAAATATGGTCCTCCTGTTATATGTTCTGTTGCTGTATTTCTGCTCTAGATAATTAAGCAAGAAATTTCCTTTTCCTCCCTTGTCTTTACTAAATCAGTCTCTGCTCACGTTTATGTCATCCATATGGTCATTAGCTGAGTTATATTTCATATGCAGGATAATAAGATGGGATTTATTGTAGACATCCCACAATTCCAGATGTGGTTGCGTGGTCATGGGTTGAAAAAGTCATTTCCCCTCTCTGCCCTCACTTCATTCCTGTGTCAGATATTACATCTGAGTAGCTAAGTAATATGCCAATGCAGTCTGACAGAGGGCACAGAAGAACGCACACTGTAAATGCCAAATTAATAAAAACTGGTGGTTTTCTCTGATGAAAAAAACTGTAGGCTTCTTTTCAGCTATGGGGAAGCAAATATAGCACAAGTGAACAATAGGTATGGATGGAAGGATTACAAGTTTCTCGGTTCCAAACAAATTATCTTAATTAGACAAGTCTTTCTTCTCTCTTCATCTCTGCTTTTTTTCCCTGCAATTATTTTGCTCAACAATGAATACTATGCTCTGTCTGCTACACAGTAATGAAGAAGAACAGCTGCGTGTCTATGTTTCCACAGCAATTGAAGAAAAAGGCAAATAGTCTTTTTTTTTTTCTTTAGCAATCATGCACTTCTGATACGAGTGGTGGGTTTTAGACATGTAGCCCAGTGAATGTCAAGAATGCTACAGTGATTAAATACTATCTTGTCACATCTGTTTAGAAGCAATACATAACTCTTAAAAAATCTAGGTCATGATAGCTTATTAGCCACCCATCTACACTGGCAGGATATGGTAACTTACATAAGACTAAGACCCATGCTGCAGCTAGGAAGTCAAGGAGAGATGTGGGAGGTGTTAATTCGAGGTTTGAGAGAAAATTCTGTACTTGCAAAGAGAGCCCCCCTGCCCCTTGTCCAGTGCAGTGTCCCAGGTGGTAAACGAGTGGGGCTTTAAAAAAAAAAAGAAGAGAATGAAAGGTAGGGGAAAAAAATCACAGCAAAAGGATTAAGCAAATAATGATCCTGTTACAAGCAGCATGCAGCCATGTCACAGTTTATGGTACTTTCCAGAAAAAGTAAGAGCAAAACACATCTCTGATAAGAGACAACAGTGTGGGAGCTCTGGGTTAAAGTCTTTCATCTTTCATATGAACAGTTTCTGCAAAACTGTTTGTTTTTCTGTGGAGTAGATATAATACATTTTTCTCTATATGGTTGATTGAGGTCTGTTGACAAGACTATACAAACCCAAATTATTTTCTGATCCTGACGGATATAATGCGTTGCATAGAATACTTCATCATAAAACTTAACTTGCTAGGAATGGGAGCTGGAGGTACATTCCCCAAGAAAACCGATGTCCATGTGTTAATGAGCTATCTGCATACTCTAGATTACCCTACCAACCACGGTGCTCTGTGGACAACGAATACAAGTATTATAGAAACATCAACTTCACATTGTTTTCCAGGGTTTGGAGGTGACTATTATTTATTCTGTGCATCTCTTCTCTGCAGCATCCTTACCTTCGAGGAGGCGAGTGGGCAGTTGTTGCAGTGAAAATAAGAGAACTTCAGGGCTGATGAGCTTTTAAGTGTCTCTAGTCTGTATTTCCAGCTGTCAGTGTGGAAACGCTTAGAAGAGACAGAGTATGGCAGGGAGAAGGTTATCATGTTTCCTATGTCTTTTTCCACGTGTACGGATTTACAAAGAAAACACTGGATGTTGTTGTCTACAAGCCACATACCCACAGATCAGGTAAATCTGTGCTTGCCCGTGCCTTCCTGGGAATGGGCTTCTGGAATGACATGCCAGCTAGAAATCAATGTAGCATCCTTACATCAGTTTAAGCATCCGATCTTTCTGTATTTATCATTAATCCCAACCTCCAAGCTAAGTTTTTACCTCCTATTTGTCAAAGCCTCTTGCAGGCTTCCCTCAGCTTAAGCTACAAGCTAACACGTTTGTGAGGGTGGACGCCTGTGCTGGAAGAGCCTGGCTCCGTATGGAGAGATGGCATCAGCGGGAGCCAAGGACTGTAAGCTGTGCCTTCTTATTTAGTTGTGTAGTACCTCACACATGTTTTGGATTTTCAGGATCTTGCCATAAAGAAGTATTAACAAACAAAGAAAAATACAGCAGAAAATAGAGTAAGTGCTTTGGAATGGGTAAATTAATCATTTTTACAAGAGTTAAAGGAACCAGCACTTGCCTACTTCATTTTTAGCCAGTAATTTGACTGAGAGTAACTCTCTGGATAAACACAACACTCAGGAATCTTTGCCAGTGATGCATATTTAAGTAGAAGAGGCTGCTGATACAGATCCAGCTGATACAGCTGTACACTTGCGAGCTTTTCTTCCATTTCAGTTTTGTGGGGGTTTGTATTACTTTGCTCTTTTGTGATTTGTTCCTCTCCAGTTTTAGAGATTGGAAGGTTTTAACATGATGAGGGCTCTCGGGAAATAAGCAACAGAATTGCTTATGCCATTTCTTTTGGGACTACTTCTGTGTTTTTACTCTAATCCTAGTGTTTTGGTCACGTAAATAGAGATTATGTGAAAGAATAAAGCGATGTTGAGCAACAGAATTTCCTCCCTCTTGTGAGCACAGACTGGCGGCACCTTGGCTGGAAATCTTTCAGATGTAGGAGATCAGGAGAGGGTAAAAGAGATTTCTTTTGAGTGATGTAAGATGGACTCCTTTTTTGGATTTTAGTATGATCACTCAGGTTAACAGCAAAGAATTAGCAGCAGTGAAAGCAGCAGTCTGTGGGGAAGCTTTAGCAGCTGCAGGTCTGCACCATGTGTGTTATGCAGCATCCGTCACCAGTATTCAGCAAAAACATATTGAAAGACAAAAACTCAACCATGCACTTGCCAGAAAGGGCACATGAAATAACGGTATAGGAGGACAGAACCTTGTACCTGCTTGTCGGTGTGGTGGCAGAGCTCAAGGAAGAGCGCAAGCTTTCCAGCGGTGGCTCCATCAGTAGCAAATCTAACAAGACCTTCCTGTCATGTTGAAACTAATGGCAGTTTTGCAGTTTTACTTAAATGAGAAGCAGGTGTTTCATAGAAGAAACTTGTGCAGCAACATGTAACATGCCACCAAACATGGCATGCTAAAAATAGTGGCAGGATACAGAAATACTTGGGAATTTCTCCCTTCCTCCCTCCAGCATTAATGCACATCTTCTGTAACCTCATCTTTGCAGCTATTGATTTATAACATGAAGTCATTTTCAGCAGTAAAAATGAATCCAGGTCACATTTTGTCAACAGTAGAAACATCTTATTCCTGAGGCTGTTGTGCTCTGGACATCTCTAAAGGGAGACAGGCTGAAGAGTGAGGGAGATCTGCAGAGGAACATATCCAGGGCACACCTCGTATCTTCTCCATACTTTCAGAGCTGCCCAGAGAAAGGAAAAGAACCAACATATCACAGGGTGGCTGACTAAAAACATGCAAGTACCATTGCTTCACAGAGAGCTGAAAGGAAGAGACACGCCTGAAATGGGAGGGGAAAAAGAAGAACACAGCGGAAAATAACCAGCAGCAGACAGGAGAAGGTGGAGAGAGAAAATGAATTATTGCTCGCTAACAAAGCTAAGGGTGGTAATAAAAGCCTGTTTAATGGAACAGGCATAAAAGAAGAACCAGGGAAAAGCAGGCCCTATGATAAATGAGGGGGATAATCAAATTAACAAGAATTTTATAATGGCAGGGTTAATGAAATGTTGTCTTATATCACTCACCCAGAAGAGAAAAAAGGTGAAGCAGTGTCAGAGATTATGCATTAATGAAGACCTAGATAGTAGGGAAGAGTTGACTGAAGTAATGTAATAATGCTGCAGAATTTTTAGGAGATTTTAGTTAAGAGATGGGAATAATAAAAGTGTGTTGAAATCTCCATCTCCATCGTCGTTCAAATTCAAGCTACAAAGTGTTCAGGAAAGCCAAGAAAAATTGCTGCCATGAGAGGGCCCTGTGAAAGGGCTGGCGGGGGCAGCAGTGTCCATTAACAGTGAGACGCTGTTTCTTTGCCTTCAGCAGCTTTGGATTCAGACCTGAGCCGGTGAGCTGGTCAGGTAGGGGGCTCAGTCCTGCAAGGTCGAGACACTTCTGGGCTCCAAAAAAGCACTTCAGCTGGCAGTAAAATTTTAAGTACAAAAGTCGCTTTCTTATCTCCCATGTGACTCTGAAGTTGTTTGCAGTCAAGCATGTGCTTTGCTCAACCTCTGCCTGATTGCTCTGCAGTTTTCAGGACTGACACCATCTAAATTTGGGGTTTCCATCCTCCCAAGCTTTGTAGTTTGAACTCGGTGGTAGCTGATGCATAGGCACTGCCGCTGTCTGCAACGCACCTTTCCCAAAAGGGCAGGAGTGAACTAGATCCATAAATACATTGTTATGAGAGATGAATTCAAATGAGGGTTACTTGTTTTGCAGAGGATTTATCCTTTTTTCTCCTACCTCCCCATGTCCATAGCAGGAGCCATCAGCTTCTGATCAAGGTAAAACACAGTGAAAAAAACAAACACCCAGAAGTAAGTGACTGGTAATCAGTTCTTTTACTAATACTCTGCAGAATAGCTGGAATTCTTGACACACATTATAAGTGAACACTGAAACTGCAGTTTCTGTGGACATAGGTTTATATGTTGAAGCTGGTTTTAGTGGTTTTCACACAAAAGGATTTCTGCATTCAAATTACAAATGCGCAAGAGAGAGAAGAGTGGGGACTACAAGACTGCTTTCTAGCTTGATACTTATTGTATATGTGGAATTGATAGACAGATTTGTGATTGCTAATTAGGAAGGGGACAATTCTTTAGCTGAGGAGACATTTCTATTCAAATTCATGTATTTCCATAGTAAAAGAGGATTATAAAATTATTAACCTTTTTATGTTCCAGTTAACAATCATACTTCCTGGCATCTCAACATTTAAATTTAAGACCTTTTTATGCACTGTCTGGAAAATGATTTGTATAAATAGTTTCTCCTTTATAAACTGTATTAAAAATAAGGCAGCCAGACATTCTGCTGTTGGCAACAGGCAATTCAAATCGTCACCCTCACGGTCCTTCTAATCCAGTTGTGTGTTCATGGAGGAGAAAGAGCACGTAGGCACCTCGTGTCCCCAGCAGGGTACGGCTGCTAGGGCTGGAGGGCGTTTTGTCTGTGGATTCTGGCTTTTCCTAAAATGTGGATTTTCCTGGAACACATTACAGCTGTTCTCGGTAGGAAGCCTGTAGGGAGTTCCCCAGGGAAGCAAAGCCGCAGCTGGCTAAGAACATTTCAAGGGGATGCCTGCGGCTGCTGGCACTGCTGGCTGGCCATCGGCAACTCCCTCCCCTCTGCCTGTCGTCATCCTCTCGGTCAGAAGGGGAGCTGGAGACAAACCCCCTTTTCTTCATCAGATCAGCCCCACTGGTTGTGCTGTTGGATTTCCTTTTTCTCCGCAAGTTTATCTGGAAGGCCTTGGACTCGTGCCTAGAAGGCTCTGGCCCCATCACTGCTCTGTAGAGCTGTGCTGGTAGCGGAGCCCTGGCGCGCCTTCAGCCATGAGGGGCTGCGCGCGTAAGACAGTAAAATCGTGACTCAGTCCTTCAAGCCTGGTAGCATCCTTTTCCCCTCTTCTTTCACTTCAGGGAAGCAGTCAGTGAGATATACCAAGCTTTCTTGCTTCCCGTTCTCCGTTACTGGAAAGAAACTTGCAGTAGCAATTAGTTTCCCTAAGGACACGTGCAGAGTCTTCCACTGGACTTGCAGGAACATTGTAGTTTGTGCTTACTGGGCTCAGAAACAAACCCAGCCCAACAGCCCCATCCAAGAGGCAGTCATGCTGAAAAGCAGAAAAACTCCAGCAGCTTTATCAAATGCCAGAAAGATCTGCAGTTTTTCTGAGCAGCGGAATGCTTGTGGAAACAGATTTCACCCTACCAGAAGTTTCAGGTTAGTTTGATGTTAGCTTCATGTGAAGTACGAGCTTCCTGATATTAGACAAGCAGATAAAAATTGCATGGTTTTTTATTTGAGCCATATTTTAAAATCATCTAATGATTTCACTCTGTTTGTATGTGTTAAATATGTGGCAAAGCACAAGCTCATTTCTTACCAGACTGAGAGAAATGGGCTTATTTAAGTCCATAGTATTTCAAATGAATGACTGCTCTTCAAAAACCTGATCATCTAAGGAGCTATTCCTTCCTGCCCAACATGCCTTTTATTTTTCAAACAGTCTCCTGATAAAATGATTGTATTGTTTCTTTGTATGAAATACTAATTCATTTCAACTGACCTGTCTTCTTCTTCTGTCAGAAGTGTTGTCAAATAGAATCTCTGAAATTACTTTCCTTACTAGAGCGGGGAAAAAGAGCTTTCACTGACACATACTATCATTCTTATTTGATCTGAAAGGAAAGTGTCACTAGACATTTCTAAAATAAAATATAAAGAGGATTTATATATTAGTCTCTTTTCAGCATAATTTATAATCCACTCACCTACATTTCTAAAATTACTCACATATAATTACATATACAAATTCAATACAACTTTTTACTTGAAGTCTTGTTTTTCTGTTCCCTCTGAAGACACTTGTAATTTTTCCCGTAGACCTTGTTTGATGGCATGGGGCTGTTAAACATGTTAGCACATTCCTGGGCTCCAGACTCATCAGGTGAGACGTTCGGGTAGCATGGCAATATGAGTGAGGTAAACACATTGCACACACTTATAAAGCCCATTCATTAAAATTTTGTTGTTTTTCTACCCATGATATGGAACACAGCTTGTTTCAACATACCATGAAGATTCAGTATGGAAGCTTAAGCATCGATGGAATAACTTTCTAATAGTTAATTTCAAGGTAAAGGTTTTCAAAGGTACGATGGATGCATCCACTAGAACTCCCATCTGTGTTTTTGAAAGTCCCTACGTCCAGGCATTTCTGGCTGGCCTGATCCCAAAATATTTGAGCCCCCTGCCTTGTAACACATTCAGTATATTCAAACACCAAAATTTCTATTTCTACTTGGAAGTAGAGAAACCAAAAGTTTAAGCAATATTCCTAATACAGAAAAAGGCAGTACCTGCTATAGATCTGGTTTTCCATCTCACTCATAATAACAGTTCTTACACAGATAATTTTTGTGGGTATTTTACAATTTCAGAATATTTTGAAGGAGCCTGAAATTCAACAGACTGGAGAATACAAAGGCAAGACTTCTGTGGAGAGACACTAATAAGATGGTGTGTATAAAATGTTCCCCTAGAGACTGTATTGATCATAGAAGATCACCTTAATCATAGATGAAAGAATGCCAGTACCAGTTAAATACAAAGAATGACTGGTAGGGGGTGGGGGGAGAGGCAGGCTTATATATATTGCATAAATGTGTAAAGAGGTCTGGGGTCTGGAAATTTTACATTAGGACAATAATAACTGCAGAAGAGTGATATCAAGCATTTCCAAAAGTATCTATCATAAGAACAGCAGTACTGTGATGTTGTGCTGCTTCAGTATGGTTTTTGAGCCTCTAGGGAGGGAGAAAAAGCAGGGCTGGGATAATAACGTAACAAAAATAAACTATCCCTGCAGGGAAATGGAGTTGCAGGCCAAGATGAGGACACAGACTCCAGTTTACAAGCCTTGCATAAGAGTGGTGGGGATGAGTGTATAATACAAGATCTGTTCTGCTGCTGCCTTGCTACAAGCCTGAACTAGACCTGGCAAAAGGATGAAAATATTATTTGGCAAAGGCTTCACGTAATTCAAAATCTGTCTTGGCTTCAATATAAGTTACAATGAAACATGGTGATTTTGAAATTCCTAGGAAAGAAATATTCTGGGGAAAAAATTATTTTACTTGGAAGCTTTTTTGAATAAACAAAACGTCATTTTAAAAATATTAGAAGATACAATAAAAAATAACTGAAAACTGAAAGAAATGTCATTACAGTTATAAGTAATTAATTTCACAATGTCAAAATGGCACCAGGCTTTGATCTTTTTAGGATAAGTATTGGAGAACAGGAGGGTTACAGAGATTTGGGGAAGGGAGAGAGCGCCTCTGCACTAGAGGAGGAACGTACCAAGAGAAATAAGAGGATAAGAGGGCCATGACAGCTGAAGTGCGTGCTGTTTCCTTGGAAGGCCAGGGCTACAGTATCAGAAATATCAGCAGATCAGCTCTATTTTGTTCTTTCCCCACAGTGTCTCTCCCCACCCTGTTCGCCAGCCGCAGGTTTAGCACGCATGGTGGGCTGCCTTCCCTCACAGGCTCTCATTAACCAGATCTTTGGTTCGTGCTTGCATCTCTCACTTAGTATAGCTGCTGTCATCAGTAATACATTCTCTTTGATTCCCTTCCTTACTTTCTTCCCTCCATAGCCCTCCAGAAAACATCAGGAAATTTGCATTTCTATCTTAACAGTGCAAGACTCAGGAACAGTGGATAACTAACTCATGACACACGCAGCTGGGAATGGCATCACAGACAAGTCTTATCTGACACATATGCAGGCGTGCCCCACACAGCTGCTTTGGGAAAGCACTGTTGCCCAGTCAGCCAGACTCCTCCTGTGTTTATAGCCATTCAGGTAGGATTTTCAAAGCAATTTCTGCATACCTTTAGTGAAACGGGAGGAATCAGTACTCCTCCACTAGTAAAGAGATTTACAAGGAAATACTGGTTTGTTTGAGGTTTTTTTGGTAAGCACTCAAACAGACAAAAGCGATGGAAACATTAACATATTTGTATCACAGATGTTATCATACACTTTATGGCAAAAGTTGTTTCAGGCATGCCTGTATTATTCCACATGAGACACTTGTAACTTGGAAACCTAGTCTTTGGTCCCTTTTGGGTTCCTTATTTTTTCAAAAGAAAACAGCTGGTTTTGTTTCAACATTTATTTTTAAAATGCGGCATGGGTGAGTGTTTCATCTTGATACATGATTTACTTTGGAAGACTTTCCAGGCTTTGTTAGTTGCATCCAAGGGTCTCCTCAGTCTGCCAACAGACAGACAGCTAAAGAAACCAGAGCATTTAGTTACTCCAGGACAATTGCAGGCATGCCTAAGATCGAGCTTGTGCTTCAGGTTCTTTTGTGCCTAAGCTGGTGACAGAGCACAGAACACCTCCAAAGACCAAAGCCACAATTGCAATGTTCAGTCTCTAACAGGTGTTGCTTCTTAGATTACTCAGTAAAATAACAGACTTGGCCACCTTGTTTCTCCAGTGTTTGCTGATGAATTTTTAAAATAAAGATTACTAGAACGATGTCATTGTACTTCTCAGACTCGTATTAATATAACGGATTGCTTGTCAGCAGAAAGGAGTAATGAGTCACAAGTGGTGTGACAGTGGGGAAAGCACATCAGCTTTATAATGAGGGGATTAAATCTGAGGTGTGACCGTCTTTGCCATTCAGAAAGATTTTACAGCAGGTGCCACTCACATTAAAAATACAATCTTACAAGAAAGCTAAAGACCAAATGTATGATTAATACAACCTTGAGTTCCATGCAGATATCCAGCATTCAAAAGGTAAAAATGTAGCTCAGACATTGTAGATAAATACAGCTGAGTGCAGCGCAAGAGTAGAATGTAATTATATCGACACACATAGACCCCTAAAGGACGGCAAGAAGACAACTTCTTTCTGATCACAAACAATTAGCAGCTGGCTGACGTCCCACAGCAGGAAGACCGGCATCCTTTTTTACATTTTATTCTAATGAGTGCAACTGTGGAAGTAGCATTATTATTTATGTAGGCCCCGGTCCAAGACAGCACTTAATCTTATCAGCAGGAATTTTAACCCCAACATACGGCTGAGGCAAATAGGTTAGTAAGATTAAAGAGTGATTAGTGGTTCGCAGCCATGGTTCAAGAAAGTGTTGGTGTGTGCAAAGAGCACTTTGCTGTGTGGGTCCTGAAGATGCCCCAGCCCAAGCTTTCTTGCCAGCTTTCCCATGGGTGAACGAGTAAGGATAGCACCCGCCGAAGGGGCGGCTTCCCCGGGACACTGCAGGCTCTTGGGAGCGGCTGGAGGTCAAACAGGCTAGAACAGCACTGGCCAAAGCAGCAAGCAGCACGATGCCACATTCTTTTGCCTCTCCCCCTGCTTGCCCTGCAAAGTTCAGCTTGGTCATACTGACAACTGTTTCAGTGCCTCAATACGTTGTAGCTCAGGCTACACAGACTTTACGTCTTCCTCTGACTCGTCCTTTGGAGGCCTTGCAGCAATGCAAAGAAATCACCAAGAAAATAAAATTAGGTGTTTACACTTTGGATAGGCAGTGTATTTATTGATCTGAAAAGGAATCCTGGTGGGAAGCAAATAAGAAATGCAAGTGAAGACACCCACTGCGTAAACTCTCACAATGGATGTTTTGGGTTTTTTGGTGAAAGGCTATTTGGTCAGCAAAGCTTAGTTTTCCCTTCTGTGTGTCAGTATCTACTGGATTGTAGCATCTACCTGTACCTTCAAAAATTATCTTTGCTTTGCTAGGTGTGCCTTCCAAGCTGTGCTACAGGTTTCTTATTTTTTCCTTGAAATTGTAGTCCTTTATATCCACTGATTGTTTCCATTTACTGCATGGCTACCTTTGCTAGACCATTGGGTCTAACTGAAACAATACTAAAGAAGCTATAGTCTTTAACTCCTTATGCTTTCTCTTTAAATTTTTATCCTTCTATCTTCTTTTTCTAAATGTCTTTTTTAACAGCAGTATTATATTTTCACAAGACTTTTAAAGTCCTTAATTTTGACCTTGGAAAATTCTTAGCCTTTTTTTTTTTCTTAAGGTTTTGTTTCAAGGTATTTTTTACCTTTTTTTACACAAGGAAGAAACAAAATTAATAGAAATAGCGGGAAAGTCTTAAACAAATCGTGTGTCTTGCTGCTTTAGCCTTCTGATACAGCTCTGCTGTACTGCTCTGAGTCTTTCATCTGCTTTATGAACACTCACAATTATTTTAGAACAGTTTAGAGTTGCTGCCCGCTTACTTCATTGCGGCACCCTATCTATGCAGCTTTTCTAGGCTGTGTGAAGGCTTTGAGCCCACTTGGAAAAGTTAGCCAGCTTATTCTGAAACGCCTTCAGTGGCGATTTAAATTAATTTGGCTCAATGCCTTGAAACAGGCTGCGTTCCCTGAGCCCATCCGGACACGCTGCCTCCAGGAAGGCTGGTGGCACAGACTGGCAGCACGAACTTCAGTTTAGCTACGTCATCACACAAAGCCAAGTAAAATTACCTTCATGAAACCATCAATATTCCCATTCACAGATCCACCCTGAAATGGCTTTCTACTGCTATCTTTGTTCCTTCTGTCACCAAGGTCTCTTTATTCTGTATGTTGTCATATATATGTTTAGCATACAGTATTTGAAAAAGTTTTCATTGGGTTTTATTTCAAGCCAAAGAATCATAATAAACAACCTGTACAGTTACATCTAGGTCAAAGCAATATCTCCTAATGTAATTGCAAGCCCATAAAAGCCCAAGGCACATATGCAGGTCCATAATGCAGTATTAATCACTATAATAACTAATTTAGAGCTGCCTGTTGATTCTACATGTTTTCCATTAAAATATAGTGAAATATCTGTCTTCCTGTTTTCCCTTTTAGACACCTATGAAATCCATAGGCCTGCTCTGGGCTGGTGCCTTGCACATTACTGGGACACAAGCAGAAGGTCACATTTGTGGGGTCATAAGTACTCGGTACACATTACTTACCGCTGATGTTACCTGAAGGCAAGCCAGATTTTAATATACACATACTCAAATATTACTTCTTGCAGATCCAGTATTACTTAGACCCTAAACAAATAGCATACCAGGTGGGTTAAAGCTCCTTGTTGATAAGGAAAACTAAATCAGCCAAGTTTGGTGGCTGAAGTGTTGTGACATTATATATTTGCACATCCCCACTCCCCCCACCCCCAATAATCTGATTCATAATCCTTAACACTAAACCATAGCACGTTATCTTACCTTTTTGCCCAAGATCTGAATGGTATGAGCTGTTCTGTGCTCTGAAATGGCTAAATTGCCATTTTTAAGTCAGTGATGTAAGCACCCTTATATTCTCATCACCTTGAGAATGGCTGAAGGTGCACAGAAGCCTTGGCACACCTTCCCATACCCTTGCGGCATTTTACAACAAATGTGCCTGACACAGAAAAGCCAAAGTCACATGCTGTAATTGCTTAAAGGTGTGCCAGAAACGTGGTGTTTCTCACAGCAATCGAGCCCAGCCCAAAGGTATTACTTAATGCACTCGGCACCCTGTAAGACCCTTGCGGAGAGGTTACAATTGGTTAAAGAAGACCCTGTGCAAAGCCCCTGTATAGAGACAAGTTTAAGTCAGGGAAAAACCTGACTTAGTCCCCTAAAAGCAGAATTTGGCCTGGAATCAAAAACACAACAACATAAATTCTCGCCTACCCACCTCACTGACCAAGAGACACTTTACCTGCTGTTTGCAATACAGACCAATGTCACCGGCACTTTTCCTGCCAACAAAGTTATCAACCCAGCTTTGGTATTTATTGCTGGTGCTGTAAAAAGTATGAACACCCCAAAGCGATTTTTCTTTCTCAAACTCAATTTGCAGCACAGGCTGCAAAGCCCACAAAAAACCCTAATCCTTTTCTTCCCTATGGCAAACTGAGCTCCCACTGGATTTTTAACATTTTCTTTCCTCCAATTCAGAGAAGCAATGGGATATGTCTCCCACACAGATCATTTGTGCAGACATTCTCATCTCTGTCAGAGTCCCAGCTCTCCCTTCACTTAGTTAAAGTCCCCTTGAGCCCAGTTGGGGGACAGTGGAGGAAGCCCTGTTCCAAGCTGAATTATCTTCCTCATGGGGTCTTCAAAAGAACATAGGAAAGTGACCCCTCTAACAGTCTGCATTTGAAAATTCCCATGTATGCTCTCCCAAGTGATCACCCAGGGTGGTTTTAAAGGACAAGGGTGATGCTGAAGAGGCAACAGAGCCTTGTGAAAGGAGATTTCTGCTTTCACCATTGGTGGCCATCATGGTCAACAGAGCAAAGGTTTAATTCAAATGACAAATATGAGCTGACCCAAAGTGCCTGTGGTGATTTTGTAAGATTCCCCTCTCCCCTAGGTATCAGTCAGTGAAATCTGCAAAATATACACAGCACAGGACTAAGAATATTTTGGGTCTTACTCTGAAAGTTACTGAATAAAATGTATGCAGTACTATTTATTTATTTATTTATAGTTATTTCAGATACACTTTTTTTTTTGTAAGAACATGTGTTCCTGTTAATATATATATTGAAAAAAAATATCTCAGTTTCTAAAAAAAAAAGAAATCTCATATTGATCAAAGTGTGGCAAATATTGCAAGAAGGATTCATTTTAAATTATGCAGCGTAGAATCAACTTGAGCATTTCAAAGCACATCATGAGATGCTTTGAAAACATTTCAATCAACCTTCACATGGCTCAAAAATCCCTCTGTTCTGATTTTGCATAAACAAGCTTGCCCTGTCCTTACTGATGCTGTGAGGACTACCAGCAAGGTGCTAATGGGGATTTTTTTTGAGTGTGCCAGTAGGGACGTATCCCTTAACAAAGAATTTGACTAATCTGACAAGGTCACTTCTATATAAGCAGCCAAACCTCTGTTAGCCTGTAATGACTTCTTCTGATCAATAATGACATGGCCAGATTTGAAACTGGCAACCTGGAGGCAAAAGGCTTTGTACCCTGTTACTAATCTCCTGAGCTCTCCAGTCCCCTCTCAGGTGCTGCTTTCTAATGAATACATTCTACATTCAAAATGACAAATAGCTTCAATTAAAAAGGGATCTTTGGGAAAACATTCCTGTTGTTGAACGAACAACCCTACAGTATTACGCATTTATTCTTTTAGGCCACTGGAGTTAATATGTCAGTTCTATAAATCAAATGTTTCTGTGGGAATCATGAAGAAAGATGCCTGGGAGCCGCATCACCTTGGGATGCGAGCCATTTCTCCTGGGCTCATGATGAGATGGGAAGCACAGACTGGTGAGGGCTGGGATCAAGAGAGATGTGCCCCCAAGAGCATCATTGGTATCTATAGAACTGAAGCCCTGCCCTTAAGAGGGGCTTTATAGTTGTTACAGGTGCCAATTACAACAGACAGCAAGGGCTGCAGGCGCTGCAACAGTGAGGGAACTGGGTGAGCTCAGTTACCACACGAGGGAAAGCTCACTGTTTCTCTCATTACTGTGAAGATGTAGGAATGAGGCAGAAAGGCCAGCTTGTGCAAAACTCAGCTTTTAATAAGGAGTTTTGCTTCTTTACTCCTCATCCCAGATTATTTTTCATGCTGTTACCTGCAGCACAAGCACTTTCTTTCAGCTTTGGTTGGTGGCAACAGATGGAAAGCTAACAGAGGTGCCTCAGCGCACAATAGCCTGCTTTGTGCACGCCACAGACCTTCTGACCGCTTCGATGGCACACTTTTCAAAGTTAAGCCTTTAATTCAGATATTCAGGATCTGATCCTGACATTCCCCCTGAAGCCTGAGGTCAAGTGAAAGCTGTGCAGATCACAGTGCTCCTGACAGATGTACACACCAAGCAGCCCCAAGTCCACCTGGCTCACAGAGCAGCGAGTTCAGGAGGTGAAGAGTAGACACTATGCTAGAAGAATTATAAATCCTTGCCTTGATTTTAGGCAAAATATTTAAGAAGCATATCACTGTGGTAGGGCAACAAGTAATGCAGTAAAGTTTGCTGGCTCACATAACTCGATTAAGCTTAAGCTTTGCTGCTTAAGCATTCCTGAGGGAGCTGAACGGGGATGGAGGCAGAGAGTTTACAGCAACACTGAAGCTTTTTGGACTGAGTTTTTCACTACTGAGGCTTACGGAGGATTTGCACCCACCCTGGAGCCCCCAAATCGTCAGAGCTAGTCAGGCTATGATCAGTTATCCCAACATGACCTTGAACAGCCCTACCAATTTACATCCCACTCCTGCCTCACACCTGGATGGCACAGAAGCAGATGACAGATCATCCAGCTTCACTTGGCCTGTGCTGCCCAGAGCTCTGTTGTGCTGAAGTCCTCATCTTCCTCTCTGTCTTTGTCACAGCTGCCCTGGGATTGCTCTGTCAGGTCACCATGGGAATCTCTGATGGTTTGCACCATATTGCCTGTGCATTAAATTCCACCAGCGTCTTAAACTTCACCACCAGAGGCAAACTGGGTGTGAAGTGTTGCCATCTGAGCTCTTCTAAAGTGGTTCACAACTACTTCTACTGGCATAAATGGAATAAAGCTGAAGGCTGTGGGAAATTAGACTACAAGTTTTAATTAAAGTGGCTAGAAGCTGATCTAGAGGGTTATGTTGTCTCCAAAAAGAATACTCAAGGACAAGAAATCACATTTCTGCTTTGGAACTTCTTCTGTTCATAACATTGCTGTGAAATATGAGCTTTCCTTTCCTCTCTCCAAACTGTCGGTAGAGTTTTCTATGACTTGGCTTTACTGAAAGGTCATCTAGATGGTTGCGTCCAGGAATTTCCATCTGTCTTTCTTTTTTCAAGTTCAGGGGTTACCAACTCTATACTCATCTCAGCTCTTTGAAAAGCCTTCAGAGATTATCATCTCTGATTTGGACCAGTGAGTTTTTTACCTAATGAGTTCCAACAGAAACAAATTGGTTGCTTCATAAGGAAATACTAAAAGGACATAAAGATGATTCTTATTGTCAATTGAATATCTGAAAAAAGCCCTGCACAGCTGAACTGCTGCAAACATGGCTCCTGTCTATGCTCCTTTCTGTAGGATCCCAGAGTATAAAACTGCACTGGCAGTTCAAATGAGATCCTGATCAGCTGGAATCCTCTAGACCTGATTACACTCGAAGTCCAGGCAAACTAATATCTACAGGTCTTGTTCACTAGCAGCAATGACACTATTAAAGAGGTTGCATAAAGGAAGCAACATTTATGCAAGATGAATGCCTGTGATGACATGAAATCAGATGTTACCACAGATGTTGCCATATTCTCAATGCTTAGGCAGTACTATATGTTTTTTACAAATGTGAAATTACCTACCTCAACTTTCACAAGAAAAGCTGTAGCTATCACATAATCAAGTGGCAAAAGCTGTTAGTACTAAAAAGCAGCGAGCTAATAACAAAAGGCTACACACTATAGTCCTGTTTTAAGTGTGTCATGCTCTGTGGCTTGAAACTATAACAAAGTCAAATCCACAATAAGGTTTTCCATTAACGATCTAAGATGCAACATAGCTGGGGAATAGTTGGTTTGACTTTTGGCTAAACTCTTAACAAGTTTTTGGGCACGCCATTAGTCTGCTGTACCATGTGCATACACAGAAGTTTTGTTGTATATATACATGGCGATTCTGCGCTCTACCCTTAACTGAATCCAGGATGCCCAACTCAGTAAACGTCACCCTGCATTTACAGGAATCCATTCAAGTGAGAATTTCAGTTCCACCCAGCCATCCAGTGTATCACTCCATTTAAAGTCTACTACCCAAAGCATAGCAGTAGGCAGGTATAAAGCCTTGGCCTGAGGAGTTTATTTGGTTCTGACATCAGAGATCTAGAACTTGAAATCCACTTTAGCGAGGTATCTGTGCTATAATTTTAGCTTTGTTACAAATCTGAATCCTCTGATGCTTCTCTTCTACTGTGTGAAATGCTGAGGAGTCTGTTCAGATTTACAGTTCACTATCTGTGCTGAAAGTATCTATTATGATAAGCAGAGGAATGAATGGAAGGGAAAATTGTCTATCAGCACTCTCAGAGAGGTGAAGTTCTCAAGAGCAGCAATCACGAAAGTTACAAAACAGCTATGTTTTGCAAGTGTAGGTCTGAGACTATTCCCCTGTCAGTTCTAGTAAATTGCACCATACATGGGTGTATCTGTCAGTATATTATTGTCGCTATTAAACATCTGATAGAAACAGGGCATCTGCAGAATCTGAGAGTGAGAGAAATGAACACCACCAGTAGGACAGCAATTCAGTAGTAAATGCATTCATTTTCATTTGAAAGCAACCGCACAGAGTAATCTGAACTGTAATTCAGAGATGTTAGGAGCATTCAGAGGGCTTTAACCTGAAGAAGCACCAAATGTCACTACAGTTGCTTACATAACAGTCCAAACTGCTATGTGAGAAGTCATTTAAAGGCTTAAGGTAGTTTAAGGATTTTCTTGATGCTTACACCCATACTGTTATGGCACCTGCTTTATAGCTCACTACTATTTTTTACATCATTTTTAGAAAGAGGATTTAAAGCTCTAAACCATAACCTAAGTGAAAAAAAAATAAAAAACTTAAAAATCCCACATTATATATCTTAGAAAAATCAAGACAAACTTTTGTAGCAGCTTCGGTCCTGTAGCTTTCTAGTTCATGTAACTGGTATAATTTGAAGTACTAAGAGAGAAAAAACTCACCTTGTTAGCTAGCTTGTTTATGTCCCTGGATACATTCTTAGAGTCATGATCCAAAGGGTTGATGCTTTTTGAAATTGTTTTTTATTCTTATAAGTGCTGCAGAATTATCTTAGCAAAAGAAATGTGAGGGACTCTCCTGACTCCCACATCACATCAATGCTAACCAAGCACCATCTGCAGGATCTTCATCAAGCCTAAATCTGTACCCCAGCTGTGCCTTAGCACCTAGGATCAAGATTATTAACAGAAACAGCTGATTTATTTGATTGTTATCGTGCTTGGGAGTGGCACAGTCTCCTTTCATGTCTGTCAGTACTTAACAGACAATAACAGTTAATTGTAATTACTAACCAGCACTTCACCTGTGCCAAAAACCAACTTGATTTCAGATTCCTGGCTGCAGGAATCTAATAAAAAAAAATAAAATAAAATAAATAATCTTATAAACTACACACATTTCCCTGCTCATTCTGCCCAAAACCAGGGAGGCTTTCTGCTCTTCTGGGCAGGATCAGCTGGAGGATCCTTAGTGCTTGTGAGGTGTAATTTGATGTTACAAGAACAGAGGAGGACGATAAAAGGACCTGGATCTTATCTGCCCTTTCTCTCTTGCCCTGTGGTTGCACCTCAGCACCTTGCCAGCCGTGGAAGCTCACAGAGGTGAAGCAGGCAGCTTTGGAAGGGCTCTCCTGCATCGCTGGCTCAAGCTGTCTTGGCTCTTTCAAGCTACAACTGTAAGGAAGGAAGCAGAGTCTTCAACCCAGTTCCCAAAGGACAAAGGACAATGTCATGAGTTACCACAACTAGCACCAAGCATTTTCTACACCCTGCAAAGCCAAAACCAGCTCAGGGGTTCCTCAGTGCAAGATTTAAAGTGCATCTGCCCTGTGCAAAGACTTATGTGTTGCAATGTCTCAGGGCGTTAGCTCTGACAGCTGACACAGTGCCATCACCCTGCTGAAAGGGGTAGCCCCCATGGGAAGAACGGGTAATGCTCTGACTCTCAAGCACCTCCTGCTGAAGGCCAGGCAGCCTGCCGGTGGCATGGACGTGGTTAGTGTCAGTAACCTGCACTTGAAACACCCTGGCATTACAGGAGTAGTTGACATTGCGTAATTAAAGCTTCCTTTCTCTCTTCCATCCGCTTAGGATGTATGTTGGAAAAGACAAAGTGATGTGACTGTAGTGGGAAATACACTTGCAGGGACACCAGCAGTCTCGAATGAAGAACTGGAACAAATGGAAATGAAAGGTGGCAAGAGCAAAAATGTTGTGAACAGTTCAGATGTAGAAGTGCCTGAGAAACTACCTCTGTGGAAACAGTATACGCCGCCTGAACAGTACCTGCATCGTAACTCAAGTATCAGTGCCTTCACAGATTGACGGTTCACTCAGAGATGAGTGGCATCGCTCAGGGTTTCCAAGCCACAGTGTGGAAGCAGGAAGCGAACAGCTTGTTGTGAATGGATCCCTGTCCAGGATAACAGCCAGGAAACAATACCTCTCAGAGTCCACACAGGTGGAGGCTGGACCACTGGAGATACACTTGAATGGCCTCGAAGCTAGCTGACGGGGCAAGGAGTGCTGCAGCCAACATAAGATGCCAATCAACTCGTTTTTATAAAATTGCAGTCAGAAGCGAGAAACCTACAGCAAGCTCAGAATGTGGAGGTGTCTGTTGTTTTATTTAATCATGGTGGTGGAGAGCATCCTCTCATTTCTGTTGCTGCTTCTGGCCAGATCCACGTAGTACTTCTCTACCTGGAGTGCTGGTGGCTCCTGTAGGAACCTCTCACCCCCGCCAGCACCAAGCACTTTGCCACCATTGTCATATACTTGCTCAAACGTCTAACGCTGATTGCCCAACTTGGTGCCATCCCCCCTCTCTTTAGTCTTATTGAGAGTGTAAAAGAGAGAACTCCTCTCCACAGCTTCCTCATTACGACCCACAGTATGGTGCCCTTAAATAACACCTTTTTTGTGTAGGTCTAATTGGCCAATATATAGTAGCTGCTATTAGCTCCTTTGAGTACTCACACAGCACATTGGGCATGCACGCATGTAATTTATTATGTCAAACTCATTTTCTTTTACACGGTATTGTTCCTGCCTTTCTTCTCTCAGAGAGTTATTATTCTGCGTGAATTTCCTTTGTAATTAAGTGGCTTGGTTGCCGTTCCCAGCTCTGGAAAAATGACAAAGGGAAAAAATGAAAAAGCCACCGCCTCAAATTGGTTTACATTCAGCAGGGTTGCCTGCCATTTGCGGAGACCAGCAGATGTCAGCCTAAATTGAAAAATGGAAAAAGAAATACTGTATCATAATGTTAGCATCTCCCATGCCAGATGGGAGCCTTACAAGACATGGCAGGAACAGTTAGCCAGCAGTGGTTAAAATTCAGTGTTGGAACAAGTACAGTTACACTGCATGCACTGATAGTGTATTTTGATTATAGAACTTAATTGTATCATAGATCAATGATAGTTTAATTTATGAGGATTGATTTTGTTAATCCAAGCAGTTCAAAAGGCACTGTTAAAGCTTCAGTTCATTTAACTGTATCTGACTTAAGCTTTGCTCATGCTATCAGAAGATAAATGACTGTATATAAACTCATACCTTCATCCCCCTATTCATATAATTATCTCAGCATCTGTCACTAACTATGAGTTACATTTAAATGCAAAGTGTTAGTTGGGCAAGATACAGCACTGGACTTTGAATACTTAAGATGCAGTAACAAAAGTGTCATACAATTATTTGCACATGCACACTTACTGATTCTTCTGATGTTTTATTATTGCGATATCCCTGAATTTCATAATAGTTAATTGTTGCACTCATATTAAACAGCAACAGGACAGTCACGAGTGCTGTGTCAGAAGAAAAAAAGGATGAGCAAGCCTATTCAAGATGTGGTTTATGTAGACCACAACTTACCAGCTATGGTGCACAAACCTCACATGCAGTGCAAGCAAACACAACGTTAAGTTTCCAAGAGTCTCACAGGACTCCTTGAAGGTCCAGATCACAAAGCCAGGGTTTACATTAAAACCTTAACATCTGCTCAAAACTGACATTTCCCACCAATCCACCCCACACGTATTTCTGTCACTAATTTTTCAGTCAAAATATCTGAGAGTTAGAAAATCGGGTAAACAAAATCCCAAACAAAAAACCTAGTTCATTATTTTTACACAAGTACAGTGCATTTTTTGAGCCCTGAGAATTCTCACTCTAAATGTGAAAGTGATTTCTTGAAGCAAGTCAAATCACAGAGAGGGACTGGTTTTTCAGCTTTAAATAGACTGTTTTCAAGGAAAAGCATTCATACACTCATCTTAATTTCACACTGATTTTTGCTTCTTCGTCCGTCTCTTGCTTAATCTGATAAAATCAGTCAATACTCACTGCAAGCTTGTGCTGCCTGCGACAAGCCAAACCTACACAGGATGCACCTTGCTGCAACCTCTGCGCTTCACAGTGAGTCTGAGTAGACTTTTGTCACCACAACCAGGCAATCAATAAACACAGGTTTTCACATCTTTGTTTTAATCTTTAATCCCATGCTTATCCTGTATCACTTGCAATGGAGTCAGGAGAAGGAATAGAATCATAGAATAACTTGACTTGGAAGGGACCCACGTATTGATCTCATGAAAAACCAAGAAACGGAGACGCATTTTTCTACAGAGACCTGGTGAATCAGGAAGGCTTCACAATGTGACAAGCATGAACTATGCAGCGATACTGGAAAAGCAAATAAATCATCTTTCTGTCAACAAAGTGTCATATCACAGGAGACTGCAAAATAGAAAGCTTTCCTAATATCTATTCTGATTCAACAGCATTGTTCAAAAAGCGAGAAACGGAATCGTATCTATCACTGTTAAATTTGTGTTGTAATGTCAGAGGAAAGTTCCTCCTCCCTCCAGCCCCCTGCCACATCAACTCCTCAAGCCAGCTTTGCTTCACCTGTTTTGAAATCAGTTGAATAGTGCCAACTCAGACCATCTGATGCTTTCTGGAGCTTTTGGAAAGAATGGCGGAAAAAATTCATTATGTAGTTGACAATCATAGCATCGCCAAAAACACAAGTCACAAAATTAAGTCAGAGCATGAAGAGAGAAAGGCGCACAGGGAAAGATTAGCCCACAAATTGCAAGTTGCATTACAACAGCAATAACCAACAAAAGGGATAAAAAGCAAAATGAAAAAAATGGTCCCAAACACGTTCTTTGTGTTCGTTTCTGCCCCCTGTCTATTCCTTCTATATCTTTAATAATTAAAGTCAACAAACCTGTAGCCAAGTAACTGTGGCTCCAGAGGTCTCTCAAACCACACAAACAGAAGGTGCACCCAGGCTTCCCCCAGCCACGTCAGCCGTCAGCTCCTTCCCAGGCCACACACCCAAACCTGCTGTGCTGGGACCCTCCTGTCCTCTTCAGTCAGGGAGCAGCACACGCTCTCACCGGGTGTTCATGTTTCCTTTGCTGGTTTCAGGGTTTCTCCGACAGATTTCCATTTCACAGGACAGGTGGCACGGGGTGATTGGACAACTCTGAACTCCCCAAAGGATGATGTCTCCCCTTCAAACCATCATGAAGAAATGCTCTTGCTTCCTCATGAAGAACAGGTCTCCCCCACACCTCCTAAGCAGAGGAATGTTCTTTCTCTGGAAGTGACAAATTGGAGGGGACAAAGCTGAGCAGGCAGGCTGATCCTCTCACTGAGTGTTCCCATTTGAGCTGAGACATCTTTTCAGCACAACCTTCGTGGGCACCAAGCTTTTTTTCCAAGCTCTACCTGTAAGGAAGACCATCTCTTTCCACTCCACCCCCAAGACTTAACCTTGTCTCTCCCTCTCCTGCTTCGCATAATACAAGCTATTACAGCATATATCGATGGGCAAGGAACCAAGCAGTAGCAATTTGTAATAGGTTTCTACAGAATAGTACAAGGACAAATTGATCTGGCTTAAAAAAATCAGGAATGTATTAAAATGTGCTCTGCTCATCATAAAAATCTTTCAGCTCTTCCCCTCATGGTGTTAAACCAGAAAACCTGATATAAATGCTTACTTTTGGTCAGAGGGGTGTGCTGGCTGGGTACAACGGTACTGCCTAGCTAAAGAACGGCTGGAGTCACACAGAGAAAATCAGCGGTAGGACAAAAATGCTTTCTCAGTGTCTCTCTTGCTCTTTATCTTTCTTGCCAGCTGGACTCATTCCCCCTTCCTTGAAAAGACCTGAATCTGTTTTGAAGCATACCTTGAGCTGAACTTTAGCCCTCCGGAAATCACAGATCGCATGAATCACTGCCCACAATAATTTTTTCCTTGTATTTCCTTCTTTTCTTAATCCTGCTTTTTTTTTGCCCCCCTGTATTTTTCTCCTCTGTTTCAGTATCTCTTGTCAAATATTGCTTTTCCTTTGTCACTTGCTGCTTTCCAATTTTGGATGCTTTCCTCCAGCAGCGTGCAGCCTCCAGCTCACAATGCATCTTCTTCCCTTTCCCTGCGAGGCGTTTCCCTTAATGCCGACTTCTCTCACTCCAGCAACATACTTTCTTTCATCATTATCAGGATGCATCTCACACCTAGGCTTTACAGGGTGGGTTTTTTTGTTGTTGTTGTACATTCTCAGCATAGTTCCTCCTTTTCTCCCTCTCCCACTTTCATTTCCTAGTGACATTCCCAGGCTCGGATCCTGCCGTGCAGCCACCTGTTAGGAGGCAGAGTGCAGGAGCCTCTGGGGAACAGGCTGTCATACTTATCTTAGCTCGGCGCTAAGTTGCAAGTTGTGGGCAGGTGGTGTGCAACTCATCACAGCACAAGCACAAATGTATTAGACTGGTAGCAACCTTACAACCGTTCAAGGGGCGCAGACCCTGTAGGAGAGAGAAATTGGAAATCTGAAACAGAGCCACATGGCTACCAGAGGAACACAAGTGAACTCTTGACAGTGTAATTACAATCACCAGAGCACTCAAAAATAATTGCTATTCTTAAGAATCAAGCTGCTTGTTTTAATCTTAATGGAGAAAACTGTTCTAGATGGTACTGGTGCAAAGGAAGGAGAGGGCAGACAAAGCAAGATGCTTTCCTTTTGTTTTCATTGGGTTTGTCTTCTCTTGAATTGTTACCCTTCTACACATCTGCACAATACAGTAATTCTCAAATTAGCTGCTGTAAAGCCCAAACTCATTTCATATGGTTGGGAAAAGGATCATGAGGAAATATATACACGAGAAATACATTTAATCTGGAGGATTTCAGATCTGCAGGAATATCTGGCAATCCGTGTAAAACTGGCAACATAGAAGTAAATCAGAGTGAGTTTCCAAAGCAAAATATCACTGTTTTCTGAAAGATTATAGGAGGTCAGCAATCTGGATAGGTTTGTGGAGGACTTGGGTTCACAGCTTCTAGGAGAATAGAGGGAAGCTTTGTCACTTCAAAGCGTGCAGTTTAGATCTGCTAGGTACAAGGAGAACGAGTCTTGTAATGCAACAGGGCCTGAAAATGAGGGGGTTTTCAGAAAGGGTTGCAACTGTGAAAGCATTTTTGTATCTATGTATTTGAGCAAAGCCTCTTTGAATTTTAAAGTGTTTAGCTTCAAATGTCTTGGGGACTCCAGAGGAATACATAGTTTCAAGCTAAACCATTTGAAATGCTGTGACAAATAGTCCCACTCCAACAAGAAAGTATTGGACATGAAAGTGATCCCAGGAGGAGAGGAAAACAGAGTAATTCAATGTATTTTCAATTACTTTTCACAATCAAACTGTGTAAAGCCATGTATGACACCAGATTAGAAGCTAGGGTCTCTGCAGTTACCAGTAAGTGTAGCTTTACTGAAGTTAGATTTTATGCTGAGAGACACAGAAGTCTCTCTTTGTCTTCAGCACTGGGTGTCTGTGGCACTTTCGGGTTCCATGTGAAACCCACCATCTGGAAATTGTTCCAGTTCACACTGCTCTCAAGCTGGGTGTCCCCAAGCCGGGCAGGAAACCCAGACTGGTGAGATGGAAATTGCAGCTGCAATCCCTGCATCACAGAAACACGTCTGCCAGCCAAGTGGGGAAGGGAAAGCTATTTAGGTGCAGCCCTGAAGGGAAGCTACACCAAAAGGAGAGTTTAATTTTTTAAGGACCACGTGAGTCAGCTTTGTGGGGGTGACTGAAGTGGTACGTTCACAGACCAGACCCTAAAGATCTGCAGGGGAACCCAGTTGTGTTTGTAAAGTTCATAAGAAAAAATGGATCGGAACTCACACAACACACACCCCTAAAAACAAGCATGAAGGTGTACTGAGGTGGTACAGAAAGATGTCATTCCCAAGGGAATTCCTTTTGCACTCCTGGATTATGGAAGTATTAGGATTTGAAAGCAAATTCCCAAGCATTCAATAAATAAACCAGTGAATCATCAGCATACCAATGATGGTAGAAATTATGTTGAGTGCTGCCTGTTCCAAAGAAACGTAGAAGCTCAGAGCAGCATGGATGCAAGAACTGAGCCCTCAAGAGAGTGTGTCTGGAGCGAACTGACAGGAAATAAAAGCAAGTTAAAAATGTGAAACCATATGGGGTTCACTGCAGAAAAGTTGAAGTACTGCAGAAGTATTGACCACTCCAGAGGTGAGCTGCTCTGGTCAATTCTGTCCAGTTTGAGAGACAGGTCCAACAGCATCAGCACTTGCAGCGTGCTGTTCTCAGCACACATGAGCACATGGCTGGTGCTGTAACTCTGCAGAGGATAGTCATCATGCTGGGGAAAGATCAAAACCAAAATGAAATTTTCTCATTAAAGCTGTTAGCCAGAAAGCAGCTTCATAACCAAGCTGTCATTGCCAGCACTTTTGAAAATAATTGTGGGAAGAAAAATAGTGAATTGGATGGTGATGAAAGATTGCTCCAAGACAGTCCTTTTACCACCAGACACCATTATTTTAGTCAATGGTTGAGAAGCAAGAACTACAAGGTTTACAAAGGCAGCGGTGTAACTGGTTATAGGCAAAGCTTCATCCCGAAGGCAGCGATCCACCCTAACACTTGGCGGCATAGGAGCAAGCTACCAGCATTCACTAATTTTGGTCACACTCTTCACAGGTGGCAAACAGCCGTTGCTGTTCATAATAATCATGCCTGCTGCAGGCTGGAGGCTCACGATCATTTCTTAGAGTGGCCTTAAGGTGAAAAGGTACAAACACAACAGGAGACTTGCAAGAAAATTTGACATGAGCAGGAACCTGGCTCTTAATCTGTCAGTGTTGTCAGGCATTTCTACTTCTCTGATACTTCAACTTTTTATATGCTTGCTGTAAATGTTAATTTACTTCTGTCAGACATATTTCTCTTTTCAGCATCATTGCAGTAAAGTACCTGCCATGCATGTGTTGCTCCACATAGCTCTATTCCATCAGACAAGAAGAGTGACACACATACAGTTTGGTATTTATTCATCGCTATAACCGCCTAAGCCTGAGATTTTAAAAACTTTGTTGCACTAATACTGCCACTAGCACTGCTCTCTGTACGCAGGAGGAAGAGTCTTCCTCCCTCCTACAAGGTCAATACTGCTAGCAGAAATAAAGAGCTACAAAACCAACTCCCCTTTTTTAGTTTCCCTCAATATATACTGAAAAATTGTTGGACATTTTTTGTTAGAATTTTTAAAGTCTATCTTGGAGTTTTTAACTGCAAAATGTAATCTCATTATTTTCTTCAACAAATATTTTTGTAAAAGGTATTACTTGGCTTAAATTTCAACCAAGCGGTTCTCATTTAGATAAGGATTCAGGTTTTTCCATGATAAGTTGTTGCAAAACTGTATTGAGAGTTGCATGCAGCTGACATCAGGTAATTTGACATGAGACAGACGCTTCACTAAATGAGTTTATTTTTATCAGTGCTCCTAAGCCAAGGGGAGGTCTGCACAGACACGTCAATGCACAAGCTGGAATTAGGCTTGTTGCGTACCCATTTGTATGTTATACCCCAGTTTTGATCTAATACTTAGAGATGGCACCATAAGAGCTGAGATTGCCCAAAATGCCCCAGATGCCCCCAGCTTAATTATGTTCTTCCCAGTAACAAAGCGAGCATCCCGCTCAGATCCACTCAGATTCAGTTTTGCTGTTCCCTTCCATGGCTTTCCTAGCAAGTTTCAGAAGTCACATGACTCTGTTCTCTACCTCCCTTCTGCTTTCAGGTGGACATCAAGACTTTACTTGTGTTTAAATGCTGTAATGAAACGTGATTTCACAGGTTTATATGTTTTGCCAATCATTCTCTGTCTACATTAAATAGGAAGTTTTTCTGATCAGCACAGAAGAGAATTTTTCACCTGACTCTCAGCGGTGTTAAAAAGCTCTACCGGTCTGTCCTACACACCGGGCAACAAATTCACATGCCAGCTCCTGAGTAACTCTTCCTGCAGTTTTAAATTATTCTCTGGTTTCAACTGTCTTCTTCCATTTTCATACATTTGAACCTGCTTCTAATCCTGTTACAAAAAATAGCTCAAGGTCTACCTGCTGGCTACAGCTTTCTGCTGGGCAGCATTGCTGGGTGACCAGCAGTATATCTTAATCTGAAAGGATCTCCATGTCTTTTTATAGCAGGTCAATTCTTTTTCTCTGTCAGTACAGAGCCTTTGATGTGCACACATTGTCTCATTAACAGTCACTGGGACAATAACCTCAGAGAGTATAATCTGCAGGCAGAGGTATGAAACAAGCTACCAAACGAGTGGTCAGATTGTATATACATCTATAAAAATGAAAAGCACAGCATGAAGTGACACAAACTTTAAAACAGGGGACCACTAGATAGCGTCTCAGCCATGCACACTTTCTCCTCTAACAAAAGTGTGTATTACCTGGTTGAAAAGTAATTTCTCCCACCAGCTTTCCTGTTACTGCCTGAAAAAACAAAAGGATCCACACACAAACAACAACAATGAAATACTGTGTTTGTGTACAAATAGATTAAAAGAATATTCTACCCCTTCCTTCACACAAGCTTTTGGGAGTTTTGTAGTGTACTGTCGCAGAACTAAAACGACAGTAATTGGGTTGTCCATAAGACTTAGCAAACTAAAAATAATGAGGGGAGGGGGAAGATCTGGCCTTATTTTATGGCTCAGAAGAAGTCTGGTGCAAGGATATTGCATCATAAACAATTTCCAAAGTCACTGCAGTCCGGTCATTCTCACAACCAGCAGGGAAGTAGAAAGAAATGCAGGGTAGGAGACAGGAAAGGCTGAGAGTCACAAAGAATGCACACGGGTGCTGTGCAAGCCTGAAGAGCACATCCTGAGCGCGCCTGGCATGGGGCTGCACAGAGGCAGCGGCTCAAGCTCTCAGCCTCCACCGAGATTTGTAGTGAGGCTTTGTACTTGTGTGGCAGCATCACATGCCCACCAAACAAGCTTCGTATCACACCACAGAGGTGAAGTCCCACAAGAAAATCCGCTTCTCACAGTGAAACATTGAAATTGGTTTCCTAGACAACAAGTCCATATTCTAAAATAATTCGAAATTAAGCCTTTCTATGCCATGGGGTAGATCACTATAAAAGCTCACCTTTCATACAGCCCCTCTCAGCTGGGCATCCTATTTGTTGATGAACTACCTCCCATGTCAGTTGAGTATAATAAAATATCCTAGTTTTAAATTGTTATTCTCTTCACCCTTATTTAGGAAGGCACATCACACAAGCAAAAGGGTAAAAATTTATTTCATGCTTTACTAGGTACAAACAAGGCCTGTGTTATTTCCCTGCTTATGCATCTGTGCCTTTCCTTCACAGTTATTTAAGCATCTGAAATTCTGTTGGGGAAAATGGTCATAGGTACTAGTTAAGTCAAAGTCCAAACCTACGCAAACAAGACAAGCTCACAGACAAATTGATCGGTATCTTCTGCTCTAGAAGCTAGGAGCTCCTCATAACTCTCATACATGTGTTTAGCTCACACAAATAATTCAACATGTAAAGGGTTGACCTTTAGTACTTTTTGGCTAAAGGTAATGTAAAATGTATTTAACGCATTGCTGATGGCATTCCACAGTTTTCTTTGCTGCCTTTTAACTTTTAATGAGCTCTCTCTCCTTTTCCTTTAAGCATAGTTCCTCTTTTTCCAGAATTAAATGTATTATTATAGTGTGTACCTATCGACAAGCTGCAGTAATGTCCAGCTGTTGGGGCCAAGGCAACAGAGGGATCAACTTAGACCCTAGAAATTACTGACGAAAACCATACTTGAGGTCTACTATGTTCTTCTAGAATGTGTCTAAACGTTGAGACTGAAAACTGTCTCTTGCCTGTATAAGCTGGTAATGGCACTTTCTTTGTTAGGAAGTAAACAATTTTCTTACACATATTTTTTCACTTCAGTAAGCACCAATAAGTAGCCTAGCAATGGATGGCTGAACGTTTTTTTTTTTGTTCCTTTCCAAGGAAATTTGCAGTCAGAGTAGTCTTGATAGAGCTGAAGATAATTCTCTGTCTAAACATGTCCATCATTTTAGCAATTTTATTTTAATTGCCACCATTCTTGACTTTGCCATTAGATAAGAACGAAGGATGCTCTAGCAGATGTTTAGTGTCAAATACACGATTCCATTTGAGACATACAAGCTGCCATCATGCTGAATCTGTGTGGATGTGAGATATACTGGTTTCCAATAATGGGTTCAAAGAGCTTTCAAAAGGCTTTTGGTGTTTATAAAGAACTTTTGGGCTCTTCAGATCATTTGCATGGTATCTCCCAACTCCTGCAGATCCAAATAGCAAGCTTTCTGGGAGTACTTGTATGCTGTTTGTAAACAGCCATGGTCTGTTTGTTTGCAACTTGCATTTTCTAAGATAAGAATCTTCAGCAGCAACCACCACAATAAATATTTTCAGAAACACTTCAGTTTGTTTACATGTAATATGTGAATGCAGAAGACTGTTTTCAGCTAGCAGCCACCGCAGATTTCTGAGGGTGGGGAAGGAGGGCAAGGAAGTTCATTATGAGCCAGTGTGTTGGTTGTAACATATCTATAGCAACTTCAGCTAGAAAGCAGCTTGCCGATAGTTTCCTTACCAAACACTCCTGACTGGACTCCCCCTGGACTTTGACTCCATCAAAAGACAGTGTTTCATTATATCTCACTCTTGACAACTCTCCTGCCGCCACTGCTATTGTACAAAATCGGAGAATGGCAGTGTCGCAAAGAGGAAATGGCTACAATGCTGCTGTATATTTTAAATACGAAGTGGTGATAAATACTTGTACTTCTTACAGAACCCTGCTAAAAACGTGGTTCCACAGGGAAGATTTAGTAAGTACAAAACCTTGCTCAGCAATAACTAAAGAAGATTCCTGTCGTCTGTTTTTGGTAACACTCTAGTATGAGAACAGGAGTACGGGGCTTGGGCTTTCTAGCAGTCAGCTGAGCATAGAAAAAAGTATGGGTTAAGCAAATTAAAACTGGATGAAAAAATGTAGACCTTGCTAACTCTGTGATACCTCTGATGGCCTGAAGGGGTTAATGAAATCCATGGAGGTGCTAGGCGATAGTTCCTGCACCCAAGGAGCAGCCACCAGTGAAAGACGTGTAAAGCCATGTTATACACTTTTATTCTTTGGAAATGTCAAAAGTGGGGGGGGCGGTTCATATTTTGTTTTGCATGCTCCTGCTCACCTGCCCAAATTCAGCTGCTAGGAAGATTCAGTTGTGCAGCTGTCTCAATGCACTTGTTATCCCACTGTCAAAGGTACTTAATCATCAGATACCCACGGCTTTTGGTGAGGTTTAGCTGCAGTGTTTCTTCTAATAGATGCATTCAGGTCAATGCCTGAATTCCAAAATAATAGTTTTTTTCCCACTTACTGCCAATGAGGATGTTATTATCATGGCGAAAAAACATGATTGAACAAAAATATCCCAGATGATTGGACAGACAGCAATACCTGCAAGTCAGCATCAGACAGGCATGTGTTAGCAGGGAAGTTTGGCATCAGCTGGAGCAAAACAGGGTCGTGCTGGCTATTCAGCTAGAAAAGGTATGTGAGGAAAACAAAATGCTGATCTCAACATGAATGCTAAGCATATGAGGCGCTGGGGAATGCCTTCAGCGATAACTTTGTTGATATGGGTGAGGAAACGATAACGCAAGCTCCAGAGAAAATTGGATGGGCTTGTCGAAGCCAAACCAGACAAAATGTTGCCATGGTTATTGAGTCACCCATATAAAAAGAACACTGCTCACTCTGAAGTACAAAGGCTCAGGATGGCTTTGTGGTCCCTTACAAGGGCTGTGGGTAGAGATGAACGTTCAGATTTGCTGCCTGCTATCATTAGGGAATGCAAATCAGAGCGTGAAAATGAAAGCTGAGGGATGACAAGGTGCCTCGGGAACTACCTTTCCTGGTTGATGCCTAAAAAGTTATCCTGGGAGTTCAGACTGATTGCTGTCTATTCTGCATAATGGCGAGGCTAACTGATTTTATTGATCCTCAGTTATTTTTCAATATTGTTTGCTTCATTAGTCCAGGCAGCCCAGGTACATACTCACAGGCCCATAAATAAGCCTCAGTGGCCAATGCAAACCTCTCTTCATGGCAAAGAGTCTGCATTTTAGTTTTTAACAGTAGACAAAGCCAAGTATACTCAGTTTTATTACATCTCAGGAAAGATTTGAATGGATTATTGCACAGATTAAAAAAGGGGAGTGTACATTTATTATATTTTCAAAATACTGTTTCTTCCATATTTTAAATAGTACAATGAGAACTAGCTTCAGTACTATGTTCTATTAGGGAAATTATTTTTCTATACATTACTCCTGCAGATGTGGTTTTAATCAGAATTCTTACTCTACCCCAACAAATTGAAGTTTTGTGAGAAAAAAAGGGGAAAAGAGGAAAGAAAACTAGTACAATGACATAGAAAGTATGTGGCTGCCAGGGGAAAATAGCACCTGTGAAGATGGGGACCCAGCTTGAAGAATTTAGTGACAAGGGCAGCAAGGGTGAAGAAAGCCACATTAAAACAGATATGCAGTCTCTGGTGGGTCATTTGAATTTCATCTGCAGAGTAATTTTCATGCCGTTTAGCCACAGCCACAGCAGGGATAAAGAGGACTAAATACATTAAAATGACAAAATCATACAAGGAGGGATTTGGGCTTGTGGTCATTACATTTGGCAAAATTAAATGATACGGTAGGCTAAATTAGTGTTGTATCAAAGATTATGAGTGTTTACAGAAAAATATGGCATGCAACAGGAGAAAGATCTGTAGCGCACTCATTCAGGGTTCAGGGTACATTAAGAATCCATCAAGTACATAGAAGAAAGGATTTCTGGCCTTGAAAAAACCCCAAACAAAAATACAAAAAATAGCAAAACATTCCAACCTGTTAACAAGATTTGCAGTTGGCCCTTAGAGTAGCAGCTCTGTTGTTGTCAGATCCTTCATGGAAACACAGGATATTTTAATAGCTATTTATGTGCTACAAGGATTTATTTGTGGATTTATGGCTTCAGAAAATGGGCTTAGGTTGAAAGCTTTCATCAATTCTTGGTTGCTGTCCTTAACCACAAGCCACGGTACGATGCCCTGCCAAAGCTGGGAGAATGCTGTTCAGTGCTGCATGCGTCAGGTAGCCAGTGCACACAGTCACATGCCCACAGACACACTTCAGTACCAATGCTCCTGGTGGAAAATGTGCATTTCAGTTTTGAACAACAAAGTGTAATTTTATACACCTGAGGAAAGATGTTGTGGATTCTCTTATCCACACACAGTGCGGGAGAATTCAGTGATTTTATGGACATTCACCTTAAGATCTGATAAAGTATATTAAGTAATACTAAGAAAAGAGCTGAAGATTCTCATGTGTTTTCAAGAAAAGTTCCTGATAGCAGAAAACAAAATAATTCAGAAAGCTTCAAAACATTCTGGGCTTCAATAAATTGGCACAGCTCACTGGAGCATGCTGATCAATGATAACTGCACGTAAGGGCCATGGAAGGTGAGTGTCTGCACTTTTAAGGATAGTTGGTCAAAGGAACCATAAAGAAGAACGTGTGGAGAGAAGCCTGGCACATGGTAAGGGAGGCAATGATGGGAACTCACCTGGTCAGTGGCACTAGCTGGTAAGAACATGTGGAGTGTGAGAAAGTTTTTTCAGCTGGGAGGATAAGAAAGGGGAGGGAGACAAATACATAGAGATAGAAAATCTGATCAATTAGTGTTAACAAAGGCAATAACCAGAAACAAACCCAGTCAGTCACACCAGTCTGTAGGATATCAAGAAATGCAGCAGCCCAGGACTTTGCAACTGATAAGGATGCAAACTTGTTGGTTTATTTTTTTTCAGGCAGTCATAGCATGAAATAATAAAAAAATAAATTTATTGTATTGGTGCTTGGAAATCACATTCTGATTTATGCAGACCGAAGTTCATTTCATCTTGCTTCAGTAGTTTGTGAATATAATGCAGAAACAAACAAACCCATAGATTTATAGACCTCAAACTTCGAAAGTACTATGATTATCTCATTTAACCTTGTGTACTTTATAGGCCAAAGCTTACATGCTAAAATCTGTGTGAAGCCAATATGACCATGTTTGCTCAAAAGCATATCACCTAAGGAAAACCCAGCTGCAGTTTAAACGCTTCAAGCAACAGAGAGACTCCATCAAATCTATTATAATGTTTTTCCCATGACTAGTTATATTCACTTCTAAAAATGAGTACCTTATTCTAATCTGAATGTATCAACATGCAGCTTTTACGTGGTCCCTCTCATTTTTTTCTGCTAGATAAAAACCCCAGTTTGTTATCATACTGGTTACATTAAAAATAATGAATCAATTAAACACTGACATATCAAGGTATGTGGAGAATAATGTCAGGAAAAATGAGAAAGAAATATATTTTCTCCAGACAGAATATATACATGATTATCATTTGATACAATGAGCTAAGTAGTAACCCAGCATCTGAGTCATCAGACTCCATCCATCACCTTTCTTATGCACTCAGGCCAAAAAAGAATAACCAAACCCAGCTTTGATTTGTCTTGAGAACTGATTATCAGCAACCTTGTGTAAGTATGTTTATACAATGTAAATATAGAACATAATTAGATTTGTGCCTCCCAGTCATGCTAATATAAGGAAGATGCTTCTTTTTCCCCCATCTCCAACCTGTGGACTCTTTTTATAAGATGTGCACATGGCTACAAACAAGCAACCTCTTGGAGAATCCACACTTCAAATGCCATCAGTATTGTTACTTTGAGAAACTTACTGCTGTTAAAGAAACAAAATATTTAAAGGTAAAGACAAATTCACATGCAGGTTGCTTCATTTGATGGTAACTATTTACATTTATGACTGACTTAGGTACGATACAACAAGTAACCACTAAATGTAGTTACTGGTGGATACTTGGCTGGAATAGAGCCAGTTGCCAGTCTGAGCCAGACTTCTTGACCATAATTTAATTCTAATAAAGCATTTCCAGTAATTACTCTGTCAGTGTACTTGTTACTATTAATATTTTCAGCCTGAAAACTGAGTTTGTCTATTCCATCAATGACCAGATAGCCAGAGGCACGTGGACTAAATGATTCAATGGTATATTCAAAAACATAGACCCCCAGATATGGAACATGGAACTTCCCGGTTGCTGGGGCAAATGAAGCTCCATAGTTGACATCCAGATTGTTAAACCTGATGGGTCCTGGAGTCGTCATTCCATATGAATGAGAGGCAAAAAAAGCCACCATAGGTGCATATCTGTATGATCCTTTTGAAAAATCTGGAAAGGAATAAAGAACAATTTCAAGTAATGTTACATTGCAGAAAGACATCTCAGACCAGCCAGAAGATTAAAAGCAGCTTTTCTGAAGACACATGATCCAGTAGCTTGAGCAACTGAAACATAGCATTTCTGCATAAACACAGTTTTTCTGTATTTTATAAAAAGTAATTTTCTTCACAATTACCACTAGATGTATCCACAAAAGAATAATCTTAGAAATAGCAAGGGAACTTCATGTTTTTCTATGCTATATTATCATTAAGGAAGCTGTTCTTTTTCTTTTCTTTCTTCCCCACTCCCACCCCCCCCACCCCCCAAAAAAAAAAAAAATTAAAATCTTAGACAAACACTGAAGAGGTTTAGTACTCCTGATGTTAAATGAGGGAATAATAGTATGTGTTTTTCTCTTCAAGCTGAGCCTGCACACTATGATTCCCTTCCACTGTACAAATTATTTTATTCACTATTCTTATACTGTCATGAGTGAGAATCAGCCAAATGGCTGCTGAAAACTGCATAAAATTGACATTCCATGTGGCCTGGATGTAAATTATTTATTTGGTTTCTGGACTGAATAAGCAGTTTCCGGGTTTTTTTCTTTTTTTCTCTCTCTTTTTTTAAATATCTTTCAAGGGCTGCATCCTCCAGTGATGAAAATCAGAGGTGTGCCTAAAATGACTTCTTGAGGCCATAGTCCCACATATCATGGTAGCTACTTGTATTTATAGAGCATTTATGGCCACGCTGGAGCTAGTATTCCCCAGTGACGTGATTTTACCTCCCCTTTTAAATTCCACAATATCACGTTCAAATATATCTGTTGCACACCTTCACACTCTGCGCAATTCAGCAGGGAGCTTTCCAGCTGTTATGGCTGGTCCCAGCCCAATTTAGTCCCATCACCTGGTCATATTAAAGAAAGACATCATGAGTCACCACAGGACACTACTACTTGAGTTGGCACTCATTAAAGTGAAATGAGAGACCTTTGACCAGCAATGCTTTCTAATTAGGCCCCAGGGCAGAGGCCCATACTGCTACCATATTGCACTACTAAATTCTTTACTTGCCGACACTTAGAGAATTGTCGTTCACCAGCTTCGTACTGCAGTTGACTCCTCCAAAGGGGTGGCGACAAGCACAAATAAAGCTCTGTCTGTCATTGATACAGGTTCCTCCATTCTGGCACGGGGAACTGACACAAGCTGAATTCTGCCCTGTGATAAAGAGAGAGGAAAACCAACAACCTCAGTTGCAATGTCATTACAGTGATACTTCCCAAGTTTCCAGGGTTTTGGAAAGCCTCTTGATCAGTTCATAAAGCTGGTGGAATTTCTGCTGGGATTATGCTTGAAGGCCACCTTCAGATCCCGTCCAGGCTGTTCAGACCCTTTTCTAGTCCAGCCTCCCTCTTTGCCTGAACACAGCATACCCTCAGCTAGCCTCCAAGATATTCAGAATTACCTATAAATACTGAGTTCTGCTTGTCTCAGAGGGTCAAGTACATGTAATAAGATGAAAGCCAGTGTCTTTGGAGCATCTCACTCAACAAACACTATGAGAACCATCAAGAGATTGTGATATCTGACTAGCTGTGAATGTACAGTCCAAGAGACCTCTGTCAACAAACACCAACCTTTCCTTGCTCATTTCTTCTCTCCTGTCCACCTTAATGTAATGACCTCCCTTCCCTGTAATGTAAGTTTAAAGATAGCAAAGCCTGACTACAGACGAATGTTAGGAAATTCTCCATCTGCTGTCCCCTACACAAACCTTTCCATAATAATCTAAGGCAGGATGGCCCCACACGTTTTCCTCAGGACAGTTTCAGTCTGGAGGATACTTGTTCCCATAGGGAGGTGGGGGGCCTAAGAATCCACCCCTCCTTGCCCCAGCCTGACAGAGGCCTGCAGTCCAGCCAGCACCAGCTGCTCACTTCCATCTTACAGCTGGTCACAGCAGCAGTGGGCTTCTTGTGCTGAGCCCCACACAGCTGGCTCAGCCTCCTTCTTCCTTTCTTGTATGGCAGCTCTCAGACACTACAGCAAACCAAGACACAAGTGAAAATCAGGTGGTCTGCAATCACATGATTCAATAAATATGTTGGATCAGCTAATTACTCTTTACTAGGAATGGGAATGTGCCAAGAGCCTTGGGGCTGACCATACTTCAAGGAGCCCTTCAGAAACAAACAGTAAAACTTGGAAGAGACGATACTGACATATCCAATAATTTCCTTCTTTTGGTGAGAAAAAAGAAATAGTTATTCTCGTGCTGGTTTGGGCAGATCTGTGCTTTGGTTTGGTTTCAGTAACGCAGGCACAGAAGGCTGCTCTTTTCAGACAGAGCCAGCTTATCCTTGAGTGTACCAAAACACAGATTTTGTACTGCTGGTGTACAGGTTGCACTGTCCTGTCTATGACATTACTCACCTAGATGTGTCACAACCATTGCAGGAGAGCCTGGCTACTGGTAATGAAAGATCTTAAATGCCATCCAAACTACATCCAGTACTTGTCCTTGCCCATAAATAAATCAATTCCTGGATATCTACCAAGATTGTTGTAAAAGTTTAGTATTGCAAGCAACACAAATTAAACCGAACAGGTGGCTGTCCTTGCCTCCGTTCCTGATTATGTATGAGCTGGCCAGATCACACCCAGCCGATCCGGAGAAATCTATCAGACCAGTGCTGCTGAGCTCTGAGATAGCAGCTACTGAGTGTCATCGTATAATGTGTTGTCATAGCAGTCTGGGGGGAAGAACATTCAAGCCACATGAAAAATTAAATATTGCTGTGAAAAATTCTGAACACAAAGCAGTCCCAAGCCATACATTTTTCCATTCTCTTGCTTTGGTCAAATAGAAGTCAGATTTTTGGAAAACGAACCTTTTCTTGGCCAGGAACTACTAGCAGAGCTCTGGAAAGAGAACACACAGTCCTGTGATGGTGAATCTAGATTGGTAGATTGGAACTGAAAAAGCCTTTTGCTTATTGCTAGAAAAATGTTGAACTGGATTTTCACACAGATATTTCAGTAATGCCCATAGTTATCTTCAGATTCCCATCCAGCCATTTCACAGACTGGTGCATTAAGGCAAACTGTTTCCACGAGAAATTTTAGTTCAGTGAGCAGCGTGCTAAACTGCATCATACAGTGCCACTTGAGTTTGCACTGGTGGAATATATGGACTTAAAAACACAACAGTAATTCTTTTTACAGAAAGTAACGTCCATCCTGTAATGCCTGAAATAAAGCAATTTAGGACTGTCACAACTGGGGTCACAGCACAGGCAACTGGACATAAGGAAATAATGTTTTTCTTCTCAGATAATAGTTTTGCTGCACACTTAATTGAAGTTATTTTTCACTCATATTTACCAAGCATCCACAACATATCACTCATATTTATCAAGAATCCACATATTTACGAAGTGTGAAAGGAAAGCAAAAAAGGAAGGAAAACAGCTGATTGTGCTGACTACATCATATTCCCAAAATACAAAAGCTTCGTGTAAGAACACGGCAGCCTCTCTGCTAGTTGGTCTCTGCTTATCATAAACAAGAAGTAAATCCAAGAAGCAGGAAAAAGATCACAAAAAGGAAATGATAACGCGATTGGGACTAGTGTTTTAACAGTCTGCTGAGGGATGACTTTTCCTGAACTTAACCTTGGAGTTAAATCAAAATCAGACATAGCTTTGCCTCCAATAAATTAACCCTCCAGGTGCAGCATTGCTTAACAGCAGCTGAGGAGCCTGCTCCATTTGCTAGAACTAGGAGAAGCTGTGAAGAGGTTTAAGTGAAATTAGCATTTTCAGAGTGAGAGATAAATGCCCTGGATCTCCACTGAGCAGGTAATCTCTGTGTAACTTCCATGTGATTTTACAGTAGCATGTTTTTGCTGTTGTTTCTGGCTGATGCTGCCCCTCTGCCCAGTATTTTCTTTCTCCTTGCTGAAGGACATCCTGAGACATTATGTCTATATTCTCTGCTTGGGGTAAAGATGCCAAGAGGTTCAGATTAGGCAAGGATTTCCTACTGTAGTACATATCCTATTTTTAATTAATCTTTCACAACTTAGTAGATGAGTCAAAAAGAGAATCTTTATAAATTAAAGGCTTAAATTGCAGCTATTAATAGCAGGGAATAAACTGAATGCAGTTGCTATTTACACTCAGTATGGTAGGACTAGGGGGAGCCAGTTAATGCTGAATTTTGCTACTATTTGAGAGGGCAACCAGCCGGAAGCTCTTTTGGGAAATAGACTGCCAATGCTGTAAAAAACAAATTTTCAAACAAATGATGAAGCTCTGTCAGTATCTACTGGGGTGTTGTTTAGAAGCAAATCAAATATTTAGCAATTTAATGGTCTCCTTAAGGAAAGAAGTGACTCCAGTGGTTCAATTTGGAAATGTCTGAAGTAACTTACCTTAATTTTCTCAATATTTAGTTATCAGTAACTGTCTCTCAGGAAGCCCTGGGAGACTGGAAGAGCCTGGGAATATACTAAACTACCCTGCTCACACACAGTTGGGCTGACTCTCAGTCTACAATTATTAATCACCTCTAGCTTAGTGCTCTCAGTCTGACAGTGATAAAGGTGATGACCATCCCCAGCAGCCTAGATGCAAGGAGTGCCAGGGAGCAGTGGGAGAGAGGCAGCCCCACCAGGGCTGGCACCCAGGAACGGAGGGCAACAGCAGGGCTGGTGCCTCACCTGGCGAGGTGACAAGCAGAGCATGGCAGGTTGATCATGGTAACCAGGGTTAGTGACAGCCCAGCATGACTAAAAAAGCCTGGGATTTTGGTTTGGGCTGAAACAGGGATCCCAGGGCCATGGACAGGGTGTGCAGTCTTGGGGCTAGGTCAGGATGCCCAGGGCAATTAATGCTATGATTGCACTAGGGCCCTGACAGGGAATTCAGGTATAAACACTGTGTAGGGTGTTTGTGGTGCAAAAAAGCACAAAGATTCATTCGCAGTGCTCTTAGGCAAAAAGCAAGGAGCCTCAGCTGTGCTCGCCAGTTTTTGAGTGGGAACAGATTGCCAAGAGTGATCTGAACTACTTGGACTCTGGCAACTCTGCTTCTTTGTTAAGCAGAGGTATCTAATATTTCCAGTGTGATGATTTTAGGATCAATAAATTAAAACCAACAAACCAGTTTTGTCTACCCGTTTGTCTAAAGAGCAAATATGCAAAACTGACGTACATGTAATCAAACGGACCTAGAATAACCATCAAACCTGTGCAGTTGAAACACAAGATGGAAAACATCTGAAGAGGTTAATTTCACTGCAGGCTTGAATGATAAAGTGACAACGGAATCTTGCATTTCTGTTAGGAGCCAGAAATAATGTCAAAATCAAATCAGAAATAAGACACAGAGAAAATGAGAGTGAAAAGAAATTGCCTCTCTTTCACATGGATGCACTGTTGTAAATACATAAATGTAACAGATCTGCAGTATCGGTTTTTCATGTTGATGGGAGGGTGGCATAATCTGAATAAAGCAAAACCTCAACTAATGCAAGACATGCAACAAGAGAGTGCATTCACCTTTGGAAAGCACAGCAGCCTCTAGATTCTCCAGCAAACAGACACAGCATTAAATGGCAACAGGAAAATGGGAACTGAGCTAAGCTGTCCTCATGCTGCAATGTGTTTCTGCAGTAGAACAGTGCACTGGAAGGTAGGACCAGACATAATCCATAACCAAGAGTAATGAAGAGTTTACCATATATTTTTTCTTCAAAGGCTGTCATCTCCCCTATGTTAGATACTTGAAGCTGTCTTAGACCATCACTTTCTTATTCACCCTGGGTTGCCATTACAGTTAGCATCAGGTAAAGTGTTAGAATTTTTTTGTCCCTCATAGACATATTACAGCCTCTAGCTGTCTCCAACCTTTTCTTTTGTTCATTCCACAGTATGGGAAGTCTCCAAACCTGTATGTTCCTGCATGCACAATGCAAACACATTGTTTCTCCTTGATTTCAAATAACTACCTAGGAAAGTATTACATCAGGGGTCAACTCCTGAACACATCAATGTCAATGAAAATCCCAATCTGTTAGAATGGGATCAAATATTGAACATACTGGAATCCATGAGAATCATCACTCACCTCTTTCTAGAATTTTATTCTAATATTTTTGAATTGAAAAAGATGATCTAAGATTGAATACATTTTATAATTAATCAATTATGCCTTAGGGTTTCTTCTAGGAACTTTAGTGGAGTCAGCACATATCTCTGGACGGCCTCCTGGAACTTCAGAGGAAAAGCTTTCCTGGAGAAGCAAAATCTACCGAGGCAGAAGATGGATACTTGTTAATTAGGATAATGGTCTTATTTCTTTAACTTACAGAAATGTAATGCATGACTTTGCTAGGCATGAAACATAATTGAGTGCAAAAACTCATTACTGATGGAAAAGTCTGCATAAACATTGTTGTGCAGAAACCTTGGTTAAAAATAGGGTTTTTCAACATCTGCAAAAATCTGCACTTTCTGTAAGAGTAAGCATACAGCCAATGTTATCAAGCTATTTGTTAAAATTCAGCATGAGATAAATAATAAATAGGAAGGACATTAATTCATTAATGTGGAGTAAAAGACAGAGCAGGTGGCAGCTTCCTGTGCTCCAGGCAGGTAGCACTAGTGACATTTTCCAAGTAGAAGACTTGGGAAGTATCAAAGGCATCATATCTCATTTTCCCTTAATTTTAATTGTGAACAACAGTTTTGAATTTCCATCCTGCGCAGTGGCAGGAGCAGGCAGAAAACAAAAATGACTGAGAAAGGATTGCCATTTTTATATCAAAATATTCAAATTGCTTTATAGTAAGAATCTGGCAAATCTTGGTGCATTTTCAAGTGTGATTGCCTGTTGTAATAGCTGTGTGTCCTCTCTAACTGAAAAGATAATCAAGGACTGAAATCCTTCAGTGGAGATTGCTTTTGGCAGAAGCCAAGCTACTAATGGAACTAGGTCTTTAAAAAGGATCCTTTCCATTGATTATTGAAAAGTGCTGTACCTAGGACAGGAGGAGGTGAAGGAGGGAGGCAGGGGAACAGGAGGGAAGAGGTGTAGAGGGGGAGAGGGAAAAGGAGATTGTCCATGGTCTTAGCACATGAGCAAGAGTGGTAGCTCTTACTACCCCTACATGTACTTACAATAGGGACCAAATATGGTTTCAGAAAGGTTCATAAGTTTAGGAATGCTTTACAGAAAAGATTTAGGTCTGGGTCTTCAAAAGCATCTGGACATCTATCTGTCATTTAGGAATCAGTCTCACTTATTTTAATATGAATTAAGAGTCCTCTGAGGATTTCTAGTTGCTTAAACACTCTTCATTTTCTGTATTTTGCCAGAAAAGATATTTCCTTAAAACATTAGCTTGTGCTACTGATTTTCACTCATCTGATTCCAAAAATCATAACATAGAGTTTGTATTTCTGTGAATTAATCCATACGAATTAATCTCACATGATGATGTTTGAGTTTAAGTCCAGAAGTGAGTCACACTCAAAATGTCCTTTTTAAGAATGATAGTTCGTACTCAGCTGAGTTGTTCTCCAGATGGACTTGAGTCATAAACCTATATTATTGTCCAGGCCTCTGATTCTGCAAGAACACACTGTTGTAACTGTACTAATAATCTCAATGAAGTATTGAAGGAGCTGGCAAAAGCCTCATTACAATCGTTTGGTGTATTCACTTGCTTCAGGTTTTTGATACTTTTCATCCCCACTGACACTGCAAAGTACTGATGCAACTCCAGATTTCCCTCCCAGCTTGCATGTTTTTTTAACTGAAATTGCTAATTGAGATGCAGGCCCAAAATTCTTGTAGTTTAGATTTTGTCTAAATTGTCAGTTATGTTTTAAAGGTCATGTTCTCAGCTGGGCGTGTGTGCATGCACATGTATCTTACACTGATCAGATGTTAATTTATTAAGGAAAATTAAATGGATCTTCTAGATGCCTTACTGAGAGCCTTAAGAAAAATAAATTCTCTTGTAAACAAGAGACTAGAGTAACTCCAAGTTCCTCTGAAACACTCTTTATGGCAATGTTCGGACTTTTTATTCACCCTCACTGAAGTTCTGCCCCCTCAGTTTATCATGATGGTTACATAAACCTTTATTACAAAGGCCCTAATTTTTAGTACAGTAAAATGCATTACCTGGATCTATAGCATTATCTGTGTTTCTCTGACTTCGGCTTGCCAGGCTCATGGTGACATTTGCTGCTCCTTTTTTCATTGGGGCTGGTTTCTTTATAATTGGTTTCACTTGCTTCTGAAGTTTGGTGATATTACTCTTTGCATTTGCCACTGATATGTCAACATGATGGGTTAAATTTGCCAGGATAGTTCCTGCTTTTATTTCAAGCACAGATTCAACAAGCTCTTTGAGACCTCTCTGCAGCAGGGGGATATCTGGCTGAGCAAATTTAATCAGCACAGGTATACTCGCGTTCACTTTTTGGATGCTGCTGTTAGTATCCTGACACAGCCCCCAGGCCTCATGAGCGGTCTTGTTCAGAAGTGGAATGCTGTTTGAGAAGCGGATTGACTTGGCTTCCAGGGCCTTGATCCTGGAACTCAGTGTCTGGAGCTGAAGTGAGACCACTTGTTCTTTCTCTGTCAAGGCAGCTTTGGTTTTTTTCAGAGAGACACAGTTGTTTGCCAAAAACTTGGAAATTTTTGACTCCACATTCAGAAGGCGAACCTCATGGTCCTTTGATCCCTCCACAAAGTCAAACAGTTTTTCTTCCAGACGGCTGATATCTTGTCGTTGATTGTCCACTTTTGACGATGTATCATTTAAAATATAGAAAACTCTTCTGAAACTGTGGAGGATACTTTTGTCAGACTCCTCATATGGAAGATCAGAAAGGGACGGTGCTACTTGTGAAGTGAATTCATACTTCTTGCCACTGAGCAGTGTCTGGAGGGATTCATTCAGCTGCTGGAACTGGGGAATGAAAGCCAGGAGGCTGTCCAGTTTCTCAGCTCTGCCACAGCAGACTTCAGTCTCATTACTTAGAGCACGTAGCATACCTTTCATTACATAGTTATCTTGAATAGAATCAATAGCATTGTTTATTATTATCATGGTCTTGTTTAATCCATCTTCTATTTCCATGGAGCATTCATTAACACGATTCTCAAACAGTTCCTGATAAGCCTGAGATTCATTTTTAAGTCCTTCTTGAGTTTTGGAAAGCTCCTTAATTGCGGAACTCATTCTGTTAATGACAGTAGTGAGGTTTTCAAGCTTCTCATTGATTTCTTCAGCTTGGATTTGTTGTTCATACCCTGAAGTCAGACTAAAAGGTACCCCTTGCTCAATCAAGGGCTGCAGGATCTCCATATCGTAGCACAAATCATTAATTTGCTCATTCATTTTGTCCATCTTATTGTCCAATGGAAGGACCAGGTCAGAGAGACTTTTGTTTAGGACAAGCACATTCTCTTGGGTTGCTGCCAGCTGTGTTTGGAAGTCCCTCCTGCTTTCTGACAACATGTCATCACAGATCCCCAGAACAGAGTCTCTCTGAATTTCCAGTGCAACACTGAGATTGCTGATCTTGCTGTCTTGGACTCTTAAGTCATCAAAGATCTGCAGCACCATCATGCCTTGTTTCTTTACTTTCTCATGCAGTGTCAACATGTACTCTGTAAGATTGTACTCTGTCACGTTATCTGCTGAAGGGATGTTTTGGCTTGAAGACTGTTCAGCTGATAGCAGTTGTTCATGAGCATCTTTCAGTTCAGTAAGAGTCCTGTTTAAAGATTCATAATAAATTACACTTCTTGACTGTTGATGCTCCAAGTTATCTTCCAAGGATTTCTGCTTTTCCTGTAAAGCTTTCACAGGCTTGTCACAAGTGAGGGTTATTTCCTCTTTCATCCGCACCATATGACTCTTTAGCTCCAGAATGTCAAGCTTTGTTGGCCCACTGTCTTTCTCCTGAGCAAATTTGTGTTGGGTTTTGTTCAGATGCTTGACTAATTCTTTTGTGTTTTCAAGATCATCTGACAAACTAGACACAGTCTTGAAAATCTGAGCCATGCTCTCTTGCATTTCACCTTGAAATACTTTAAAGTGTTCTCTGACAATGTCTTTGACTGCTTCATTAATACTTCTGGATTTGAGACCTTTGGAAAAAAAGAGAAGTATGGAAACAAACAAATAAATTGTGTTAGCAACATCTAAATTTTTTCAACAATGTGAGCAAACACAGTGCTGTAGAGAAGTCAAACACACACATTCCTGCACCAATTCACCCATCCACAGAACAAAATTTAAAGCTGAGGAATGTAGAGGATGGCTGCTAGTGTTTGAAGACTCATCCCTGTTTCTACTGAAATCAATGGGAGTTTTGCTATTATTTTGAAAGGTCAAACTCAGAGTCTAAATGTGGCATCAACTTTGATCTCCTAGCTAAGCTGTTTCTGAGCACTGAAACAGCGCATGCTTTTGTGGATTGCTCGTAAGAAAATGATTTGTCCTTTCTCCACTGCGAAAGCAAGGAAAAAACACCTGCTTTATCAACATTATGGTCAAGAAGTGAAAGCAGAGATTATTACCTTCCTATTGTATTATATGTGCTAAGTGATCATACAACACACTGTAGCAAGAAAGAAACAAAGTAAAAAGAATAGCCTTATTGAATATCTAAAGTTAGTAAAACTACAACTGCTGCAAAACCCAGACATTCTAAAGGTATAAACCTTTAGTTAGTCTTGGATACTACAACTCTTTAAATAGCTCCTAGGAATACTGGTCCTGAAAAGCACTAGGCAGAGCTGAATGTGTGGGAATTCTGCTCCTGTGAGTCATAAAAGTGTGTCTCCTGTATAGCCTTGGATGGGTTGAGACAGTCATAAAATAGCATTCATCAAGAATGCTGCATAACATATTTTGATTAATTACAGCAGTAGTTGTGCTCTAGTGTGAAATTAGAAGGATTCTTTTAATTTGTTCTCCAAAGGGGGCTGGTATGTCCAGCTAAAACACTGAAGCATTCTTTGCATGTTTTTTCTAAACCCTATGAACACTTGCAGCCAGCTTGTGATATAACAGCCAAACCCTTCAACCACTACAACACCTTGCTGACCATCAGTTCTCTGATTAAAACTGTATTGATAAAGGCAGAAGTACTCTGTTGCCTTCCTCTATTTTCCTCTCAATTACTTCTACAACCTGGATTTTATTACTTCGTCTCCAAAACACCAAAGCACGTTCTGAAAACTTATTTGGAAGTACATTCTCAGCAAGAGCAGTAAAAAGGCAGGAAATCAGATCCATGAAACCCAATGCAACTTTGGGTTCCAAGGGTGCAAAAGGATTCCAAATAAAAATTGTTTTGTTCAGCAAGTGAGAAAGAAGCATAGTATTTTTTCTGTTTAGGGGATCCATTTGAATTGTGCCTGTGTTTCCAGCTGGAAACAGAGATAAAGTAGTCGATAATATTTGCCTTTTATGAACTATAAACGAGCCTCAGTCTTCATTACTTGTGGTAAAATGGACAGTAAACACCTCTGATGCTGAGCTGAGAATACACAAGTACATTCACGGATGTAACTCAATTTCTCTGTTGCTCATTTTGAAGTAGAAAGGTCCAAACTACCTGTGAACATTAAAGATCTCTTGCACTTTTTATGAGATTATAAATTTTAATTTTAACTCCCTGGCTGAAATCCAAAGTGTGTAATTACTTTGTGTCAACATATACTCCCTTTGCAGTTTCAATTATTTGAAGAATAATGTGCAAAATAAATGTATGTACACAGGAGACTGATTTAAAGTTATATATCCAGCTGTAAATGGCATCTTTGACTTGGAAGTGATTAACCCTCCATCGCTGAGTTAATTTTCAAAGTGTACATTTTAATAACGAAGTGGAAAGAAGTCTATAAAAAAAGCTTGATGTGGAATGAAAGGAGGAAGAAATAATAGCAAGAAATATGCAGAGTACATTAAATTAAAGGGGGAACACCAAATTATTTTCTCTAAGGAAGAAGTAGGAACAATCTCCTAAGTACTGAAAACAATTTTTAAAAAACGCACAACAGATTTCACTAATGAAATTAGAGGACCATATCAGTTACTCTAGTAAGTATTGCCCTGTATCAACAGATGACAGGTTTGTGGGACCAAAGACTGTTTGCAGATGAAACCAAGAAATAAAGACTTCGTGAACTGTACTGAACGATTTGTTCACAGAAACAGTCCTCATTCCTAACAAGCCCTGATACAAAGCTGGACAGCCATTAGAATTTCTGTGATAAGAAAAAAGATGATTAATGGGTATGAGCAAAGGACCTGGGCATCATGGGAAGAAAACGGAAAAGTAGGGGAAGAAGTCTGAATAGCATGGGAAGAAGTCTGAATAGCATGAAACAATTACAGGCTCAACTGTGCTTTGAAAGCACATTGCTTCAGGATGGAAGTGGTAGTGGGGAAAGTTGTGTTTTGCTTCAGGTGAGCTTCTAAGAGCAATTTTTAGCAAGTCTAATATGCCTATACTGCACATCTGTGCCAAGTTAGAGGACAGCATGGAAACTCCTTCCAGCTCCTGCTACTTTAGGATGCTCTTTGCCTGCTTGGAGCATGACTGACTGACATTCCCCGGGCAGAAACTGTATTTGCCCCATTACACATACAAGCCAATAGAAACACTAACCTTGTTTGCTCTCCCATCCTTCTATCATTTCTGCTGTTTACCTATGTACAAGCCAAGAATAACTTGTATTTGGAGTGCCCATAATTAGTCAAGGAAAGTAGTTAATAACAGCATTTCATTAGAGCTACTTGATTAGGAGATGAATTGAGAACATAAATCAAAAAAGGGTCAGCAACGGAAGATGTCATCTAAGCAGGTAAAAACAATAAAGGCTTGAAATACATTTGCAGAGCAGTGTGAAATAACGTGGGGGTTTGTACTGCACATTTTAATTAGGACTTAGACCCTTAAATATAGGTAGCAAATGGGGAAGCAGGAACATAGGATGCAGCAAAAGACCTCCTGGAATAGCATAAAAATGACAGCTATAATGAGTGGAATATAAAAAAGAATGAAGAGAAAGCAGAAGGAAAATTGGAAATATTCAAAGATAAATTAAATGTATGCCCAAGGGTCAAGAATGCCATCTAGCAATGCGTGGAAAGGTGAAAGCAGGTCACTGAGCGAGAGATGGGAAAAACTTGATCCAGGGTACAAGAGAGCCACCTAGCATGTGGCATAAGCATCTCAGGAGACAAAGGACTGAAAATGCAAGAAATGGGACCACGCTTGGTAAATTTAAGGGAGATACAAAAGCACTTAATGTTTCATTTAGTTTTATGGTAATGTAAGGAGCTCCAGTTCCCCCGTTCTGTTTTTAGACAATAGAAAAGTCCTCTGGATTCTAGCGTGTATAATACAAACAGTTTGGCAAAAATTCCTGAAAAATGAGAAAAATATTGCAAATTAAGGAAATGAAAGCTTCAGTCCCAATCTGTTTGTTAAGGACCATTTGTAGTTGGGTAATAAACAGATCTTACTGCAGGATTCACAAAGAACAGAGGCATAATTCTGCTGGTGAGAGTCTGCCCGACCTCCTGATCCCTGGCCATACCTTTCTCATCTATCAAACATGAGTACAGATGTTTACCAAAGGTAGCCTAAAACGATCAGAGGCAAATTATTCAGCAGGATGTTTGTCATGTTATAACTACAACAACCACATAATTCCTCATTTCCCCTGCATACATGAATTACATAATAGAGAATATTACTTAGCCATAGTAGCAAAGCAAATACTATGTCCTTTAGCAGCTGTCGGATAAGCTAAAAACAGAGATTAGAATATTTGCAGAAGCTCTAAGTAAATGAAAATGCCTTGATATTGGCTTAAGTTACCATGTAGATGATGTAGTACCCAAGAACATAAATTTTTTGCCACTATAACAAATGTCAGAATAAACAAATCTCCCTATTATGAAATGAAACTAAAAAAAGAGGTCTCCTTATAAATGTTGAGCAATAGTCTACAAATGTTTTTAGCATTATTTTTTTCTGGCATCTTTAGCTGCATGAGTGATTACGTTAATTTATTTTTCTTACCTTTTAGAAAAGACTGGAAGTCTTTGCCCTTATCTTCATTGATTTTGCCTTCCAGAGAAGAAAGCATCTTGCTCACATCACTCATTGCAACAGCAATGCTGTCAACATTCTTCTGTAAAAAAGTCAGTTTCATCTCCTGGCTGCTAATCTTCTCATTCATTTTTTGTGTAAGTGCTTGGTCAGAGAACAAAATGAGAAGGAAAAAAAACCCAGTAGTGTTAAAACATGGGGGGTTGGGGAGCAGGGAGGGAATGAAAGTATAATTGTCTTGAGATATATTAGCTGGAAGTGGGGTGGAAAGTTTCTGAATTTTTAGTCTTAAATGAATCATCTCTATTTTTGTCATGTATCATATATTAGTGACATTCAGCAGCACAGCAATAGCTAATTACCAAAGCATCTGTATCCATTATAAAGTATTTGTAATTCTACATGAGTATTTTGAATGGTTAACGCATTTTAATCAGCATAATACCATTCTTCCTCCACCTAGCATCCTACAGGTTATGCAGTTAACTCTCATTTAGTCTATTTCCTTTAACACAATCACAAAAAGATTGAGTTTTACTTACCACTTATAACTTCATGAATTTGCAAGGCTTGTGTCTGAAGGAATACATCATCTTTTCAGTGTTGGGGTCAAAATAAAGACTCTTCAACATAGCAGCAAGGCAGAAAAACAGCTAACAGATAAATGACTTTGGCATAATCATCAGCCTGTCATTAAGAAAAGATGCTCAACCTGTGAAGTTCATTTTAAAACCTGCCCAAATTGTTCCTGACACTTGTAGTCTCTTCAGGTATAAAAAGGCCTAGATGGATGCTTTTAAGACAGGTAGTGGCGAAGGCAGCCTTGGTCTTGCAAATTAAGACTCCACATGACTTCAGCTAGCCATCTGATTTTACAGCTGACAGGAATGAGACTTAGCCTGGGATTTTCAGAAGATGCTGATAATATTAAATGCTCTAGTCCCTGTAAGCAAAGCTACAAGATCTCTTCAGTTCTTTCAACAATTCAGCCTAAATAGCCTGCCTTAGACACACAATATATTACCCTACATACTGTGTATGAAGTATACTGTGACTTAATAAACTGCTATGCAAGAGATTCTTTAGCAATACATACAAATATTTATTAGTGTAAATTTACAATATTGCTATTGATCTTATGTCACTTTTCATTGTGGCATCAGTGTTTATTCCCATGGCAGTAAACAGTTATAATCAGAAACCATGTAGAAGTACAGAGGCCTAAAGACTACCAAAAAAAGAAAAAAGCAAGTTATATGTAAAAGGGCATATTCTTCTGACTAGACTCTTATTGTTCAAAATTCTAGTATGTAAAAAATAAACGTATCATACCTAATTTGACAGCATTTTGGAAAATCCAGAAAAATCACTAAATACACCCAGTCAGGACAGATGAAGTGAGCCAACGCCCATGAGAATACTTTCCTGTAGAGGCACATCGGTTGTAAAATTCATAATTGGTAGAGCCTGGTGAATAAGGCTAGCTGTTTTAGGTTAGGATGTTAGCATCTCCAGCTGCTTACTTTGCCCGTGGTGTCTACTTACACAGACACAAAATTGTTTATAACTCAGCCACCTAGTTTAGAGTCTGGCAATTCTCCCCAATGGCACTGCGGAGACAAGCTTTTGATGGATTTTCTTCGTCTGGATACTCTTCTCCATAATACTACTCTGTGACAGACAGACAGGTCTGGATACTTCTGCTTCTGGTTCAATTGTTACTCTGAGAAAGTGATTTGAATTCATTACTGGCTCATGCATAGTCACACAAACTAACAACCAACCTGCAGGGTGCAATGGTTTCTTCAGTTTGGTTTCTATCAGTTCCTACTGAAGGAGGAAGACAAGCTGCATAGATGAACTTGCAAGTGAGGTTTGTAAGTGGCATGGCTGCATAGTGAGAGCTGGAAACAGAATCTGGCTTGAAGAGTCCCGGCAGCTGTTGTTGGAACAACAGACCAGGGCAGTTACTCCTGGCCCCAGGTCATGTTTGCAGGGTTGACAGCCAGAACAGGTATCTGTCTCCTAAATTGACCGATTTGATTTAAAAATAACTGAAAAGCAATTAACACAGAACTCTGAGATTCCAATTTCAGAGTTATTTTTCAGAGCAGAATTCCAACTAAGACAAGTGGCACGTTTTAATGCTCTATTGATCAAGCTCACTTTTTCATATGGGTCCTGTCTTCTTTACTAGACATCCTCATCCCTCCAGAACCGGGAAGCTCGGTTGCTCACACAATATCACCAAGGGGCAACAGCCTTCTCCTAGCCACCATTTGAAAATACCTTTCTGTATCTCCATACCAGATTCAGTCTTTCTGTCTCCCACCTATGCTTTCTAATTTTTCTGTTTGTCTATTATGTTTTAAAGTAAAACACATATACAGACATAAGCCCATATGTGTGTAATCTCTCCATAAAAACCTGTGGCTCTCTCACTTCTGACATCCTGTTCTCCCAGCATGCATGAATATCCCAGCACCAGAACAGTATATTGACCCACACAGACCTGAGAACATAATTTGCCATATTATTTGGTTCCATAGAATGTTTTCAGATATACACCAACCGTGTGAGTGACAATAACACTATAGTGTATAACAGCTGATGATTATACAAAAAGTCAGTGTAGACATCTGTAATCAAAGCACTGACAGATTCAAACAAAAAGGAAGGTAGTAAGAAAGTTCAAGGAACATGCCTCCTTTCCACTGTCTTTTACATCTTGTCCATCCTCTGGCTCCTCACTATGTAAACTCAGGCTCATTTGACAGCATGTAGAGAATGTTGCCAAATAACTTACATATAATTTGCCACCAAAAATTTCCCTGACAAATGCAATGTCACTCACTGCTGGGGAGTATATCACAAGCAGAGAATAATTTTTTCAAACATTTTTTCCTTATTCAAGCATGTTTCATATACTTATTTTGTTGTTATTTAAACACAATATGCTGATTGTTGGCACTTTGCGTACAGAGGGTTTCTAAATAATTCTGCATTACCAAATGTCTTTATACCCTCAAAGACATATACACCTTCAGGTGGTACAGACTGGAATATAGTATAGTCTGTCAACTACTTGAATACCTGTATGTCATGGATACCTTTTCATGTTTCTTTATAGTGAACGCTTAATATTTGAATTCATGGACAATTGGAATGATCTGATAAACCATGATTGTTTCTGCTCCCACTTCAGTGAGTGCGCAAACACGCCTGGCATGAATAAAATTCCATTCCCATGAATACTTATGCAGAAAACTATGAAATTAATTTTCTGGAACATTTGTGCTGGTAAACTTTAAATCATACAGATGGTAATGGAAAATAAATGTAAAGTGAAGTGAGCACACCCAACAATTCTAGAGACTACGAGGTGGAGAAGCTTTTCATGCAGCAGTCACCTAAGGTAACTTCTCAGTGTAGATCACTACTTGAATAAAAGCATTATTGTTATCAACTAGCTCTTACAATGCTGAGGTCTGTACAAGGTTTCTTGCAAGAAAAAACTGACATTATGTTCCAAAACCTTATGGTCTAGATAGGTTGAAGTAAACACAGTAGCAAGCAAATGAGTAGTGTAATAAGAAACAGTCTCAAACATCTGTGGTATAAAGCCGTAAACCGTCCCTGTGTTGCTTACCTATTTGATCATCCTAAATGGAGTAGATTAAAACACACTTAAGCTGCCCTTGCTAAAGTTTGAAGAATCATTGCACTGATTTTGAATAAAGCACTAATTTTTCTAAGAAAATATGTAACAATAATCACATATACAGATAATACAATTAACATCACTACACTTTCTTTTGTGACCGGTGCTGGTCTATACTACTCCTAGGTTTGCTTTCGGGTTTTTTCGCCTGTGTTGTTCGGGGGTTTCTTTCTCTTTTTTCTGCTAATTTATCTATTTTAATAAGTAATATAATAGTTTAAATATTTCTATGCAGAATGACTTTCTGGTTTTAGTTTAGTCACAAGACACCGTATAAATGCTAAGCTACTGGTATCTTTAAACTCTGTTTCTTCTGCCTATCTTTATCAGAGAAGCATGCTGCTAAACCATGACTGCTAGAAACTCTAATGGTTCATTCAGGTCCCTTCAGCAGACAGTTTTTTCTCGAGTTATTTTTGCAGTGATCTTAATGAGTCACATGGTCAGCAACTGGGCTAGAGGTGATAGTAATCGTAACAACTGACCTGTCCCACTGGGGTCCTGATGAGCGCCTGGTGTCCTCTCACTGACAGTTCTGCTGCTTTCAGCCTGGTTGCTATGTATAAGCGATTGTTGTTCTTGAGTTAAAAGAGGGAGAAAAAGGAAAGTGTATGAGTGAAACATGGAACACAACAATCAAATTCCACAACAATTGCTTTCTCTGTCTATTCTGTATGAACTTCATGAAAGCCAAATCAACTGCAGTGATTCTTGTTATCTGCTTAGTCCACCTATAACACAGTGTAGAACCACATTGATGAGGCTGTGAATGGTTTTATAAATGGCTTCCCCAGGCTGGCAGGGGTTGGTGTTAATACTAAAATGTCATACTGTGCCCTCTAATGAACAGAATTTTGAAATCTCCAGGGCTAAAAATTCTGTAGGAAAACTTTAGATCAATATAAAACACCTGTGCAACAACAATACAGATATTGTCAGCTGTGAAATTAATTAGGTCTTAGTGTAGCTACAAAATCAGCCAGGTTTGTCAAAACTGATTTTATTTTATTTTTGACATATTACACAAATCTTCAAACATGAAAATCTTCCCACTAAAGGCAATAGTTGCTCATCGTTGTAGCACCTAAAAAATAAAAATCATTTCAAAACATAATCAAATTCTAACAAGCATCATCTGAGATTTGTGACTGGTACAGACATTAAGAAACTTCATGAAGGTGATACGTTAATAAATATTTTCTCTGGTCACGGCAGATGGGATTTTCTGTGCTTATTTTACATCTCAGCCCAAAGATCCCAAAGCGGTTTGCAAAAAGCTGGACTAACATTATTCTTTCAATATCACAGCTGGGGAAACAGGTCCAGAAAAGTAAAGTGCCTTCACTCACAAAAATTAGGGAACAACTAATGAGATAGCTGGTGATCGAACAGAGATTTCCACCTTCCTGACTTACTCCTCTAGTCATTAGGCTTAATGGTGGTGTTTTCATTTCATTATTGTTTAAAAAAGATGAAATATATACAAGGTAGATTGTAAATTTACTAGCGTACATTCATAGCAATTTTTATATGCTTGCTCAGTTCATGAAGCTTTTTGAAGTGGATGTTGTTCCAGCTAGAGCACATCTAAGGAATGCCACTTATGTGTCACTGATGTGATTTCCAGTCTTTAGTACAGTACACAGAATAATTTGGGTATGGTGACATTATTTTACAGTTCAAATATTAAAACCTAGTCTGGCCATACTGTGAGTTTCCAAGGAAACAGAATAAAATGCTGAATCAAGAAATTCCCTATGTTTCATCAGCCTCTTAACAGTGTATATGAGGATCAATAGATTACATTTAAGGATGAGATAAGGTGGTTTATGCTGCAAATTAAGGGAGGGGGTGATGTAACAATTAGGACAGGAACTCAAAGGAAATTATCATATGGACCGAGAGTTCCATAGAATTTATTGAAATTGGCTGATGAATACAAAATCCTCAAATTGTTATAATTTCAATAGCTTCAGTCATTATTCTGTAGCACAGTTATTGACAGGAGTTAAAATACTTGCATTCAGCACAATTCATTACACAGGATTTATCAGGTAGTGATGTGATGATATAATCTATGACAAGGGAGTGAGTTACTTCCCTGTGATAAAGACCAGCTGATCGATGTCCTTAAGTTCTTTCATTTACTCACCTTTCTGTTGCTCTAAACATATTCAGTGCCAGTGTTAGTGCTACAGACACCAGATATTTATTTTTTTTTTTATACTATCCGTCTTATCTTTCATCCTCACTTTTAAATCAATTGCCCCACTCACAGCTTAACATTGTAGAATACCCAAACCCTTACAGTTTTATTGGTTTTAGAGTTTCAAGGATATGTATTTATCATTATGTGCTTGTTTTACTAATGCTTTAAACTGTTCAGATAACTTAATCCCTGTACGACCCAGGACATAGTATCACTCTTTTGCAGCAAACCAGCAACGGAGAAAGCCCGTAGTGCATTGTACTGCCTCTAAAAGCAGCAAGGACTGTAGCCAGTGATGCACACACAAAAAAACTCACCCAGAGAGAATACCTCATGTTGTACAGTTATTAAATTTCATCACTGTATAGGAAAGGGACTTCTCAGGCAGCATTAGAAATTCAGGGTTTTCATTTGTGAAACAAATTCAGAACAGTCACTGGCAATATAGCTTCTCCTACATCATTCTTCCAGTGTGGGTCAGTCCTTTTCCAAAGAAACCACTCTAACACATATGGTGATTAAGTCTTATGCGCTCCTTGGTCCCACAGATGAGATTCCCCATCCTAGATGCTGTATAGCAGCAGATGTGATGGGAGCACCAGCCTGAAACTCTAATACATATACTCTTCAGGGTAGAAATAGCCATCAAATGACTTACATTTGAGACCTTTTAAAAATTGGATACGCTATGCTCAGTTTAAGCTAAAAATATCAAATAAAAAAAAAATTAGATTGCTAGACCCACCTTATACAGGCCATTTACAATAACGAAGCAGCAACACCAAAAAAAAAAAAAAAAAAAAAAGGCAGCAATTCAAAATGCTGAGCAATGAGCTCTTCCAGTTCCTCCAGGAGCTTCAGCATTTCTGAATATCAGGTAACGCACATAGTAATTTAACATTAGGCTCCTATCATTGAATATATTGGCCTAGATGTATAATTTATTGTCCCATGTATTTTTAAATACAGCATGCAAAATGATTTCAGGGAATATTAAAAATATGGAAATTGGATCTTTTTCTCTCAATATATTTTTGATGAAGCAGGAGTGGCTGAAGGTGAATCCCTGTGGGGAGTTTGATAGTTTCCTCCCATTCCTCGTTGTTCAAGGTGAATTGCTACCTTTTGTGTCTGCAGCTCACCCCACGCAGAGGCTAGCACTCACTCCTGTGTGGCACATTTTACAGCCATCTGCTGGAGAAATGACATTACTACCATGTGAGAGAATTCAGTGCTAGCAATGGCTATGGCATTGTCAGCAACTATGAGAACCAGCTGTTTGCTCTAAACCACAGCCAGGGCAGATGGAAATGAATTCACCCACATTAAGTCACCTCAGCGTCACTCCTCAGCAAAGCTTAACTCGAACACAGCATGATCTACATTTGAAGATGCATCTTCAAGTTCTTGAAATAATTTGTGACACATAATACAGTGTTCAGGGACCATATGCGCGTGAACAAACTGGGATTTCTTCCCCTCAGAAGTTACTACACACGCATCGCTTTCTCCAGCTTAAGGATGAAAAGTTAAAATAAAGCTGTGTTTATTAAAATGACATGAACTTTGCAACTCAGAACTTACAAGACCTTTCATTTTAGTAGTTTTACTCCCAGTTAAGCATTTGATATTCCTAAATCAAAATCATTATGTTTTATTTGTTGAATTGTCCATATTGCGCTGTTTCATGAGACTTGTAAGAAATGATGTCTACATTTTTCCCTTCTTAAAAAGTTTCTTGTAAAATTGGATTTTCCATACTGGACTAGGATCCATGTCTCATCCAATTTAGTCGTGTGTTGTCACATGGGAGGTGAAGTTAGAAATAGTGATATGAACCTGTCTTCCCAGCGGCTCCTCTGTCTCACTCACTACTACATTACCTTGAGAATCATCTGTAACCAAGCAGTTACAATGAGGCTACCAAATACGGTTTACAGATGTCTAGTAATAACTATCAGATATTGACAAGTGTTTCCTCCTGCCTAGACTATCAGAGTGAAACAGTTATGTATGATATCACTTGGTTTGAGAGAAAAGGCATTTTTAATTGGCATTTGCTATAAGCAACCCACGCCACACTAGCAGTGCCTTCCCCGGATCTAAAACATACTGCCAGAATAACCCACACAGCTCCCCTGGCACAGAAACCCTTCAATAACAGCTCTCTTGTTGAGTGGATCAGGTGCAGAGAGGCCAAGCAGAGGGCTCAGCAACTCTGGAGAGCCCCAGTCAGAGCTTTCAATGTCTCTGCCCGTGCCTTTGCAGAAACAGAGTGCCTGAAGACAAGACTATTGGGTTCCCAACTGTTCAAGTTCATTAGCTGTCGTCCCTTCATGGGAATTGTATAATACAGGCAGGGCTTGTGCTGGTGGTCTGCTCCTCATGGGAGGCAGGATTCCAGAAATAGGGAAAAGCAGCCTTTCTGACATAACACCTTTCATCCCAATCTCTTTAAACACTTCTACCAGCATTAATTAATTAAATACCCCAGTGCCCCTGTGAGATAAGTGTCATCTCAATTTTCTAGATGGGTAAACTTGGATATGCAGATTATAAGTGGCTTCCCCAAGTTATTCAGCAAGCCAGAAGAGATTTGAAAATAGAGCCCAGGAGATGTAATTTCAAACCCACTCCTGTAACACTTGACAACATTTTCCTTTATTCTTTTTTACACAGATGCTACTACAAATTGAGTTATACAGCTTTTTTTCCTGGTCAATGCTTCCTTGTTGTTTTGATGCCGTTTCAATTTTATCAACTGTAGCCTCCCCCTTCAATAAGCATTTTTTAATCTATTTTTGCTAATGTTTGCATTTTTTAAAAGCAAACCTTTAAAACATCTGATCTGTGCTCACTGGACAGCCTTGCTGACTATGTCCCATGTTAATATCCAAGTCCACGCTCCGCTGCACAGAAGAGAATTTTGCACTTGCTGAGGCCCTGGCTCTTCAGCATTGAAATTTCCCTCCTGGATGTGAATATCAGTGATTTCTCTTCATTCCTCTACATTAATTTTTAATCACAGCCTCTACTTTACCACTGCTGATTGAATTCCCTACCACATCTAATGCCCTTTCTTGTAATATTCATTCATTTAAAATATGTATGCTGATGCTATATCTTATTTTTCAAGGGCTGCTTGTTTAAGGCCAGCAGCGAAGAAATAGCTATTATACAGTTGTTAAAGTACAGTATGTTGCAATATGTTTGATCACCAGGGCAGAGGTAAAACACTATTCTGTCAAAAAAGGGTACAATTACACAGGGATCATGTGTAATACTTACTAAAATTCAGTCACTGTGGAAATGAACAGCATAACTTCTACTCAATTCAGAGGGAAACAAAGTTGATACATTATTTTATCATGCCTAAAACACCTTCTTAGAGCCTGAAACTAAAAGCCAAAAGAGTCACAGTGCTGTAGATCAATTTTACAGCAAGTATTCAATAGAGGACCTGGATATAATATCCCCAGCACTGCAATAGTGAAAAACTAAAAGGTCAAAAGTAGAGACACACTGAATGCAAAATCCATATTTTAGCAAAATGGAATAAGGCTGAAGATTTTATGAGTTTTATGTAGACTGGAGGAAAGGAAAGGACATTCTACTCAGCTACTCTGGAAATTCATGTGCAGGGAAGAGTCAACATCCCAAAATATTTCAGTTTACCATGCATTTTTCCTGATTTTAAATTAACAGTAAGGACTGTATTGATTTTCAGCAGAGCCATTTGCTTGCAAATCAGATTTCATTGTTTTCTTTCATTAAAGTGAATACTTTCAGATCCTTACAACTCTACTCACCCTTGGGTTGGCAGTTTTGCCCACTGTACCCAGGACAGCACTTCCACTCCAGTGATGTCACTATTTTATGTTTGATTCTGTAGGCTTGGTGTGTTGTTGCTTGGGACCTGCAAAACAAGAACATTTTAAACCTATTTTAGGTAACCAAACAGGAGTTGTAGGATACCTGTATAACTACATTGCATTATCTTACATGTCAAATGTATCCTTTCATTAACTGCTTGAAACTGTAAGTGAAGTCTAACTAGGGTTTGGTGTTTCAATAACAATCACAGTTTTAATATTGCAGCCTTCAGATCATCTGCGTGGATTTTAAAGGAACCTGATACCTGCTTCATGCTGTCAGACTTCCTCCCTAAATATCTTATTCAGGAGTCAAATACTGCTAACTTTTATGAAAGATATTACAATTAATATCTACTAAACCAGACAGAGTGAGACAAAAATACAATTGTGATATAACATTTTCTTTGACATCAGTGAAAAAAAGCATTCACAATGAATTTATGCCATGTCAGTGCACGTTTAGTGCACACTGGAAGCCCTCCATTCTGATTATTTTAAGCAAGATTATACAAATGTTAATCAAATAAAGTCGATGAAAGGAGGGTATGGCTATGTAATCGTGATGCCTCAGTTATTACTGTTACAGTATGCAACTGCAGAGGCAGCAGCAATTTTGTTTCTGTGTTCCAAGACACCCTGCATGTCCTAGCTATCAAATTACTTCTTTTATCTTTCTTTTCCTCATGGAGAAGTCGGTTTAGAATGAGTATGCTGCAGTAGGGCATACAGAGAAACTAACTACAGCAAGTCTACTTGCCTCTTTTAATATGTTATACTCAAAGTTTGAATAAAAAGAATATTACACAGTTCTGCTAGTTGCTAAACACTAACACGAATAATACCTCAAGCCTCAGAAAATAAAATGATAAAATGGTTACAGAACTGTTTTGGACATACAATCCCTGTCTAAATCATTCCAGAAAGGGGGACAAATTTGAAGGCTGTCAGACCAAAAAATATCCTCCCAATAATTAAAAAATGCCACCTTGTTTTACACTGTAGTTAATCTTGTCACCCCTTCACATGGGATGTAATATTATATATATTAAAATTCATAGCAGCTGGCAGGAGCTTTGCATGTGTCTCCAACCAGGTTTGCTTCTGAGAAATGTCTTTTTCAGCAGCAAGAACTCAATAAAGATTAAGGTGAACTGAAATCCAGAGAGTTGTCAGTTATTTTGCTGTACGGATGGCTTTATTTCATAATAAAACTACCGTATTTTGCATTAGCATAATCCATTCCTGAAAGCACACATGAAAATGAAGTGTCCATGAAAGGAGTTAATCAGGAATAGCCATTTTAAAAATAACTCTCCACATAGACAAGCCTCAGAAATATTTATAGTAGAGACTTATTTACAGGAGCAGTACAAGGAGCTAATTTTTCTACAAAAAAGAAAATAGAGTTGTTGTGAATCTTCTAGCTTGAATTAGAAAAAAACTGGCAACATTTCAACCACAGGGTCCGCTCCACAGTTTTGCAATACAATTGTCTATATTTCAGAGTCACCAAATCTATTCCTGGTTTCACCTCAAAGCTTTAAGCATGTTCTGCTGTACCATCTAGAGGACAATTCTCAGAATGGTCAAACTGACTTGTAAGAGGCTTTTGAAATTTTTCAAGGGAAAAATATGTTACAACCTCTATTTTGTTGGTGCTGTTTGAGTGACATTTTCCAGGCCCATGCATTAAAACCCAATTTAATTTGCTACTGAAATCTAATGTTTGGAGAATACAATGAGGCACCCAAACCACAAAGGACAATCTGAATATGTTTAACAGTGTCATTATTTACAAGTTTTATCCAGGCGAATTACTTGTCTGGGTTCATCACCTGACCAAAGCTGTGCCAGAAATAAGTGTCCAGCAGGGAGATAATAACAAAAATATTTATTCCTTTCAGGAGAAGCCTTTTTCTTTAACAATGCACAAGCCTGGAAAACTGCACAGAAAGGCTATTCTTCCCCACATGTGCTTTAAAGCTTTGTACACGTGCACCTTTCCTTGCCCATACTCTGGAAGAGGGAAGCAGGCATTGGGCTTACTTGAAGACTGAACTAATTGGAGGGTGCCAGAGTGAAGGCATGCCAAGCCATGAGCCTTTGCACTTGCTATAGGGACAAGTCATGAGCTTTCATACTTTTGATAAGGACATGTGAAGATTAGCCCTGGAAACATGCTAATCTGCTCTCTCCTGTTTTCATTTTCATTTCTAAAGTCATGGTTGCATTAATTATGCAGCTGGTGATAATTAAAATACTTGCAAGTACTCTTTCTTACTAGTTCTACACACCTCTGAGCACAGGATCCAATATGCCAAGTGCAAGGCTTTACTCTGCCTGATGAGAAGGTTTCCAGGTTGTCCACTACCACTGTAGGTAAGAGTCTGGTATGGACATAAGCACACCAGTTTCTGTTGAGATACAGAAGGTAAATATCATTAAAAATACAAATAACATTTCCCACAATATGATGATATACGATACTCAAAGAGGAAAGTTAAACCCATAATTTAGGGATAGGACTAAGTTATGAAAATTAAGTTTGGTTTCTCTCAGACTGCCAATGTAGTCTTGGGTAATTACTTAGTCTTTGTGCTTCAGTTACCCATTAACAACAAAGAAAACAGACAATCATTTCTCTATTTCTACATATATTTACATTGCAAATTTAAATTTTTCTTTGTAAATGTTTGTGGAGCACCAAGTACAAAGCAGCTCTTCTAGACTCCAGTAATGACAGGTCTTAAAATACACCTACATTTCAGACTACAGAAACTGTTTATCCAGAACTCAAAGGATTGTTTAGTAAGGTTCTTAACCACCCATAACTTTCACTTTATGGATGGACAGTTCTACTCTTCCTCCCTTTCCCCAGCAATATCATGAGTACATACAGACTGTTTTGCAGTGTACTTTGAGGTCAGAGGCACACATAGAAATAGCGCGCCATAGCTCCACACTTGCCTGTGCCACTGGCTATCCACCCAGAGAAGGAAGTCACATACAAAATGATCCAACTTGTTCACTGCAGCACAGGACATAAGAGCTGGCAAGTGCAAGGACAAGCTTGGGTTTTTTGAAAAGGATTCTAAGGAGGTTGCAAGAAACCACAATCAAGTTTTGAAACCAGGCGACTTGATAGAAGCTATAGCAGAGAACAGAGTTAAGTAGAAATTATAAACTGAATAATGGCTTAGGACAGATTTCTAGAGGGAAATTATGCCTAGAAAACTATTGGCATTCTTTGAATCAGAAGCAGGTAAATAAAGGAATGATTTTCAGAGGCTTTGGCGAGGTCACTCACCAAAAGCTGTTTGGCGGGGAAGCAATCTGTCACATACTAGGAGGATAGATCCTGTTATAGATTAATAAGGCATTAAATCAGAGAGGTGAAAGACTAGTTAGCTTTCTCAAGAAGCAGTTTATCAGAAGAATCCCACATGAATCTGTAATAGACATTACATTCATTAATGAGGGGGAAAGTAGGTGAATAGCGAGATGACAGAGTTATACAGAGCTGTATAAAACCATTTTGTGTAATAAACCTAAAGCTCATCTTGAAGAATTGCAAAAATCTCATGGTACTGAATTTCCAACTAATTAAGTGCCAGAAAAGGGTCTTGTAATGCAGAGTCAGGCAAAAATCAAGACAGCCTTTTACAAACAGTATGACCACCTAAGTTAACTATCATCATGAAAAGGATCTTGCAGTCGTGATTAGATCTTTGAATATGCCAATTTAGTATTTTGCATTAACTAAACTAGTGAATCAAATACATGTCATTATTAGGGAAGGACTAAAGAACAAACAGAAATCACCTACAAATAGAAGATGAAGAGCAGGAGGGATGGGAAACCATTGTGTCATGTCTTGCTGCTAACCTTTGCTTCTGGTTGTAGTAGTTCTGCCAGCATTTCATAATCCAATAAGGACATATATATTTACCCCTGAAATCAGTATCTTTTTATGGGCTCCTTACAGTGGAAATGAAAATACAATTAAGACCTGATTAGTTCCATTTACTTAAGGGCATTTATGCCCTTAGTACAGATTCACACTACTTCAAACAAGAACAATGGCACAGAACACAAAATAATATCATTGTCCATCCTTAAGTGATTGCTTTTGTCTGCTGAGATCCTACCAGTGCACTTGCATTAAATTCAGTAGTTCTTTACTTGGATTGCTGAGAAAACAGCAGGATAAGCTAGGAAGTAAGATGCTAAATAAGGCCAACAGGCTGAATCTGTCAGTATTTCTGCTGCCAGTGTTGTGGTGCTCCCTCACACAACTTACACTGTTTAATCGATGAATAATGCGTTTCATATAAAATGGGTTTTTACCGAGTCTCTTTGATCTGATTTTGTTCACTCACTCTCTACTTCCTTGAGAGTTTTCATTAGGATAATATTTCTTTTTAATTGGGTATAAAAAGGCTGTGCTTTTATTTGATGCTTCCTTTATGTTCTGTCTCCTCTAGCTATAGCCTTTTGTCTGTGTGTATAAATTAGAGACTCCATGAATAAATATTTGCTAAAAATTAAATGCAGCTCTCATGCTTAAGCTTAAAGATTAGGTACTCTTCTCACTACCTCTGTGGAAACCAGGAGCAACTCTATACAAGTTTGAGACTCATAAAATTTGGCAGAATCAGAAGATTTAAGTCTTTTGAGTTTTGCAGAAGGATCATAAAGTTACTTATACCACCTCTCTGGTTGGGGCATACAGGTCCTTTACAGCCTCCTGTATCACAGGGACTAGCAGCAGTAACTACATAATAATGATACTTGCAGTTAAACATTGTCAAGAATTAGCTACAAAGAGAGCTTGTAGCTCCATCCCCTCCAGCAAAGAAGGGCAGGCATCCCCTCTTGCCAAGCATTCAGTAGGAGCAGGACATGGCAGGGTACTTAGCTCCCATACAAAGGCAACCAGGAAGACAGCTCTTTCACAGGGCTTGCTTGCTGAGCATCAGAGAGCAGCAGGAGCAGAGTTTCTCCCTAACAGAAGGTGAGCCAGGAGGGGAAGGACAACCATACAAACTAGGCACTGACCTCACCAACAGCATACAAGTACTACAGCACCAGAGACAGGCAACCAGCAGTAGGGTGACAAGTATAGATCAATTAGCAGCCTACAGCAAGTGTCAAGAAGATACTAGGTAACAAGTCAGACCCAAGAAGACTGCTAGAGACAAGCACCTTTATGAGGAAAACAGACTCTAGCCTGGGCTTAAATGGTGCCCTGGCCCATGAGTGTGGGTGGAGGTTTCAGGTGAGGTTGCTTAGGGTCATCAAGGCTTGTTATCTTGCTCAGGGCACTACCACTGAGCTCCTTTCTCACTATAGTCAGGAGGTCTCTTCCATTTCACAGCTGTAGCAAGTGCTCTGGATATTCATACCCAAGATTAAAAGCTGTATTTTTTTTCCCTGAAGTGCAGCCCAGAGATTAAAACAAAAAAAATCTCAGTTCTCAGTATATGAATGGGATACTAAAAATTTCTTAACAGATGTAGAAAGTGATACTGGGCCAGACTGAGAGTGGTCTGTTCAGGAGGAGCTCTGACTAAGCACAGTGGTTCACTTATGATTGAAACTTGGTATAGAGAATGTAAACATCTAAATTCATGAATAACTCTCAGCAATTAAGTGATGGCATATAACATCTGACCAGAAGATATCTATAGCGGTAACACCACCTCAAGCAGTTTTGCAGCACCACAACTCTTTTACTGTTGCATATCAGCTGTCTGGAAAGTGAGGAGCTAAGAGCTAATGCCTTGGGCAGCTGGGTGGTAAGCTTACCACCTCTGCAAATCCAGAACCCAAATACAGGAGTCAGATTTTAAAATCTGGGCTACAGCGAGCCAGCAGTGAGGTTAGGACTTGAGCTTGTGGCTTCCTAGCCTGCGATCTACCCTTGCATGCAGACCCGACAGCTCACCAGAGAAAGGGATTAAGCAGAAGACATATAGCAGTGTTGTCAATGACAATCTTTTCTGCAGTGCATATGGTTGGGGTATAATTTTTGGTAATTGAATGCCATTTTACAACTGAGCAAATGTGGCCCATGAAAAGATAAAACAATGAAAACAGGCATAAAAAGCAGTTGTAAAATACATTAAAGCCCTGGAATGCAGAGAGCGCAGTTAAAACACTAATTTTTAAAATTCATAATGTGAATCCACTAATTATTGTCATTATTGAGGGTGGCTAGCTTCAAGGTAACAGCTATTGGAACTTGCCCATTTGGAGGTGCCCTCCAAAGGAAAACATGGTACAATACATTCCAAATGTATCAATTAAGTACTGCTTTTGTTTTTTAAAGATAGCCTGAACTCAGCCTCTGGTCTACCAAAAATTTAACTCAACTTGAGCAGATTGTTTCTATTTAAAATATTTAAGTCATTCTTAAGCTACATGAGTGCAATGTCTGAAGCTGTGTTTCTCACATGGCCCAGCAATCTTTGATCAGGCTAAATTGGAGGAAATATTCACAGCAAAAGAGCCCCTGGTGTGACTCATAATTAGGTTTACACTACCAATGAAATAAGCTCATTAAGAGATGTTAAGAATGTAAATATAATTTTGAAATCAAATTGTCTGAAAAAACGTAGATTTGGAAATAGAAGATGAAGCATGGCAGAAGAACTATGACAGGCTGTGTTAATGCAAAGGCAGAACAGAAGGCAACTGATTTGCATAACAGGACTTTAAACCTGAAAATCCTCTTTACCCTCCATGGAATAATATATTCCAGACCAGCAACACAGGCTTCTAACATGCAGATTTTGTTGAGAGCTGCAGAAGCCTGGCATTTCTTTTGCATTGAGCCTGATTTCAATCAGGAAAGCTGTGTTTAAAAACAAAACAAAATCCTTGCAATGTACAACAGAAATCCAGCCTGGAGAAAGTCTACACATAAAGCCCATGTGACAGATTTCGTCTTCCTCTTGGCCAGAAAATGCACTGGTAGCAAGGTGAGGGAGAGTACTTCTGAGTCCTCAGGCCTTTGAAATAGCCTCTTTGCTTGTGATATTTGCAGCAGTATTTCCAGTTTGAATCAAAATACTGCTACCCCAACTCTGCATCAAATGTGGTTTGACCATATCTGAGAAGTAGGGCATAGTACAAACCACAGCATTTTTTTCTTTTGCAAGCAATAACCATGTCTACTCTGCAGCCTTGGCAGGCCTGAGTCCTCTGGCATTTATGGCCATTGCAAATTCAAAGTCCTGAGCAGCTAATGGGCCATGGAGCCTGCCCAGATGGCTGGAGCAAAGCACGTACAACTGGCAGGGCATTAGTGGGACCCAGACAGTGCCTTTGAGCCTGTCTTTAGCTTTTGGGATTCTACACATCCCATAGAGCTTATTCAGATCTTGCGTTAACACCCTTTCAGAAAAGTTTTCTCCTCTTCTGCTTACACCAGTCCCGTTTCTTTTTCCACAGAGAAAAACATTCTCATGAAGCAGTTTTTCATTTCCACAGTTGGCCAGAAAACTGAAAGGACGCAGCCTGGAGACAGATGTGAAACAGAAGTAGCTTTGGGGCAATTGTACGCAAGGAGTGCCTGCATCGTGTGCGTGGCAAGAAGCCCAGTGCCCAGCCTACATGAGTACATACCAATAATACATGTGTTCCCCCCAGCCGGGAAAAAAAGCTTATTTCTGACAGTGTAAGATTACTGTAGTGTTTCCCTGTGTCCACCTGACTTAACCTCAGCGATTTACATGGTATCACACAGTTTACATGGCCTCATGGTATGGGGGTATATACACGGTGTGAATCACTGGCCAACATCTTGCAACTCCAAAGGGATGCAATTCCCTGCAAAAAGCAACTTTCCCACCCACAAAACAAAACCTCGTGGCCTACGGAAACCAGCCCTGCGATGCACAGCCAGGACACAAATAGTAGGTAATGTCTCAGTGGTAGTTACCTGTCGCAGCACTACAAAACTATCACGCTGCAACAAGGCTTTCCCACACAAGGTTCCAAAAGTTCATCTGCTGTCCGTGCTGTTTCTTCATCCTCTTCAGGCCAGTCCATCCTGCTTCTTGCCTCTGCTGCATCCGGGTTCCTGGCTTCTCCTC
>JAVJGI010000001.1:75502645-75528551 GCA_035590275.1 Ibycter americanus
CTATCAGCAGGTGCCGAGCTGGCAGGTTGTGCCGCTTAGGGAGCCGGGGTAAAGTAGATTCTGTGCATGCCAGCTACCCTGAAAATGGTAGCTGTATTTTACCCTGAAAAGCTTTCTGTAATACTATGCTTCTATTAGATCCCAGTTTTCTCTAATTCCCCCCACCCCCCAAAGTAATTTCCCACACACTGTTACTGAAATCTCTGCATGTTGGGCTGCCCTCATGGGCTTTTATTGTAAAATCTGAAAGTTGACCTTGGAGCAGAGGCTGAATCTCAAGTTCACAGTCTATATTAAGTGCCCATCCTGGAGTCTACACTCATGCTTCCTGTTGTACATGGATTCTTTCACCTGGTGAGTCTTACCTTTTATATATATTGGCACATTCAGCAGGAGGGATGGAGAGCTTCTCATCTCCCATGAGAGCACAGGATGGTAAAAGCAGTTTCCTGGGAGGTGAAAATGGTGTTTGAAGATGCAACTGCACTCCTGGGGGGCATTTAAATCACCAAGCGACATTACATAAAAGAGCTGTACCCTTCTGCTCACATAAGAGTTATCCCTGTTTGGTACCATGGAAGAAAGAACAGTATTTATTTTCAGGGTCACAGCTGTGGCTCTCCAGATAAGGCATGTACTTTACTGAAGCCTGAACAAGCCGACCAAAGGTTGGGATTTTAGAAACTTTTATATTTAACATCTGCTAATGGCACACACTCAACACTGTGACTTCAGACAAATCCCTGCTCTTCTCACTGAATAGCTTGAACCATCTTCAGGGGCTTTCAGCTCTCCCCAAGTACTGTAAAGGGAGTATCGGGTTTGCTCTCTTCTGCAGTTATCAGACTGCACAACCACTTTGGCAGAGCTACTGTTGATTCTCCAGATTATTTAATAACTTGTATAAGCTCACCTTGGCTACACAGCCATGGTCTGTCTCACAGCTCTCTACCATCCTTACTCTTCAGGGTTTATCAGTAGTAATGCTATCCCCAGTCTTAGTCAGAGCCATCCAAATCCACAGGGGTTAGGCACCCAGAACTATCCAGGCCAAAGACTGCACAGCTAGATTGTCTTCTCTACCTATGCTGGCAGCTGTGACAACAGCTGTAAAATGCAGCTCAGACCATGGGCTGTATGCCTGCATAGCACCTAGTGTCACGAGTGATATGGTAAAAAATTAGAGTTTCTATGTGAGAAAGCTGTTATTGAATAACATTTCATTCCACTGGCATGCCTACTGCTGAGCGAATTTGGCTTTCGCTTGCCCCAGATAAAACACATTTCTATTTGAGATAATTTCTCACATTGCTTGCAGTGCCTCTTGGTGCCAACTGAGCTGGTCCAGTGAAAAAACCACTTTGCTTTCTTCTCTCTTATACAGACGGGATAGGGCAGCACTGAAGACATGAAAATAGGCACATCAGGATGAGGAAGAAGAAATCACTTCTACAGTCAGTCTACAATGACGCAGAAAATTCTCATCAAATCATATGATGAGTTCTAATATCCCTCTATATCAGAAGAAAAAGTCTCTTGTTCTTGTCATAATGTTTTTCCTGTAAGCTCCAAAACCATGTTGAAGGCTTCAGAGGAATTCTGAATTCCCATATTTATTTTTTTTTAAGTTAACAGCTCATATCCAATATATATGGCTGGTTAGCATGAATTAAAAGCACACAATATAAGAAATGCCATCATGCTCAAAGTGGCTACATTTGACTGGCTGTAACTATTGTGTACTTACACAAGAATATTTCTCCATAAACATCAATCCAGGAAGTCCAAGTTTTACATCTAAAATAAGATTGAATGAATCAATAAGATTTCTTTAGGTTTGTTTTGATTGCATAATGCAGACCACTGTGTCCTCAAAAAATGACTCCTTTAAATCTTACTTTGCTTGTAACAGTAGTAACACAAATAATTGTGTGGAAAGGACATAGCAGAGGGATTTTCTGATTAAAGATTAGTATGTGAAGTTTGCATGGTTACAGTATGAATTCTTAGTGGTTTTGATGACTCAACTGCAATCTGGATCCAGCTAAGGCAGAGAGTTATATTGTATCAGTAGCATCACTCTTGACCAAACTAAGCAAACAAAATACCCTACAGTATTTCAGTATAACTTTGCTGAGGTATCAGGTAATAGTTGTGATTTTGAAGTGTATTCCAGTATATACTTTTCCTTTGCCTGTGGGCAAGTTTTTAGCCTTCAGAGACATTTATGTATCAAAAACATCTTTTGTGTGGGAACTGTGGCAGCCAATGAAGGAAATTGGCCTGTGCTTTGCTCTAACTTTAGCCTATCTTAAGGGCAAAGTTGACATCAGGTAAGTGGGAATTGGCAATGGTCTAGGTAACTTTTAAAAAAAACCCCACACCTGTGAGGTGTTCCTAGCATTTCCTTTCTAGAAATTATTTTGATATGCAAATATACCAAACAAGGTTAGGATTTTCCTAGAATAAAAAAAATAACTCACTGGTGCACAGCTATAACCTTGGCCATTTCCTTCCCTGTACTGCCTCCCAAGTGTGATGAAGGCACTGATCTTTGGTAAGCATTGTAGCCGCTTTTAGCAGCTTCTAGGGGATGGTGCTAAAAGACAGTTTAGCTTAGGGAATGTTCCCACTATTCTGGAGACCAACCCATTCCCCAGGGCCAAGAAATCGGCAAAAGACATTGGAAAGCAACAGTGACTCATATTGCCTTTAAACCCCACACTAAGAAAAGCTTGGAAAGCCCCGGGAGGCAAGGTTTTACCTTCAGGAAAACGTGGCAAGCTGGGGACTAAGTAATCATTTCTGAAGGACAGAAACTTCCTGGATGCACTTTTCATCCATCTGATAGTGTGAAATTCCCACGCATATCTGCTACTGACAAAGCTTCGTTAGCAACACCCTGTGAAAAACAAACCGGTGCTGCTAGAGATAAGCACTGAAAAGCTCCCATGCTAGCTCATTCCCACATATATTGATCAATAGTATTCTGTGGGAACTAGAAGGAAGTCAGGTCTGTGCCAAAAGACCAGAGCAGTAAAAATTTCCTCTGTTGGTAGCACACATTCATATCTGTGTTGAGCTGCTTTCTCACAGCTGAAGGTGGCTCCACAAGGAGCGATCAACCCTCCCAAACAGCAGTGCTGCAAGCGACGGGAAAGGCAGCATTCACCTGAACTCTGGAAGCAGTCAAACCCTTGGCATTCTTATTATGGGCAGGTCATCAAGTGCTGCTAATTCCTCTGGAGCGTGAATCATCTCTGTTTTGCAGAGTCTAGTGCTAACAGACTGCATTCAGCATGTGTGTCTCTTTCCTTTGGCAAAAATGGTTGATTGGTTTGGCTGGGGTTTTGTTCACATCAGTAGGAAGAAGGGAGATGGGGATGCTTCCACTACAGTGTTGGTAGCAAAAAGAAGAGAACAATGAAGGGAAAGAGAGGCAACTGAAGAGGAACAGGGCGCCAAAAGGAAAGGAAACTGATAAGAGGCAAAGAGCAGAGAGATGACAATTACAGAAGCAGTGACAGTTCTGGAAAGGGAACCTTGTGCTAAAATTTGGATTTGCAACTTCAGTTAAGCTTTCTTAGAACTTGGAGGTGCTTTTAATGTCAAGCTTTTCCTGATAAGTATGGAAAAAAACCCTTCCAAAAGTAGAACACCAGAATAAGGCCTGCACTGCTTTGACTCCAGCTCTCCAAAAAAGTCCCTCTCCTTCCTTGTACTGTGTACCCGTGCCAGGATGTAAAGAAACTGGAAAACGGGTAATCGAAATACGCATTTCGAGTAGCAGGGCTACTGCTGGCCTCACAAAAATGAGGTGAGAGTCCAGAGTGAGGTGAGAGCCCTTTCTACCCTTGCTTTCTCTTTTCCATTTCATTCCTTATATTTCCTGAATATAGTAAATTATACCTAGGACATTTCAAAAGTAGCAGCCAGAAATGACCCATAATTATCACACTAATAAAACTGGTGGGTCTATCAAGCTGCATAAGGACCAGCCTACAGTTTGCTAGGTCTGAATGCTGGAAAAATCAGACTGAAGTGATAGTTGATATTCCTCTCATCACTGTGCTTCTTGTAACTGCTGTTTCCATGGCAAACATACAGACTTGGCTTTCTACAACTACACTATTTTAAAACTTTTCTTGTAGAAATGTACTTCATGGGAAAATAGATTTCTTTCCCACCCTGAGTGGCTCAGGCTGGAGTGAGCTTCTTTAAGGGATAGGGAGAAACCATTTGCTTTTTTTTCAAACAGAAGGAACATTGTGCGAGATAGACAAAGAGCAAGTCTTAATGGATACAATCAAGATAAAAATCCACTATAAAAAGTCTGCATGTGATTTCCTAAGGCCACAGGAGTTTTGCTCATGTTGTTTTGTTTTTCTGCATTTTGCTCATCTGAAGCATCTATGCGTTGATTTCATTTTCATAAGTTTATGCACAGAATTGCTGGTTCCATTTTCCAGTACTGAGGCCTCTGTGTTGCAACTGGTGGTGTGCAGATAGCTATGAAGTTCTTCCATTACACATCAGCTGTGGTCTGGTGCCAAACTCTGCCTGGGGTATTTGAAAAGGCTTAGTGAGACAGAACCTTAAAGGGAAGATAATAATACAGCTGTTGACGTTTCAGTATACATAAAATTAAATCTAAGTTTACCAATAATTCCATCTCCTAATTTTTGCTGCCGTGTTTGGAATTTGTCCAGATTTATTGGCTACATGACTAGAGCTTGTTGCTGTTCATAGGGTGGGTGTATGAATTGCACAGGAATAGTTGTGTCAGTCTCTAGGTTTTGTAGGGATCTTTGGTTTGATAACGACGTTCTAGTTCAGTAGGGAAAGAAACTTGATTTGCCTGGTGTTTCCCAACTGGCATCTCTGTGGCTTGAAGTGTATTGGGTCAGGATATGGTAGTGTCTTGATTTCATTTAGATGTGACTCGGGGTATGTTGAGTCCCAGACCTGAACCAGTTAGCTGCTCATCTGTGTAAGTAGCTTTCTCTAGAGTGGAGCAGTTCTGTGGCAGAGAGGTGTTCTGTCCAGCTGGACCTGTAAGCAGCTGTAAGCAGGTTTTTACATGAATAGTCTTGGTAGAAGAGCTGAGGATGCAGAATGCCTATACGAGAGATTAATCTGATTTGCAGTGACTGGCTGGAACCATTTTAGAACACTGGTTTTGATTTAATCTGCTCAGTTTCTTTTATAGAATTTGCTTTATCATGTTGTTCTCCCTTTTCCTGTAATTATAAAGATACTTGGGGATCTATGTTCCTTAAGATTCAGTATTTGAAGGTAGGGCAAATTACTTCCAGATGTGTGCAGTGATATTGTGCTTAAATTTTCCAGTCAGAAAATGGTGTGTGGCCACGGGGAAAGCCATGGATTTGTCAGAAAAGATATTCCAAACCAGTTGACATTTACTCTTCATTGTAGCCTTTGACAGAAAAGTTTCAAAAATACCCTTTCCACCCAGACTTCAAACCTCACATTCTGTTACTGTGTGGATTGCTACTATATGGGCCCATGCTTTGTTTACCTGGAAGCCTTGATAATATGTGAAACTTGTCTATATTGAAGGCTTCCAAAAGTCCTCTGATCTTGCAACAGAAGGATGTTGTTCCAAGCTCTAGGAGTGAGCCCTCTGCTATTTACAGAGAAGCTTTCCCCATCATATGGAAAATAGATTTGAGAGACTTTTCTTTGGCCCATGTGATTAATTCTATTCCTAGAAAATTAGTTAGCAGTCTTGACATGCACTGGGAGAAAAACAAAAGGAATGCACCAGGAACCTCTGTGTGTAATCTTCAATTTGAGCAATTGTAGATTTTTTGTAGTGACTAATTTTTCCCTTGGAATCAAAAAACAAAGGAGAGTTGACTAATGGGCTATGCAATAGTTGCCACAGCTGGGAGTTTAGAGTTGGACTGGAGCCTGAAGGAGCCTAATTTAGAAAATAATGAGCTTTGGGAGTGAGTACTAAATCTAAATACATTTATGTATGCCCATGTGTAGTAGCCACGACACAGTAAGTGCCACATGAGTGCTTGGATTTGAAAGGTCTCTTTCTTAGCTGTATCAGTAAGAGGAAAACTGGAGGTCAAGAGAGGGTCAAAGGAGGTAACAGCGGGTAGTGATGGCCACCAGCAACTGATTTCAAATGGAAGAGCTGGAAAATCTTGTACCAAGTGTACAAGCACGATTTCTTCTCACCCTGGCTTCTTTGTTTTGTTCACATTTCAGATTGAATCCCCAGGAGCATGTCAGTAAATCTACAGAAGAGGTTTATTTCTTAAAAAAAAAAAAAAAAAAGAAAAAAAAAAGTCTCATTTAACCAAAATGTTCATGGGTTTGTTGCAGTTAGAAAATCCCCAAATTAATAAAGTGTTTTTCTTTGCCACGCCAGTCACCAGTGGTGAAAAGATGAAAGGGAAATACAGGGAAGAGAAACAAATTGAATAACTAAGAAAAAGCTTTCAAAATAAAAATCCCTCACAGAACAAAACAAAATAATGAATGTAAAATTGCTCCACTTTGTAAGCTAAGGATTTTAAATTTCAAAGCTTTCAGTGAAACCCTTTCCCTCTCTTCTGTCAGCTCTGCTACAGAGCTAGAATGGCAATGCATTGAACCTGATAGGTTTTAACATGTGTAGCTGAAAGGTGGGACGCACTACCCGCTTATTTAGCAACTGAGGAATGTAAGACCACAGCATGACATCTAGCACATTGTTCCTACAGGAGCTACAACTATATGGGCCTGTCTAATCTATTTTCTGAGTGCCTTTAAATGCTTATGAAAAGATCAGGCAACTTCCCTGAGCCTTGCCAGCAAGGCACTGAGATTTGCTCAAGACTTCATAATATTCAGACACCAAAAAAGAACAGGGAAAGACATTTTCCAAGCATCAAACAACGGCACTGTTCTAACTCGGTGCAGGAGCAGCAAAGTGGCCCTGGGAACACAACTTCTTGGAGTGCCCAACATGAACCCATTTTGGACTGGATCACTGGAAGAATTTGGAGTAAGCAAGGCCTGACCTTCCCTTCAAGATTAAAACTTAATCTACCATTTCCCTTTCTAGAGGGAACAGGAAACATCTATTATGGAAAGCCCTGGGGTTTCTTTGGAAGTCACGTTGATGGCCCATGAGCACCAGGATCTTTCAGAGAACCAGAAACAACAGAGCAGCCACTCGTACCCAGCTGCTTCTTGGCCTGGGAGGGGGTTGGCCTGGACTTCAACTATTGTATTGCAGTGAATATACCAGGCCCTGTAACTTTTCTACATGATTTTAACGTCTTCCAATCTAATTTTAATAGAGAGAAAAATTCTGTCCTGCTCTTTCCGCATCTACAGAATTTCTTTCTCCAGCTGATCCTACTGCATGTGCAAGTGTCTTTCCCTGGGGAATGCCGGAGCTCTGAGCCCTTTGGGGACTGATTATCTCCTCCAGCTCTGTTTTTTCCATTCAGGGAAAGTGGAATGAGCTAAATGAGCTCTTCCTTTCTCTATTTGTACCAAAAGCATTTCTGGAAGGTCTGGACTTGTTTTGGTTTCCTTGAAGCTTTAACTTGTTTCATTGTAACAGTAATTAGCTAATGACCAGGCAAATATCACTGTCCTTGTTTTAGTGTTTTCTTAGCTTTGTACAATTGTGTAACATAACACTTTAAGTTACATGTACTTAACACATAGTAATAGCAAGCAGTTATTCTGTGTAGAATGAATTATCAATGACACTCAAATAAAATGCGGCGTAGAGGACCACAGGCATGGGATCAAAGCAGGAGTGCTAAAGCACAGGCAAAGGATATCAGCGGACCCATGACTATGAACAGCTCAGTACTGGCCAATTGTTATAAATAGATTATAAATAGGTTACCAAAGGAAAGCAACCTTGGCAGCTGGGTAAAACCAGTTCTAGTGGTAAGGGAACAGAGAATTAGTATATAACATATGCTAAACACACAGATGTGACTGTACCATGGTATCATAGACCAAAGAAGAAAGAGCAGAGTGTAGATGCTGTTACCAAACATAAAAAGTACCTGAACCGCAGGTCCTGGGTTGAGGACAAAGAATCAACATCCCACTCCTCCCAGAGAGGAGATGCTGACTGTGCTGTAACTCCCTGCCCACAGCCTGAACCTATCAAACTTCATACCCAGAGGGGCAGTGCACAGAGAAAGGGATAGGTTCTAGGAAGTTTGTGTATAAATCATTTTTAACTGTATTTCATTTGAAATGTGTAAGCATCATTGTAACTGGATTCAAAATAGTTATTTCATTAAATGGCTCAGAGTTTAATTAAACTAAAAATAAGTTATTGGTTTTGCATATAAGTTGTGTCCCCCTTTTTGCTCATGGATTTGGAGTATAATAACAAAGAACTGAGGCAATCTAGTCTTTAATATGGATGCAACAAACTGGTAACACAGTGCAGAGCAGAGTCTGTACTATGAGTAGCAGACTGGAGGTAGCAGGGGAAAAGTGTGTTGCAGTCCAGCACAACCCTTGCCAGTAACTGTTGCCATTAACGAGGGGTGTTTCCAACTACTGGAGAGGGGGTTCAGTGGATTAATTTCTTGCAAAAGGGCTCACTGTCAGTGATGTGCATTGCTGGTGAAAATCCAAAGAAACTGCAGAACAGGGCAGGCCAGACTGCCTGGCTTCCTGGGAAGTTCCATGGTTCTATAAAATGGGTTGTGTGGTCTGCTGGGAGATACAGGCTTGACAAATTTACAAGGCACAGTAAAATGAAATGGTGATGACTTATTCCTGGCTTTTCAAACTGCCTGAACTGAGCAGCACATTTTACTGTCATGTGGCATGTCGAGGCCTAAGATGCTTGCTTACGATTGTGTGTGAGCTATGCTCACCCTCTGCAATAACAAAATTTCCCTATGAGTCCCGTCTCAATTTCTACACGTCCCGTGTTGGTTTGCCACTGCTAGCTACGTATGCTGCGTTTCAGTCAGTTCTAACTGATGAATTTGTGAGACAGAGGGATGGAAAAGACAGCTGTACTTTGGGATGGTAGCTGTTGCTGTGCAACAACATACACATATCTAAAGCAGCAGGCTACAGCCTTCCTCAAGCCACTCAGGTAGGCATCATAAGGTATATAAAAGAATATGGGAACACCTGACTGAAGGTGCATCATGGTGTTGGGTAACCCACAGTGACAGGCACGTAATTAACTTAGTTAATACACAGAATCTTTGTATACACCCTTTCCAGCATTCAGCCTCACTGGTGTCCAGATCAGGTGTGGGATGGCAGTGTATGACAGCTCCTCTAGCCTGAGTGCTGGATCTCCTTCTTAGGGCCACTGGCAAACTGGTGGAGAGGTGGCTAGGGACCCCTAATTTGACCAGGTTATATTTCAGTGGTTTTTCCCCATTTTGTATGGTGAACTCTATGTTGGTAAAAGAGGAATGAGCCATCATCTCTTCACTCAAAGAAAAGAAGTAGGAGGAGCATCACAAGTAGAAGCCACTCCAGTTTAGCAGTATGTTTCCAAGGGATTTTTGAACTCTTACCCTTCATAACATATGGAAAGCCACTAAAAATTAAAGTGTGGTTGTTCTTGCAGGAGTGGATGAAGATAGGGATATTGTAGACATGGATGTGAGGGAAGCATTCATTAAATATATTTTTATATAAAATAAATTACAATGACTGGTGGCAGGCTTGTGTTACCATTATTTTCATTACTTATTTAATTTCATCAGGTAGAATTGCTCTATTCAAAACTACTTGTGTTTCTAAAACATCCAGATCATGGCAGCTCCCTCTCCTCTAACCCTAGTCTGCTTAACCTGGGCTGTGGTCAGGCTCCTACATGCACAATAAATAGGACACTTGGTTTAGAGCAGTGATAATGTTAGTGTGATAATATGCCTTCAGATTGCTCTGGCTCAAATTATAAATTCGGTGTACAGAAAACCTTACTCCTTCTCAATATGTAATTTCTTCTTTTGCTTTTAGTTTCCTACAGAAGGAAAACTATTTCAATACTTTCACAGAGATTTGATTGCTCTGGCTCAAATTATAAATTCGGTGTAAAGAAAACCTTACTCCCTCTCAATATATAATTTCTTCTTTTGCTTTTAGTTTCCTACAGAAGGAAAACTATTTCAATACTTTCACAGAGATTTTAACTTTTTTTCCCCATAAAATTATCAAGTCTATACATTGTATCATTATATTATGATGTCTTAACTTTAAGGCCCATACCTCCCCCTTTGAATTTCAGCTGACTTTGGTGGCATCAAGGCTGGTTGTGAGATAGGATATGGCTTTAAACACATATAAAAGGGAGATGATAAAAATTAAGCTTTGTTAACATGTTTCTTACGGTTACTTAAGTTGGTCAGCAGCTCTTATCCCCTTTTCCCTGTATTACAATCATTAGGCTCCATGCAGAGCAGTCATCTCTGATGCGACAATACTCGTTATGAAGATTATGAAGTTATGAACACATCCTGTAGGTGACTTTTAGATAATAGAGGTCTTTAGTTGCAGAAATCATTTGCAGAGAAAACAAACAACATGCAGCTGGGCCTCTCTATTTCTCAGGGTCCTGAGGGCATGAAATAGCCTTATCTCCCCTGAGCAGCCTCACCTGACCCCACTGAGCACCTGTGACTGACCTTAACCCCAGCCCCCTGATGGAGTGACCCAGGCCACCCTTGTCCCCTTGCATTGTTCTGGTTGCCCCTGGGCTGGCAGGAGCCCATTGCTGCCACGAGCCCAGTCTGCAAGGTCCCTGTCCATGACGGAGCCATCCTGTACCCTGTCCCATCCGTACGACATGGAGCAGCCCCCATCCCTGCTCCTCTCTCATGGTGAGCTCAGGCAAGGCTTTGGGGCTTAAATAGGACTCCTAGGCCCTTGAAGAGAGGGTATGGGGTGGGGACCCCAAATAAGGTTATTCAGGGCACTTAAAGCTATTGGTGCCCTTAGAGCTGTGATGCTATTCTCGTTAGCCATGCAAACATTCATACAGCCTCTTTATGGTACCCTGAGATCCAAAATGTTTGTTCATTTAAATATCACACCCTGTTCAGAAAGAGCTTTGTTGCAAAGAGACAGCTGTGTCATGTGCACCCTTGTACATCTGGAGATATTACAAAGCTCAGATGTTGAACTGAAACCCCAGACTGAAGATGGTGACGGTCTGAGCACGCACAAAGAAAATTACATGTTTTAGCACACAGCATTGCCCCAAGCGCTAATGGCGCAGTCTGTCTAAACTTTAATGCAGGGTTTGAGACCTTTTTCATCTGCTATTGTGATTACAGATTTTGGACAGACAGCCTATACATGACAGAGGAAGAAAAGTGGGAAAGCCAGAGCTGCCTGAGAGAGCAGGGCTTCCTGAGAGAGCAACGCACTTAACATCCATGGTACAAACAGCAGATTAATGTTAAGCAATAGAACACCAGGATCCTGTTGCAGTATTCCTTTGCAATTGTAAGGAGAGAGATATTTCTTGCAATAAAACCCTATCTGTATAAGTCCACAAAGACAGACTTATTCTTTCTAGCTGAGAACCTGGTGAAGATCAAATGTGCTTTTTCTGAACAACATGTCTGCATAGGCAGGTGTAGAAAGACCTCAGTCCACTGGAGAGTGAGATCAGTCTGGGAGGCTGTATAGTAAAATTCAGCCCTGCTAAGAGACTCCAGATCTAAGCAAGCATGCATGGAAACGAAAGGGCCCTCTCTAGCCAAGGGTATTGCAGGCTTAGCTAGGGAAAAAGTTGGCTTGTCTATGTTGCTGCAGCCTGTATAAAACCGTTAGTGAGTCTCATTTACAGAGTAGATCAAGACTTCAGCTTGCTTGCCTCCTGCATTTTAGCCTTGCCAAGCTTTGCCATAGTGTCATGGTTTAACCTCAGTGGGCAGCTCATCACCAGGCAGCCGCTTGCTCACTCCTCCCACGGTGAGATGGGGGAGAGAATCGGTAGTGTAAAACTGCAAAAAGTCATGGGTTGAGATAAAGACAGCTTAACAGGTAAAGCAAAAGCTACACATGCAAGCAAAGCAAAATAAGGAATTCATTCACTAGTTCCCATTGGCAGGCAGGTGTTCAGCCATCCCCAGAAAGGCAGGGTTCCATCATGCGTAATGGTTACTTGGGAAGACAAATGCCGTAACTGAGAATGTCCCCGCTTCCTCCTTCTTTCTTCCAGATTTGATTGCTGAGCAGGACATCATATGGCCAGGGATATCCCTTTGCTCAGTTGGGGGTCAGCTGTCCCAGCTGTGTCCTCCTGCATCTTGTTGTGTACCCCCAGCCTGCTCGCCGGTGAGGCAGTCTGAGGAGCAGAAAAGGCCTTGACACTTTGCAAGCACTACTCAGCAATAACAGAAACATCCCGGTGTTATCAACACTGTTTTGGTCACAAACCCAAAACACAGCACCATACAAGCTACTGTGCAGAAATTTAATTCTGTCCCAGACAAAGCAGTACGCTTAATTATGGCTGAATTCTCTTTCATTCTGGTTTGCAACCTTTTAGGCTTCCTTCCAAACATGTGAACTGTTGTTAACATTGGAAGCTCAGCTCTACATCTGTTTACCAGGCTCTAAGCTCTGAGATGCTCCGGTGTGTCGCTGCCTCTCATATCCCCTACTATACCCTGTGAGTTACAACCTTGTCTCTCTCTCTTTAATGTACAAGACTCACATAGAGAAGCGTTAAGAGTATGTAATTATGTTGTGGTTGAAGAAGTGGTTCAGTAACTTGAGCAGACTCATCAGCTGTTTTCTCCAAAGGATTAACACGTCTCTGTATTTGACCTTTTGCTATGTTCTTTCCAGTTTTTAGATACTGAACTCTCTAGTCAACCAAAATGCACTGAGTTCAATAAGAATTAGGCTTAGATACAAATTTCTGCTGGTTCCTTCTTCTGTTACCTTAACAACCAGTATGTATACCTCACAAGTAACATTTTTGTCTCCTCTATATACATTTCTATTCTGAATATTCACTGAAGAATGACACTGGAAATCAAATATTACACAAAATTTGTATATGCCTCTTTTCCCATAGTAATTCAAAATGTCAGATACCAAGCTGCCCTCCTGCCAAATTGTCTTTTTGAATCTTCCTCCACCAAAAAGGGAAAACTTCTTGTTTAAGCTATTCAACACCAGACACAATTAAAAAATGGATGATATCAATGGGAAGTTCCCCATTTTCTCCAGCAAGCTTTGGATAAGGATAGGCAGGTGTGTTTCAAAAATAATTTCCTTGAGAAGCAACCAGTAACCAAAGCAGAATTAGTAACTGATCCTCAATTTCTTCCTAAGAAAAAAGTTCTGCCATGTTCTACATTAACATCCTCAGGAATGGTAGTTTTCAGTGGAGTACTTTAGATCTTTTAGATTTAAAAAAAAAAAAAACAACAACTCTTCAAAAATCAGTTAAAGCTATAAGATTCTCAATGATTATAGATGTAAAAGTGCCACCACCTATATGCTATCATCTAGTCCACAATATCATTCAATACGGTAAGGTTTAAAAATTGTTACATTTCAAGAAGTTTTGTGTGGTAATCTGTATGAAATAATTTCTCCATGGGCACACCAGTAGTTCAGACTCCTCAATTCAACAGTGCACATCAGCATGTTCTTAAATTTAAAGTATGCACAGGAGCAATCCAGACCACGTACAATTAATGGTCAGTTTGTTGACAAGGGTCCTGACATTACTGACCCCATTCTACACATTTTCTATAGATGGCTGTCTCTAGGACTTTTAAACTGTTAGAATACCATGCTTACTTTAAACCCTACCATGAATGCACTTTGAGGATACAACTAATTCATATTGAGCTTGTGAGTTTTTCATCCTTCAGTGTGCAGATTTTCAGTGCTAATAATCATTTTCTGACAAATCAAAAGCCCAAACTCATCACATTAAAATGTCTTGCAATTACATTATACTTTTAAAAGTTATGTTTCAAACTTGTCAAGGCCTCAATCAAAGAAAGGGCTTAACTCTTCCTGAAGTATATGCTTAAACACACTTTATCAAGTCATAGAATAATGGATTAGTAATCTATTTGAAATGTGTCAGCAAGGTTTAAAGTGGGGGGCAAAATACCAAACAAGAAAACCCTAAAACCAAAACATGTTCTAGTACATTTCTTTTGAAATGGTTACTATTTAATTTTATTTTGTCAGCAGGATAAATTACTCCCCTTAAATTCCAAGGAATTTATTTGGCAAGTGCTTAATGACAGCTAGGTGCTCCTAGAAAACCCTTGGCTAAATTCCTAATGCCTACTGTAAAATAGGTGACTGCACTTGCAGTTCTTGCAGTCTTAAGATTTGCTCATGGGTCAGAGTTTCTAGTTTCGTCTCCAGAGCTGATCACACTCACCTCAGTCATCACACCAGATGAGACAAAATGGAGAAATAAAGCAATATCTATAATCAGTTATAACCTCTGCTTCCAGCTCATTTCTACCCCAGCTTCTTTTTCTCTTACTCCTCTGTTCCGAGCAGTTTCTTCAGGTCTGTACCTGCAAGACAGTATATCCAGATTTTTGTATTCAGTATGATTTCCGTAAATCTATATTGGGATTACATTTGTGCCAGGCAATGTTCTTGAAGATTGTATACACCTGTACCCCTTGCTGCTTGTTGAGCAGAACTTTTTAAATGTTTCTGAGCATCTTGCAATAAGAAAACAGATTAACAACAACAAAAAATAATCCTCAACGACTGATATAACACTAGGAGTACCAGAATTCCTGTATCACCATGAGAATCTCGGCTTACTGGTTTTATTTTTGGGATGTGTTCTACACAATTTTTGAAGGTAGCAATACCAATCATCTTTAAAACTAACCCCTATCTCCTTTCTTAAGAGTGGTGAACTTGGCTTAGACATAAAAGTAGAATTGTTGCAGAATTGCAATACAAAAGTTGTGATTTTTTACAATATTGGAAATTCATCATTAAAGGTGTACTGAATTTATCATACAGTGTAAGAACATTATCTTCTACAATCCAAATCACATTTTTAGTAACAAAATAGACCTCAAAGAGACATTTTCTAACTGGTATAAAATAAGCCTTTGCTCATTCTGTAGTTGTGTGCATTTGTACAACTCAAAAGAAAACCAAAGTGAGTTGTACAAAATGCACTGCTGAGTCCATTGCTTCATTGCTGGACAACAATGTTCAAAATTGGTTTAGGCCATATTGCAATACATTTTTCCTTTCATTCATGATTGTATTAGCGGGAGATTCACCTCAGTGCATCTATGTTACTGCTTCAGATCAGATCAGGAGAGCTCTTTCGAAGCAGACCTTCCACTCTGACTTACTGGTTTGCATCACAGTCCAGTCTCAGAGTATGCAATCTTTTCCTTTTGGAGGAAAATAAATTGAAAGCTGTACTCATTCCACTCATGGGTAGTCTATGCATGGAACCAAATTAGAGCATCTAGAACACTGTTCCAGAAGTGTTCTGGATGCTCTAGATGTTCCACTCTAAAACATCTACGTTCCAAACACATATCTTGAGAATGCTGTGTCCTAGCACCAATCGATTCTACTGATCTTTCCTTACAGTACCATACTGCTTTTAAGTGTAGACAGGGCCCAAGAAGACTGGATCAAGAAGACCTTCTAGAAGGTAGAAAGAGGTTGTGACCTCTTTTGTGGAGCTACTGAGTGTTAAGGGAGAGAAGGTCCTATGGCAGGGCCATACAGCACCACCTGCAGCCAGAAGCCCACAGGTCAGCCAGCTGTGGCATCGCACTGAAGAGCAGAGCAGCCGACTGGCCTTCAGTGGGGCTGAAGAACTTCCCAGGGACCAAAAGGGAATGTGGAGGGCTTGCTTGCTGCAACTCAGAAAGACAATGAATTAATCTGAAAGCAAGGCTGGAAGCAAGAGCTTCCAGATCAGGGAGAAAGTTGGTTATAAACTATTTTTATTTTCTGTTGGGCTAATTGGTTGGGCTAATCTAATTGGACTTCACTAGTAAATTGGGTTTATTTGCCTAGGTTTTACTCAGCTCATACCTGGCTTTTTGAACATTTTGGTCTTCTTTAGGGAAAGGGATAAGACAGATGCACCTCAAAACTTTGGCTGACTCAGCATCTCATACCAGGCTGTGTGAAGTTAGTTCTGTGGTCCCTGTGAGGAATCAGTCTTCCACAGAGCTGGACTAAATGATAGCCCCAGTCAGACAGGTAAAGTCAAATGGAGATCACTGAAGTCAAAAGCAGGCAAGGATGGTTTTCGGTAACTACACACTAGATGTGTCAAAACTGCAAAATTATAACGTTGTGTTGAGAAAGTGCTGGATGGGAGGAATATAGCTGACTTGTGGAAAATGTTAAAGACACTGGAAATGCTGTTCTCAGACTGAGGTCACTTAATGAAGTGTCAAGGTCTCATTTTTTCATCAATGCTGTTAGTACTTCACTGCACAAATTACCCCCACACAGTGAATTCTGTGTTATTCGCACTAGACAAAAGTAGCAGTGACTGAAACACAATGTTTTAAAATCACTAAACGGAAATATAATACCCACCATTCCTTTAAGGTGTTCAGCACACTGATTTTAAGTGAAGAACATTAAACTTCATTTAGGAAGCCGAATGTTCATTTTAAATGTCAGCAGACACATTTCAAATTGAATGACAACTTGCTGATGATGGGGAATGCCTTTCTTAAGCAGAGCATTCAAGCTAGTCATAGAATAATGAAAGCTGCATTTGGCTCATAAATAGCAAAAGGAAATTCTTTACAATTCTGATTTATGCCCATTTCAAGTAGTTCTGAAAGAGTTTAATATTTGGAGAGAGTTTCATAAGTACCTAGTAACACAGTTATGAGAATGTTGGCAGAAGATAGTACTGATGAATATATGCCACAGGTACAAATTTACTGCTTGGTTGGACATTAGAAGTAAATAATAATTATTAACAACTGATTGAAACATTGAAAACACATTAGCCTTTATAAATAGTTTATATACAAAAGCTTCATGTAGATTGTAGCCAAAACATACAGTTACCTGTGAGAGGGCCCTGATTAGGGACAATAGCAGTTAGCTTCTGCTGCTTCTACCCAGAACAGCACTGTGCCTAATGGTACGGAAAGGAAGAAGACACTGAATGGGTTTGTGTCTGGCGTACAAAAGGATGCATCAAGTTCAATGCATCTTGACAAAGACATTTTTGAGCAACCACATAACCAGGAATCTTTGAATTGTACAGCAAATCAGATCAGTCTTTTTCAGAAAAGCTTGGATCTGCAGCAACAAAGGCAGCATCTTGTGGTGTGTTAGCCACAGGTTGAACACGTACGGACCTTGGCTGCAAAAAGCAGAGAGGATTACAGTGAAAGCTGAAAAGAAACAATCCACTCCATATTCTAAGTTCACTGCTTAAAAAGCTACAAGGATGCTAAACTGTCATTTCACAGGGCAGTTGGTACCTAGTAAGGCAGTGATCTGTGATGATTGGTTACTGTGAATGGTTCACCTGTTTCATTCTCACTACTCCTTCTCATATCCTTCATCTGTGCTTTATTTCCCTGTTTGTATCTTGTCATGAAACCAAGATAAGAAGCCCTTTTGAGCAAAGAATATTGTCTGATCCTGGCTGTAAAATCAAGCACAATGGGGCATTCATCAGCAGTTATGAGTGCTAATAAGAATGAATTCAAAATATATCAAAAGAGAAAACAATTTTAACTTTGATAAGGTTTTGAATATCTGCTGTAGATTAGGACCATGCAAAGCAGATAAACTGAGACACTAATTCTGCGCAAGTTATGCATCTGTGTTTCAAAACACAAAAGGAAATCTGTATTTTGGCCCAGGGGAAAATGCAGATGCCCAGTATGAAAGCAGACCATTTCTTTCAGGATCTTTTTTTCCGGAGATACAGGGAACTGACTACTTGTTTTACAAAAGGAGATTCAGCTGTTTCAGGCAAGATTATTTGGATTTTTTACACTTTGTTGGGTTTGTGTGACAAGGGCAGGGTGGGCAGGGCTACAGCTGTGGCTTCTGTGAGAAGCTGCTAGAAGCTTCCCTTATGTCCGATGGAGTCAATGCCAGCCGGCTCCATGAGGGACCTACTGCTGGCCAAGGCTGAGCCCATCAGCGATGGTGGTAGCACCTCTGGGATAACATGTTTAAGAAGAGGGGGGGAAAAATCTGCACAACAAATTTCAGTGGAAAGGAGGAGTGAGAGTATGTGAGAGCAACAACTCTGCAGACACCCAGGTCAGTGAGGAAGAAGGGGCAGGAGGGGCTCCAGGTGCTGGAGCAGAGGTTCCCTAGCAGCCCATGGTGAAAACCACAGTGAGACAGGCTGTGCCCCTGCAGCCCATGGAGGTCCACGGTGGAGCAGATATTCACCTGCAGCCTGTGGAGGACCTCATGCTGGAGCAGGTGGATGCCCGAAGGAGTCTGTGATCCCATGGGAAGGATGTGATGAAGCAGGCTTCTGGCAGGACCTGTGGCCCCATGGAGAGAGAAGAGCCCACACCGGAGCAGGTTTGCTGGCGGGGCTTGTGACCCCACAGGGGACCCACACTGGAGCAGTCTGTTCCTGAAGGTCTGCACCCTGCGGGAAGGACCTGTGCTGGAGCAGGGAAAGAGTGTGAGCAGGAAAGAGCTGCAGAGACAACATGTGATTGACCGTAACCCCTGTTCCCTGTCCCCTCTGTCGGTCACGGGGAGGAGGTAGAGAATTTGGGAGTGAGGTTGAGCCCAGAAGGAAGGGAGAGGTGGGGGAAAGGTGTTCTTAAGTTTTGGGTTTAGTTCTCATTAACCTACTCTGATTTGAATGGTAATCAATTGATTTCCCTAAATCGAGTCTGTTTTGCCCGTGACGGTAATTGCTGAGTGATCTCTCCCTGCCCTTATCTCGACCCATGAGTCTTTTGTATTGTCTCTCCTGGTCCAGCTGAGGAGGGGAGTGACAGAGCGGCTTTGGTGGGCATGTGGCGTCTGGCCAGGGTCACCCCACCACGTACACAGAGCACATAGCGGGGGAGTGACTACTGAGGGACCTGAGCCACAACACTGGGTATCGAATGCACCCTCAGGGCAGTGCAAAGCTGTGACCGTCTAAATGAAAAAGCCTATTTAGATGAACTAAATCAGTAGCCGTGGTTTTAGGGGCAACCAATTTGGGGCTGTTACGGGCAAAAATGCTGAAGATCTGGCCACTTGTTCAGCTGCTTTGGGTGACTGACTTCACTCACCCAACCATTAAAATTGGAGTATCTCTCAGTCTGACAGTGAGTCAGCTTAGAGTCACTGATGGTATGAACAGCCTGGGAAGCAAGCAATCCTACAGCTGGGACTTACAGACTTTTATCCTAGTGGAGGCAGGATGTGATTGCTGTAACTGACCTTGCTGGCTTGAGGCATTTAAAATGGTCTGATCATCTGACAGCTCATAGGCTTTGGCAAATACAGCTTCTACTCTGACTTTGACAAATGCAATCTTTTTCCAGTATCCCCTCGATAAACTGCTTGAGAAATAATCTTCCTAGCACATTTCTTCCACCATGTCGTCTCTTCTTTTTTTTTTTTTTTTTGCCTGTCCCTTCTTTTCCTGAACGGCACACTTCAAGGCTCCCTGTGGCCTGTCCATACCTACCCACCCACTCCTCTCTGCTGCCAACATGCCGGTTCTTGCCTCCATTCCGCCAGGTGCCTGTGCCATCTGACCATTAATGATTGTTTGAAAATGTTTCACGCCCTCTCCCCCACCAACCTTCATGCATAAAAAGTCATTCCCCAGAAATCTGTACTTAGCCCGCTGACAACTTGCCGTCCCTTTCTGGATGAACTCCTCACTGAGATGCCGATGCACGTGCGACCTGAGTTTGTCTGTGGCCTTCCATTGTGACCACTGCCACCATGTGTGCTGCTTTGTCCTCCCTTTGTCCCTTACTTAACTAACTTCTCTTGTCTGAGACTTTTTCTCCTGCCTCCTGGGCATCACTGCAAATGTGAATGCTTCAAACTGCTTGTGAATTGAAACAAATTGGAGAGCTTAACAGAAATTAAATGTTTCCAAGGTAAGTTTTTTTCAAGATCTGAGCTTGAGGCTGTAACTGGAGTGGTAATTTAAATGAAATTAAATTTACAGGTACATTTATTTTGTGCATGAATATGAGAAAAAATAATCTTTTTTTCCTATTGATTGTCTACATTGCCCAAGCCTGAGTATACATCCCCTTGTAAAGAAATCTGAGATGGCTCCCTGCAGTCACTCTGTACCCTGCTTAGTGCTGCATATAGATAAATCTTAATAGTCCAAGTGTTGCCTTAAAATTAAGAATTTTAGACCAAGACAAGTGCCTAAATATTTTGTGGCAATAGAAACATAGACAAGAAGGTATGGGCCTGTGGGCTGGAGATTGCACTAAGATAGAATTCCAGTAAGTGATTCCATGTAATAAATGATGGAGCCAAAGAAACCAGAAAGAATAATGATGTTCTTATACAGATATTTCCTTTGTTATTCTTGGTTGCCCCATGTCAATCTCTGGTTTAATGTCAGCATGAATGGGTGTTGAATTGGACCTGTGTTTGGTTTTACAAAAAAAAAGCACTGGCAACTGATGACCGTGTCATGAGTTTTTGGTGATTGGAGTAGCACCAGTAAACAGTGTCTAAGGGACCTACTTGGCTGGGATGCTTGCGTGTTGGAATCAGAGAAATGAGAAGAGGATGATGTGTTGCCTTTTCCAGAGAAGGCTTTAGGTTTTGCCTAGGGATTTATATGACAAGACATAATAAAACAATGTAGTCTTTATGTACTTGTTCTATATATCATTGGGTTTTGGTTGGTTGGGGTTTTTTTGCACACACTGAATGTTCAAAAAGGGAATCTCCTTTTTATGTAGCAAATGTTGATGAACATTAGATACATAGAACTGTTATTTAATGTGTCAGATAACAGACTTTAGCAATAAAGCAAACTTGTTCACAAGCAACATGAAAAACAAAAGTTTCTGTGTGAAGACGCATTCATGTGTTTGGATTGCTCATATGCTTATCACCTCTGGATTATTAATACCTCTGATAGCAAAAGTGTGATCTGAATGAAAACTGCCACTTTTCTTTTGTGTGATGCCTACTTTCCCTTAGAAATTGTAGAAAGAAGACAGTTTGATAGAATGAAGTATGCTCCTGTCTGGGTTTTGCACTGTTTAAACAGTTTGCTGGTGACTAACTTCAGGATCTAATTAAAGCTGCCACCTTCCTGGTATATCTCTTGAGAAATGCTGCCATCCAGGTAATTAATGTGCTGTGCCTGCACTGGCTCAGATACCTGTGTTTGCAGCAGACTGCTTTAGAGCTTGCAATCTTATCATTGACCTCGCAGACATCTGGTGCTGGCCTCTCACTCCAACATGATTTGGGACAAGACAGACATCAGACCTCACCCTGCATGATGATTCCCACTTTCCTAGCTTTAGCATTTTCAGTTATATAAGATACTGCTAACATGTTGCATCACATTGTGAGGAAGATGATTCTTTCTTTCCATTACAATCAACCCATTGGTGCTATGTAACAGGAAACATAGAACAATCAACACTGATTTTGCCAGGCAGCCTTAGGTCAGCCTCATCTGATGTTCTGGGTGTCTCTGAATAGAAACATACTGCCAGATGGCCTCCTTAGCACTTAAAAGTTGTTGCTTTCAGAGTACTGCTTTGCTTAAGGTCCCAGGTGCAACAGAGTTGCTTTGACCTTCAGCACTTTCTAGCCCCGACAGATTAATTAATTTATAAAATGTTACCATTGCCTGTGAAAGATGTGATGTCTCTGTAACTTCAGCCTTGACTGCAAGTAAAGGATGTGAAGGTTTGGCAGGTTTTGCCTGCAACAGAGGTGGTATAAAGCTATGAGACCCTTCTTTCTGTTGTTTAGAGTTGTGTCAAGACTAGTGTAGTTGGGCTGATATTTGCCAGGTCAAAGACATACATCACCTTCTTCAAATACATGTATACATACACATGTGTGTGTGTGTGTGTACATACCTCCAATCTGGTATTTTGGCATATATGTCTGTCTCAATTAGAACATTTTTAACATATATATATACACATACCTCGTAAATATTCTCTTCCACATACACATACACACACACACATACAGATATACATATACACACATTTTACCTATGCTAAAAGATTCTGGTTAGCTCTTCTTTTGAAAATGTTTACATTGTTCATGTTTGGAAGAAGGAATTTGAGGCTTAGCAACCTCACTTGAGATATGCATGTGGATTTCTTTCAGATATACTTTCACTTCCAGCCTAATTTGTTCAAATGCCAAGACTTAGGGAAGAAGCCCTCCTTTCTCATTGGTCTCCACCCACGCACCTTTTTCTTGGTTAGATCTCTGATGCATCCACCTGCACTGGACGTGTTCTGGCCTGAAGCTTAACATAGCTTGGCCTGTAGTTTGCAGACATGAAATGGCACACGCTGTGCTGTGTGCACCTGAGCCGAGAGCAGGAAGGACTAGACCAGTTGTCTGATCCATCTGTGTCAAACACAAGGTCTGGGACTGCAGAGAAGTGAGATTTCTGAGAAAGAACCTGGTGCCAGAGAGGAGCAGGTAGATCAGAAGCAGAGGAGAAGCAACAAGAATAAAGGCTGGAGCTAGGTCTGGTCATGGAGGTCTATCTCTGTGAAGTTTTCTGTCCGTGCTCTGGTTTTGATCTGAGATGAAGGACTCTCTGCACAAAGACATAAAAACTGTCGCTCTGAATTTCAAAGAAACCTGCTTCAGCTCTATTTGTGTCTCTTATCAATGGTTGTGTGGCATGACAGTGGACATCCAGTGACCCAGGCCATAGTCAGCAGCCAGTTGTATCTATCAAAACAGTTCACAAGCAGAAATCTTTGCAATAAGAATGAATTGGAAATGGCAACTGCTGCATAAAAATGGATATGAATTTTAAATTAATAGCTTCCACTGGAAAACCAACTCTGAAATGATAACTTGCAACTTGATTGTATGAAGGCTTTAATACGTGCTTAATTTTCAGTTGAGTAAACATCACTGGAAACACCATGCAAGTGAGGCACATACATGCTCTGGAAGTGTTACATTACAACACTTGGAAGCATGCTAAGTGTTAAGATAATGACATGCTAAACCTCAGACTTACCCGTAAGCAAATGAGAGGTCATACACAACTTCTTTTGAAATTAAGCATGCTTTTGAGTTCTCAGAAATTGCTTATGCACACAGGTAGTTACAGCATGGTCAGCGATGACAGCAATGGCCCACAGAGGGACCTGAGTGGGAATAGAAATGCAAACGTGATGCAAGAGTCTACAAAAATGGTCTGAACTCCCAGTTGCCTCTAAAGCAATGCACATTGTAATCTGTTCTGTAAGAAATCCAAAGACTGAAAAATATTTGCACAAAAATTTCAGTTTGACACAGTTAATGGACTTATCAAATAAAGACTGTTTTCAGATTATCTGCAATCGGTGGAAAGACCCTGCAGTGGAATAATCAATGTTACCTGTGAATAGCCCGCCCTAAGCCAGCTTCCTTTCATACTGCAGCTTTTCAGGTGTTCAAAGGTACCCTTCTGCTGAGTAACATCACGTGTCAGTTCTGTGGTAACGCAGGGAGCCTGTGTGAGTCACTTTTTGAACAAACAGGGGAAAGCTTTCAATTTAGTATGTAGTGTTCAAGGAGAACACCTTTCCAGTGTTTCCACATGAAAAGTTTTACATTTGAATTTTTTAACCTGAAGACAGTATATTCTGATCGGTTTTACTCTGCAGCATTGTTCAATTGTCAATAATTTTTATTTTCGCAGCAATAAAGTAGATTTACTTGATCACTAGCAACTAAACCAGTAAGTTAGTCTGCAATGCAAGATAGGTTGAAGGACTTTATTACTACTTGATTGATTTTTGCTCTAGATGCTCATGCAAAGTAAACAGTGTTGTTAAATAAAGATTTGTTTTAAATGCAATCAGTGGGCAATCTGCTTGCTACTATCCTTTCTTCAGACAGGAAAGGCTTCAGGGGAGAGCTTACTGTGATAGTAGAAGTACTGAGGAGACATTCTAAAAAAGCCTACCCAGCTGTTGTACACAGTGTGGTTTAAATTGGAATTACCTTGGAGATGCGATGCTAATTCCCCACCATATTTAATTGTTTTCTACTTGAGTCTCTTCCATTTTCAGAATGAAGAATTTCTTGCATCAACATTCATACTCTATTTTTTTTCCTTCTGTGCCTCTTACCCCCTGATTTAGAATTTAAAAGCTGCCTAGTTTAAATACTACAGCGGAAATTTTCAGCTTTATTTCTGCTGCGGTAACTGATGCCTCTTGCCTTTACCTCTCTATTTCTAGCTGCATGATTTTATTAACTGACAAGCTGTTACTTTGTTTAACAGCAGAACATAATGCCTGCCTTTGACAAACACAAGGCAAAAAAAAAGAGAACCCTTGCAAAAGCTAAGAGTTGCAGACATTGGAGCTTTTCTTTGTAGTTTTCAGAAATGGAGCCATAAATATACAAGGGTATTCATCACACTAGGTTCTCTGTTATTTCTAACATAATTAAATAAGTCTATCCAGACTTATATCAACATGATACAAAGCAACATTTCATGCTCACAGTTGCTTGCATGCTACAGAAACAAAAGGCTTCTTTAAATCCAGAAAATAATACTTATATAAAGAGTACAATATTTACTTTAATTCTAATTTGGGGTCTAGCTTTACTGGCCTGGGTGGTAGAGAATGACTGAGGGAGTGGCTTTCAATGAGCCGATTTATATACTATGGTATATAAATTGCTGGGCCAATTACAATATGTAGAAAGTATATAATTTTGATTCACTTTACCTTGTTGTCTGAAACTATACCTATTTTCTTCTCCCGCAAATTGGGAGGAAATAGAAACACCACATTTTGTTCTTGCTGTAATAAGTATGAACGTGCTGCACAGGATGAATTAGACAAGGTACCTTACGTAATTTAATTCCTGCCCCCCCCTCCCCCCTTTTTTCTTTTTTCTTTCTTTCTTTCTTTATTTATTTATTAAGGCTTTTCTTGAGAGCAGGATTATGAGAGAATGATTTGTATTCCCAGTCCACACCTTCTCACAGAAAGAAAATATATTGTGTAATGCTTGGTTGATTAAAACTAGTAGTGGAATGAACCAAAAGAAAGTTTACCAAACAGTATAGAATTATTAAGGCTTATGAAGAAACCTGACAAGAGGAAGACTTTGCACTACGTGTTCAGAATGCAAACAAAACGAGGGATGCATCAGCTGTCTGCACAGGATGACGGATGAAAGATGCTCGTTGCAGCTCAGAGCCTTGTATCTCATCTACGCTATATGCTGTTTCTCCTTTTGGAGTGCAATAAAAACCAAATGGTTTCTGTAGGTCTTGCAGGATTTTATATAGCACATGAACTGATGTACTGAAGCGGAAAGTCCATCTGTTCTAATGCCTTGTCTCCTACTGGTCTTGGCTTTCCGTGCCTACACTCTGCAACCAAAATAAGAGAAGTTTGATAGCTTTCCCTTTCTGGGGAAAAAGTGACTTCTATGCATCAGGTTAAGACTCGGGTAGCAGTGGCCATGGAGCGTGTGGTGGAGGATGCTAGCAGAGGTGTCAGGGTTGGGCAAACTTGGCAGAAGCAAGGCAGGGCTTCTCATAGTCTTCCTGATTTGGGCTGAAAATTTGTGTGTGTGTCCAATAGGCTTCAGACTCAGTCGCAGGAGCATCACGTCCCATACTTAAAAACGAGTTGGCATCATGAATCTTGTGAGAACAGCCACGCTGAACTCCAGCCACTTAGGGCCGAAAATTTGGAAGGGGGGGGGGGGGGGGGGG